>CAJQUN010000104.1:0-600000 GCA_907163345.1 Haberlea rhodopensis
GATGACTCTTACCATTGTTGTGAACGAAGCATTTACAGCCAAATATATGAAAGTGAGAAACATATGGTCTGTTACCAGTCCATATTTCATATGGAGTGAGATTCAGCTTCTTGTTAATCATAGATCGGTTTTGAGTGTAGCAAGCAGTATTTACAGCTTCTGCCCAGAACTTTTGAGAGATTCCAGAATCAGCAAGCATTGTTCTTGCTGCTTCCTTGAGCGTTCTGTTTCTTCGTTCTGCAACTCCATTCTGTTGAGGAGTTCTGGCGGCTGAAAACTCATGCTTGATTCCATGATCTTCTAGAAAGGATTCAAGATTCTGATTTGAAAACTCAGTGCCTTTGTCACTTCGAATCCTGTCTATGCTGGATGATTTCTCGTTCTGAGTGCGTTTCAGCAGCTTGATCAACTTCGGACCGGTCTGATCTTTACTGCTCAAAAATATAGTCCATGTAAAGCGTGAGTAATCATCAATAACAACAAGAGTATACCGCATTCCCCCTAAACTTGTTATTGGTATAGGACCAAACAAGTCCATATGCAGTAATTCTAAACAGCGGGAGGAGGATTTGGCATTCTTGTTTTTGAAGGATGATCTGATCTGTTTGCCCATTTGGCAAGCTTCGCAGATCTTATCCTTAGCAAAATCGATCTTGGCAGACCGATAACTAAATCATGTTTACACAGGCTAGCAATGGTCTTAAAGTTGATATGATTCAAGCGCTTATGCCATAGCCAGTGTTTATTATCATTGTTAGCGATGAAGCAAGTAGGATTATCAGGTTGAGCATGATTCCAATTAATCTTATATGTGTTTCCATTCCTGATTCCTACGAGCATGGTTATCCCGTCTGATGATTTGACAGTGCAAGTGTGTTTGTGAAATTCTACAGCATAACCATTATCACAGAGTTGACTGATACTAATCAGATTATAGCACAGATTTTCAACTAACACACATCATTGATAATAATGTTACCATGGACAATCTTACCCTTGCCCACGGTCTTACCCTTTGAGTTATCTCCGAAGATGATCTTGGGTCCAGTGCATTCTGTGACTTCAGACAGCAGCTTGATGTTTCCAGTCATGTGACGAGAACACCCGCTGTCCAAGTACCAATCTGATGCGAGATTCTTCTGTACCTCATCTGTCTGATTCATTTCTTCATCTGCCATCAGACATTGAACCTCTTCTTCGCTTTCGCTGGAAGAATATTCAGAGCTGTCTGAATCGGAGTCAGTCTGAGCCCATTTGCTGTTTCCTTCTTCAGCAACTAGGACTTTTTGGGATTTTCCATGATTCTTGCGGTCTTTGTGGTGCTTCTTCTTTCTATCATCATGATGCTTCTCTTTGCGTTCTTCTTTCTTCGGTCTGGTGCAATCTGCAATAAAGTGTCCGGTCTTACCACAATTGTAGCAAGCCTGATCGTTAACAGTATCATCTTTTCTTGATTTATAATGATGAGAGGGTTTGAAGTTCCTCTTATTTTTAGACATAAATTTACCGAATTTCTTTATAAATAATGACATAGCATCGTTACTCATCTGTTCAGCAGATCGGTCTGATGTTGAAGCGATCTGGTCTGGGATGGCTGCCAGGGCCTTGTTGGGTTGAGAGATGAATGGCTCTGCTTCACCTCTGCTTATTAGTTCAAACTCATAGGCCTTAAGATCTGCAAACAGATCATGAAGTTCAACCTTGTTAAGGTCTTTTGATTCCCTCATGGCAATGGTCTTTACATCCCATTCCTTTGGCAGAGCTCTCATTACTTTCAGAGCGATTTCTCTGTTAGAATATTCCTTCCCCAGACCATTCAGTTCATTTATGATGCTGGTGACTCTTTCATCAAACTCATTTAGAGTTTCACCACTTTTCATATTTATGCTCTCAAATCTTTGAAGAGCCACAGTTAACTTGTTTTCTTTGGTCTGGTCGTTGCCTTCACATAGCTGTGCTATCTTCTCCCAAATTTCTTTGGCAAGTAGAGCACATTTTGATTTTGCTGAACATGTTTTTGTCCAAAGTTTTGAACAAGATGTCTTTGGCCACATTATCGAGGTTAGCCTTCTTTCTATCCTCATTCGTCCAGAGGGATCTGTCTTTTTCTACCATTTGTGGTTCTCCACTGGTAGTGGCGACTGCTGTATTTATTTTTAGGATCTTCATTGGTCCATCAGTGATGACGAACCACATGTCGTCATCCTGAGCTGCCAGGTGAGCTTGCATTCTGATTCTCCAGTCATCATAGTCTTCTTTTGAGAACATGGGGATTTTGTTGAATGATGCCATCAGCTTAATAGTCTTTGTGCTGATTAAGATGACCTGCTCTGATACCACTTGTTAGGATCGGTCCGGAGTGTTTAGAGGGGGGGGGGGGGGGTGAATGAACACTCCTTACAAAATTTATCCCTTGTGATTTCTTTCGGATTAGTGAAAGAAATCTGTTACTTAATCAACTCTTTGAACAGAACAGACCACTAAGAAGTAAGTGCGGAAACAGTCTGCTTTTGTATAAGTAAGAACAGCTCGATGGCTAAGTGCAGAATGATAAAACACAGGATATGTTTCTGGAAGTTCGAAGGTGGTGTAATCCTTCTACGTCTCCCCTTCTTCCAATTAAGGAAGGTTTATACTAGAAGACTTTGATTTATACAATCCTGTTGTACAAACCCGATTCAGGCTGGATTTACCTCACTACCAGTCTGAAACTCCTAGTCACTCAACCTGCTCAGACACACTCTGTCTGACAGTTACAATATGTTGCTCACTTCTATTTTTCAATGCACAATGCGCACAGTGATCCTACAATGATCAAATGTTACAAAGTAATTGCGCTTAAATAAATAACTTCAGCTCGAAAGCTTCTGAACTTTGTAAGCGTGTGCTGTTTTGCTTTCTAGTATATTTTTCAATTGATCAGCATGAGTTTTGGAGTCGAGAGTCTTTTTCTTCTATTTGTTGCATCCTTTTATAGTTGAAGGTAGCAACGACATTGTTTCCCTTAATGTGCAACTATGACTCTTTTTAAACTCTGAGAAAGCTACAGTCTTCTTCTTCAGGATACTTGCCGTTCTGGTATATGCTTTCGGCGACTGTCAGGTAAGCTCTTCTTTGTCTTCTTACCTATTATGGCAATCTTCAGTCTTTGGTCCATTGTAGCATTAATTGCAGCATTAAATGCTGCAATAAATAACCGTTGATGATTCGGACTGAGAAGCCATCTTATATGTATCCTTGACTGCTCTGATCTGATAAAGGTTGAGATCGATCTGAAGCATCGATCTAGTCAGTCTGGAATCCATCGAACCGGTCTGATATGTAATATTCTTTATCAGTTTGCTCTGTTTTGTCCGATCGATCTGGTATGCCTATCCATCGATCCGGTCTGAAATGCTTTGCCATCTTGCTCTGTTAAGTCCGATCGATCTGGTCAATCTGATTTCTATCGATCCGGTCTGAACTATTTTGTCATCTTTAAAATCTCATCGATAAGGTCCGGAACTAACACGGAGCACTCTTGGACTTCAGCAGGGCGAGCCCTTTGGAGTTTAGAATCTTGAAGGGACTGAGAGCGGACTGCTTTCCCAGCTCGATGTCTAAGGACTCCAGTAGCTTGCTGAGAGGAACAGCAAAGCATACGGCCTGTTTTGATGCAATCACCGTTTCATCAGAACTCCAAAAAGAATCACGGACCAGTTCATCTTCTGTCCAGATACAATAGCCGCCATAGCCCTGAACTTCTCTGCGGTTACAGTGTCAAAACTTCCTGCTTTGCCCAAAAGAGGCTTGCCAACGATTTCGCACAGCACTTGGAAATGAAAAAGCATTTCCATCTTCTTAAACGAGGGTTGCAGGCGGTGGCCAAAAATAGAAATCTTCCCTTGAAGAGCTGAGAGTGACGCTTGAGGAATCTGTCCAAACTCTGTCAGTCCGGAATTGGGGAGGCCAAAGGTCTTGGCCAGGGTCATCGGCGAGATCTCAAATGATTTGCCCTTGACAGAGGTGGATATTGATGTCTTCTGGGAGACGGCATTGGCGAATAGTTCGCGGATTTCAGATTCATAAACAACTGTGCCGCACTCCAGAAAGTTCCTCAAGCCAGATGATTCCAAAGCTCGGAAGATGGACACCATCTCTGTATCTTCTGCCCTGTAAATGTCATTAAACTCAACGGAGAGAGAGTTGTGAGTAATGGTAGCCATTGGAATGAAGGTAAAAGTGTGCGAAGATTTAGGAGAGTGAGATAATAAGAAAGCAGATAGCGGTAAATTGTAAAAAGTGAAAGAAGATGAAATGTTCAGCCCGCTAAATAGGAGAGAGAAGACACGTGTCTTTATCTCGATGACTGATAAAAAGAAATTCAAAATAAACGGTCAGGATAATAGATAGATAAGGCAGTTAAAATGCGATCAGTCCAGGCTGTTTTTGTAAAAAAAATTATTGACCAGACAGATCATAGGATAACATCAGATTGACATGGATCGATCTGAAAGTTCGGACCGGTCTGTGTCTTTCTGAACATTGTATTATCGATCTGTGACAACAAAAATCTTTAAGAGCGAAAGTAAGAAAACATCTAAACTATTAAGATAGGTCAATTAAACCAAGAATTTGACGGAAATAATTAAACTTAGCCTCTGGGAGCGGTTTAGTGAAGATGTCTGCTGCTTGCTGCTCTGTTGAGATGTGCTCGATCCGAATTTCCTTTTTGCCAACATGATCTCGAATAAAATGATGTCGTATATCAATATGCTTTGTTCGAGAGTGCAGAACTGGATTATACGTTATGGCGATTGCACTTGTGTTGTCGCAAAATATCGGAGAGTCAACAGCTTGGATGCCATAGTCTTTGAGCTGGTGTTGAATCCAGAGCATTTGAGCGCAACAGCTTCCAGCGGCTAGATACTCTGCTTCAGCTGTAGATGTGGCAATCGATGTCTGCTTTTTACTGAACCAAGAGATCAATCTTTCACCTAGAAATTGGCATGTTCCACTGGTGCTTTTACGATCAATCTTACACCCAGCGTAGTCTGCGTCTGAATATCCGATCAAGCTGAAGTTTGAATCTTTGGAGTACCAAAGACCAACGTTCTGAGATCCTTTTAAGTATTTCAGAATACGCTTGGCAGCAATAAAATGTGATTGCTTTGGTTCTGACTGAAATCTAGCGCACATACAGACTGAGAACATAATATCAGGCCGGCTCGCTGTAAGATACAATAGCGATCCGATTAGTCCTCTATACATGGTTACTTCAACTGCCGTTCCCCCTTCGTCTTTGTCTAACTTGATTGTTGGACTCATTGGAGTTGATGCAGTTGAGCATGTTTCCATTCCAAATCTCTTGAGGAGCTCTTTGGTATACTTGGTCTGGTTGATGAAAATACCATTGTTGAGCTGTTTTACTTGGAGACCCAAAAAGAATGAAAGTTCTCCCATCATGCTCATCTCAAACTGTCCCTGCATTAATTTAGAAAATTTCTCGCACAATTTGGGGTTAGTTGACCCAAAGATTATGTCATCATCATAAATCTGAACTAATAGGGTATGTTCCCCCTTAATAAATTTAAAGAGAGTTTTATCTACTGAGCCGATCTGAAAATCATGGTTCAGCAGAAATTGAGATAGAGTGTCATACCAGGCTCTTGGAGCTTGTTTCAGACCATACACTGCTTTATTCAGTAGATACACATGATTGGGATACAAATGGTTCTGAAATCCAGGTGGTTGCTCAATGTAAACTTCTTCCTGAAGCTTTCCATTAAGAAAAGCGCTCTTGACGTCCATCTGATATACTTTGAAGTCTTTAAAGGCAGCATATGCAAGAAAGATTCGGATAGCTTCAAGTCTGGCGACTGATGCAAATGATTCATCGAAGTCGATTCCTTCTTCTTGTCTGAATCCTTGTGCCACCAGTCTGGCTTTGTTTCTAACCACAGTTCCATCTGCGTCCAGCTTATTTCTGAAGACCCATCTGGTTCCAATAACAGGCAGATCGCTTGGTCTGGGGGTTAGACTCCAAACTTGATTTTGTTCGAATTGATTTAGCTCTTCTTGCATGGCCTTAATCCAGTTGAAATCACTCAACGCTTCATCGATCTTCTTAGGTTTCAGAGTTGAGATGAAAGCAGCATGTGTGAATTCATCCATCATCTGTCCTCTGGTTCTGATCGGTGCAGAGGGACTACCAATCACTAGATTAGGTGGATGCTTCTTAGTCCATCGATAGCTTGACTCTGGATTGTCTGGTCCGATCGGATGAGTAGTAGCAGCATGATCAGCATCTGCTTTAACATTTGAGTGAGGAACATCCGGATCAGCTCGATCTGAGGAAGCTTCAATGCCTTGATCCGGTCTGTCTAGTACTTCTGGTTCTGGTGGATTGTTTCTTGACCTGTTAGCTACAATCTCATCATCACTGTTAGCTTCGAGATGGATATTTTCCATTTGATTTTGAATTGATTCTTTGTTGCCCTCAACACATAAAGATTCATCAAAAACTACATGAACAGATTCTTCTACAGTTAAGGTACGATTATTGAAAATTCTATAAGCTTTACTAGTTGATGAATATCCCAAGAATATTCCATTATATGACTTAGCTTCAAATGTTGTAAGATGATTCTTACCATTGTTATGAACGAAGCATTTGCAGCCAAAAACATGAAAGTGAGAAATAGATGGTCTGTTACCAGTCCATATTTCATATGGAGTAAGGTTCAGCTTCTTGTTGATCATAGACCGATTTTGAGTGTAGCAAGCAGTGTTTACAGCTTCTGCCCAGAACTTTTGCGAAATACCAGAATCAGCAAGCATTGTTCTTGCTGCTTCCTTGAGCGTTCTGTTTCTTCGTTCTGCAACTCCATTCTGTTGAGGAGTTCGAGCGGCTGAAAACTCATGCTTGATTCCATGATCTTCTAGAAAGGATTCAAGATTCTGATTTGAAAATTCAGTGCCTTTGTCACTGCGAATCCTGTCTATGCTGGATGATTTCTCATTCTGAGTGCGTTTCAGTAGCTTGATCAATTTCGGACCGGTCTGAGCTTTGCTGTGAGACCCCGTTATCACATCAAGATATTAAGGTGCAATATAGAGAACTAATCATACATGTGATTATATCAGAGTAATGTGCCGTGTTGATTAACCTGAGCTTTAGAGATTACAGTACCAAAATGTTCCAAAAGGAAAGACATACTTCCTACAGAGGTACTACATCATAGTCTTACTCTACTCAGAAGAAGCTATACAAAAACTCTAACATGTTAATCCTGTAGCACTCCTTACAGCTCAGCATATCAACCCCGGCCCTGGTTCACGTCAACAAAAGCACCTACAAAGACAACCCCCAACACATGAGCATAACACAATTCGTATTTAACATAATATGAAAGTAAGGCATAAATGCAAATCTTAAACACAAGCCCTTCCTGTATTTCCAGCATTTATATCTCCCATTGGTTGTCCCGTACCATAATTCATAATAGAAACACATTATATGAATGTATGGATATGCAATGTCATGACATTCTTTTCCTTAAATCCTTATTTCATCCTGAGCCCTTATCATTAGTACATTTTAATGCTTCTTGCTACTCCATGTAAGCGGAATTCTTCCTCGCTTCCAATGGACTTTAGCGTTGCTACTCCATGTAAGCGGAATTCTTCCTCGCTTCCAATGGACTTTAGCGTAAGCCATTAAAATCCTTACTAAGATAACTTTGACTCGTGAAATACACCTCTTATATTTCACAACATACATATGCAAAAACAATGTATAATAACATGTATCATAATCTTAATGCACCACATTGCATTCATCATGTGTCGTATAGACAAACATAAAGTACATGTTACCGTTGGGATGCCCGTACGTCGCTTACGTACCTTTCCAAAAGATAGAGAAGTCAATCGACTTTATCTCCTCGGTTGTGCTGGCACCTGGGATGGTTCTACATAGCCACACAACACAATATTAGGCACCTCATAACAATCCAATATCAAAACTTTAACAAAATATATCAATTTAAATTTTTCAACATTCTGGGTCTCTCGATCGATCGGCCCCTTTTCCCGATCGATCGAGAAGACGCCTAAAATCAGAACCAAGATTCTGCCTCGCTCGATCGATCGAGAAGAAATGTCGATCGATCGAGATGCCCTGTTCGAGAAATACTAACCCAGAATTCTCGAACACCTATATTCATACCCTTCGATCCAGCATAAAACATACACCACATGTTTGAACGATTATGCTAGCAATTACAATACACTACTCCGAGTGTACTCATACCAAATTTACACCCTAAGCGTAAGCCTACATGTATAAACGTCGATCATTTAAACAAGTACTGGATCAACTTTTCTGGAAACAGGTAACATATTCATTTCCAGATTTATTGAGCACCTTACTTCATGCTATTAAAACTTATCACATATAGCATAAAGAAGCTCGAACAAACATGCCATGGGCTTCACAAAACTACCATGCATAATTGTACATCAAAGTTTTACCAAAACCCTAGCTCAACGTGCGTGATAACACCTATATAAAAGTACTCCTCACACATATATTTCCAGAAAACAGGGCACTTGAACCTTGCCCAGAATTTTCGAACACCACCTTTCACATGCTTAAATCCTTCACATAATACATGCAACATGCTCAAGGAAATATACTGGTACTTTCAACAAGCTACCATACACAAAAACACATCGAAGGTTAACTCAAAACCTAAGTTAGCATGCTTCAAATATTCATGGTAAAACCCTTCCTAACATGAAAAACAGAGCACTACCCTGCTCGGATGTTCGAGGAACCCTTTTCTCTACTACAAATCTAGCACATAAAGCATGCAAGTTTCTTAACTAAACATGCTAAGGGCTTCACAAACATCACATAAAGGTATTCATAACAAGATAACATCATACCCTAAACTAGCATGCCAAATCTGCTACAAAGAACAAGCATGCCAAGAAACTGAAAACTGGGAAAAAATGTGACTCCTCACCACTTTTGCCCTTCGATTTTCTATATGAAAAGGAGCATGAAACCCGATCACTTTTCTCCTGGAACTCGACCAAGTTGCAGAGAGATGAAGGGAAAAAGAAGGAAGCTTTTTGGAAGAGGCAAGATCAAAATATCTAAGTCCAAACATGCCTACAAGTCAATCTGCTTTCCCAGAAAACAGGGGAGGGGCGTGGGTTCAACAAGTGGGGGGTGGGGTGGTTGCATGTAGGGTGGTTTGTGGTGTTTAATTGTGTCCCGGTATTTCATACGATGAATAAAAATATCTCTTCTTGATATTTTATTATTTTACCACATCATCACGACAATTAAAAACACCTAACATGCTCCCTAAACCACATCCTCAAAATAAATAAATCACTCCCACATAAAATACACCTTTAGCACATAGGTTCACAATTAACAACCTTTAATTGTATGATTACCCACATAAACATTTCGGGGATATCACAATACTCCCTACTTATAAGATTTCGTCCCCGAAATCAAACATGCTGTTAACAAGATAAAATAAAAAAAAAATATATAAACGCATACCAGAAAACAGCTCTGGATAGTGCTGCACCATGTGTCGCTCTGTCTCCCATGTGGCCTCCTCGACACCCCTACGATCCCACTGTACCTTGATCATAGGAATGACCTTGTTCCGAAGTCTGCGGTCTGCCCTATCCAAAATCCTGATAGGCCGCTCAACATAAGAAACATCGGACTGAATCTGCACCTCTGAAGGCTGCAATACATGCGAAGGATCCGGCTCATACTTCCTCAGCATAGACACATGAAAAACGTCGTGTATGCCAGACAGAGAGGGCGGTAAAGCCAAACGGTACGCCAGAGTACCAATACGCTGTAAGATCTCATACGGCCCTACATACCTCGGGGATAACTTTCCTCGCATCCCAAACCGTACTACGCCTCTGAAAGGTGAGATTTTCAGAAAAACTCTGTCGCCTAACTGAAACTCCAACGGCCTACGCCGCTGATTGGCATATGCTGTCTGTCTATCCTGAGCTGCTTTCATCTTTGTTCTGATAACTTTAACTTTATCTTCCATTTCCTGAACCAACTCAGGTCCTCCAACCGACTTACGGTCCACGTCATCCCAACACAAGGGTGACCTACAACGCCTACCATAGAGGGCCTCGAAAGGAGCCATCTGTATACTTGCCTGGTAGCTGTTGTTGTAAGAGAACTCCACTAAGGCTATCAAGTCCTGCCATGATATGTCGAACTCTAGCACACAAGCTCTCAACATATCCTCGAGCGTCTGTATCGTACGCTCGGTCTGTCCGTCCGTCTGAGGGTGATAGGCTGTGCTCAGCCTCAACTCTGTACCTAGAGCTGTCTGAAGACCCCCCCAGAAGTGAGATGTGAACCGCGGATCTCGATCGGACACTATCGAAACAGGGATCCCGTGCAGTCTCACCACATCTCTGACATATAACTGTGCCATCCTCAAGTGCGTATATGTCATACAATAGGGAATGAAGTGAACCACCTTAGTCAATCTGTCCACGACTACCCAGATGGCATCGGAACCCGAAACAGTCCTCGGTAAGTGGGTCACGAAATCCATAGACACGTGCTGCCACTTCCACTCGGGTATCTCCAAACTCCTTAGTTCACCTCCAGGTCTCTGCCTCTCAGCCTTCACCTGCTGACAAATCAAACAGCGCTTGACAAATGAGGTGACATCTTGTTTCATACGCTTCCACCAGAACTGGCTGCGTAAATCCTTATACATCTTCTTCCCTCCTGGGTGGACACTCATCCTACTGCAATGAGCTCGCTGTAATAAACCCTGACGCAACTCAGGTGCATCTGGAACCACCCATCTGTCGCCAAGTCTCAGAGAACCGTCCTCAGCCACTCTGAATCTCGACGGCTGACCTGAATGAACCACTAATATCCATCTCTGAACCTCTGCATCGGTCCCCTGAGCCTTCCTGATGTGATCATAGATAACAGGCTCAGCTAGCAAGGTCAAAGCCTGTACTGGTGAAGAGGATACATCATAATCAAAACCCAAATGGCAGTAGGAGCCAAACATAGCTGATAGAGACATAGCATCCTCTGCTGTGCTCCTCACCTTCCGACTCAAAGCGTCGGCTGTCAAATTTGCCTTCCCCGGGTGATATTCGATTTCACAGTCGTAGTCCTTCAGCAGGTCCATCCATCTCCTCTGCCTCATGTTTAACTCAACCTGTGTAAACAAGAACTTCAGGCTCTTGTGATCAGTGAAGATGGTGAATGAGGTACCATATAAGTAGTGTCGCCATATCTTCAAGGCGAACACTATAGCTGCCAACTCAAGATCATGGACTGGATACCTCGTCTCATGTGGCTTCAACTGTCTCGAAGCGTAAGCCACTACATGTCTGTCCTGCATCAGTACGCACCCTAATCCCTGTAGAGATGCATCGGTATAAAGAACAAATCCTTTGTTCTCCTTGGGTATCACTAGAACGGGTGCAGTAGTCAGTTTGTGTTTCAATTCCCTGAAACTCTGCTCACAAGCATCTGACCAACAAAAAGAGACTCCCTTCTGAGTCAGCTGAGTAAGTGGCTTGGCGATCTTTGAGAAACCCTCGACGAAACGTCGATAATAGCCAGCCAGACCAAGAAAACTTCGAATCTCACTGACTGAAGTAGGGGTAGACCAATCCATAACTGCCTCTATCTTCCTCGGGTCTACTGATATCCCCTCTCGTGATATGATATGGCCCAAGAATGCTACACTTTTTAGCCAAAACTCACACTTGCTGAGTTTGGCGTACAACTGATGATCTCTGAGGATCTGGAGTACTATCCTCAGGTGATCGGCATGATCCTCCTCATTCCTTGAATAGACCAGGATGTCATCAATGAACACGATCACAAACTGATCGAGGTACTCCTGAAATACTCTGTTCATCAGGCTCATAAAGACTGCAGGTGCATTTGTCACACCGAACGGCATCACCAAGAACTCATAGTGCCCATACCGAGTTCTAAAAGCCGTCTTTTGGACATCACCAGCTCTAACCCGTACCTGGTGATAGCCTGACCTCAAATCTATCTTGGAGTACACCTTCGTACCCTGAAGCTGGTCGAACAGATCATCAATCCTCGGAAGCGGATATCTGTTCTTCACTGTAACCTTGTTTAGTTGCCTGTAGTCAATGCACAGACGCATTGATCCATCCTTCTTTTTCACGAACAAGACTGGCGCACCCCAAGGCGATACACTAGGACGGATGTATCCCTTTTCGAGGAGCTCCTGTAACTGTACTTTCAGTTCCCTTAGCTCTGCCGGTGCCATCCTGTATGGGGCACGAGAAATGGCTGATGTCCCTGGCAGCAGCTCAATAGCAAACTCAACATCCCTGACAGGCGGAAATCCCGGAATCTCATCTGGAAACACATCAACGAACTCCGCCACGACTGGAATGTCCTCGGCTCTCTCTTCCTTCTCCTCTGAAGTATCCATGGCATAAATAAGGTACCCAGTGTGGCCGCGTTCCAATAACCGCGACATCTTAACCGCCGAGATTACTGGTATCTTTGGCCGAGAGCCGTCCCCATAAAAAGTCCACTGGAACCCCTGATCAGACAGAAAACGAACCATCCTCTTTTGGCAATCTACCATAGCTCGGTATCTGCTCAACACGTCAATGCCGATAATGCAGTCAAAGTCTGCCATCTCTAACTGAATCAAATCGGCCCTCAGATCATTGCCCTCAAAATAAATGAGGCAATCAGATAATAGCCGATCCGCAATCACATGCTTTCCCGTGGGTGTCGAGACCATGAGAGGCGTGGGTAACAGAGACGAGCACAAATGGTGTCCTTCCACAAAAGCAGTAGATGCAAAGGAATGGGAAGCACCTGTATCTATCAATATAAGTGCAGGGTACGTAAGTAAATGGCACGTACCAGCAATGACCTCCTCTGGGGCTGCCTCAGCCTGCTCCCGGGTCAGTGCATACACCTGTCCCTGCGGCGGTCCTGCCGTCTGACCTCCCTGCGGTCGTGGTGCAAACTGCTGCCTCTGTGGTGCCCTCCCAGCATCAAACCTTGGCCTATTCGGCCCTGAGTCTGTCGGAACTGCCCGATTGGGGCAATCTCGAGCCATGTGGCCCATCTTGCCACAGATAAAGCAACCCCGACAGTCACGTAACGAATGCCATCCTCCACAGTTGGTACACCTGGTCCCCCCTGCCTTGCTCCCCTGTGTGGGTCCCCGGTTGTTCTGCTTCTGTCCCTGAGGCTTCTTCCCGCTAAATTTGGAAGATGATGAGGCCCCACGAGCCTTGAACTGATCCCCTCGTGGCCTCAGACTATCAGCAACAGGCCTCTGTGGTGGTACTGAAGGGGGTACAACATCCTTGTACGCGTCCACGGCAATCTCCGCCAACTCTGCCCGTGTCAGGGCGTCATCAAATGAGCTGGGGTTGTTGGAGATAACCCGATCAAACAGCTCTGGCCTCAGACCCTTCAGGAAGTTCCTCATCTTGGCATGGCTGCTGACAGCAATATGTGGTACATACCTTAGCAGTGAGGAATACTGCATAGCGTAGTCTGCCACTGACATGCTACCCTGCTTCAAACTGTTGAACTCATCCTCCTTTAATTGTCTGGCAGCTGCAGAGAAATACCGGTTAAGGAACCGGGTCCGGAATACAGTCCAGTCAACTGCCATACCTAGAGCTCTCAGCTCTATCACGGTGGTCTTCCACCACATAGCAGGCTTCTTAGCCATCTGAAACTCGGCTAACCTGAGCCATGCCGTGCGTGCACAGGGCGCAGTCACAAGTATCTGCTCTATACGTTCCAACCACTCCTCAGCTACTTCACCAGACTCAATTCCCTCAAACATGGGCGGATGGAAACTCAGAAACTGCTTCAAACTGAGCTCCCCTGGCAGTAACATCTGTACGCTGGGCTCCACGCCCATAGCAGGTGGTGGTAAAGGATTCAGCTGAGCGATACTGGCATTCCTACTGTCCATATCTCCTACCTCCTCATTGGGGTTCCCCGGGTTAATCTCAGCCATGCTGTAACACAAAAGTTAACAACAATACAAAAAGCAGTTCATAATATAAACCGTTAGATAACAAGAGTAAAATATTCAAAAGCATGTTAGTATAACACTTATACAACAATATGCATCACATGCATAACATGCCCAACAATGAATACCTAGCCAACTTGTCTCTAAAGGCTACCCTTCACTCTTCCCTGGTTATCTAACCACTGCTCTGATACCACTAAATGTGAGACCCCGTTATCACATCAAGATATTAAGGTGCAATATAGAGAACTAATCATACATGTGATTATATCAGAGTAATGTGCCGTGTTGATTAACCTGAGCTTTAGAGATTACAGTACCAAAATGTTCCAAAAGGAAAGACATACTTCCTACAGAGGTACTACATCATAGTCTTACTCTACTCAGAAGAAGCTATACAAAAACTCTAACATGCTAATCCTGTAGCACTCCTTACAGCTCAGCATATCAACCCCGGCCCTAGTTCACGTCAACAAAAGCACCTACAAAGACAACCCCCAACACATGAGCATAACACAATTCGTATTTAACATAATATGAAAGTAAGGCATAAATGCAAATCTTAAACACAAGCCCTTCCTGTATTTCCAGCATTTATATCTCCCATTGGTTGTCCATGTACCATAATTCATAATAGAAACACATTATATGAATGTATGGATATGCAATGTCATGACATTCTTTTCCTTAAATCCTTATTTCATCCTGAGCCCTTATCATTAGTACATTTTAATGCTTCTTGCTACTCCATGTAAGCGGAATTCTTCCTCGCTTCCAATGGACTTTAGCGTTGCTACTCCATGTAAGCGGAATTCTTCCTCGCTTCCAATGGACTTTAGCGTAAGCCATTAAAATCCTTACTAAGATAACTTTGACTCGTGAAATACACCTCTTATATTTCACAACATACATATGCAAAAACAATGTATAATAACATGTATCATAATCTTAATGCACCACATTGCATTCATCATGTGTCGTATAGACAAACATAAAGTACATGTTACCGTTGGGATGCCCGTACGTCGCTTACGTACCTTTCCAAAAGATAGAGAAGTCAATCGACTTTATCTCCTCGGTTGTGCTGGCACCTGGGATGGTTCTACATAGCCACACAACACAATATTAGGCACCTCATAACAATCCAATATCAAAACTTTAACAAAATATATCAATTTAAATTTTTCAACATTCTGGGTCTCTCGATCGATCGGCCCCTTTTCCCGATCGATCGAGAAGACGCCTAAAATCAGAACCAAGATTCTGCCTCGCTCGATCGATCGAGAAGAAATGTCGATCGATCGAGATGCCCTGTTCGAGAAATACTAACCCAGAATTCTCGAACACCTATATTCATACCCTTCGATCCAGCATAAAACATACACCACATGTTTGAACGATTATGCTAGCAATTACAATACACTACTCCGAGTGTACTCATACCAAATTTACACCCTAAGCGTAAGCCTACATGTATAAACGTCGATCATTTAAACAAGTACTGGATCAACTTTTCTGGAAACAGGTAACATATTCATTTCCAGATTTATTGAGCACCTTACTTCATGCTATTAAAACTTATCACATATAGCATAAAGAAGCTCGAACAAACATGCCATGGGCTTCACAAAACTACCATGCATAATTGTACATCAAAGTTTTACCAAAACCCTAGCTCAATGTGCGTGATAACACCTACATAAAAGTACTCCTCACACATATATTTCCAGAAAACAGGGCACTTGAACCTTGCCCAGAATTTTCGAACACCACCTTTCACATGCTTAAATCCTTCACATAATACATGCAACATGCTCAAGGAAATATACTGGTACTTTCAACAAGCTACCATACACAAAAACACATCGAAGGTTAACTCAAAACCTAAGTTAGCATGCTTCAAATATTCATGGTAAAACCCTTCCTAACATGAAAAACAGAGCACTACCCTGCTCGGATGTTCGAGGAACCCTTTTCTCTACTACAAATCTAGCACATAAAGCATGCAAGTTTCTTAACTAAACATGCTAAGGGCTTCACAAACATCACATAAAGGTATTCATAACAATATAACATCATACCCTAAACTAGCATGCCAAATCTGCTACAAAGAACAAGCATGCCAGGAAACTGAAAACTGGGAAAAAATGTGACTCCTCACCACTTTTGCCCTTCGATTTTCTATATGAAAAGGAGCATGAAACCCGATCACTTTTCTCCTGGAACTCGACCAAGTTGCAGAGAGATGAAGGGAAAAAGAAGGAAGCTTTTTGGAAGAGGCAAGATCAAAATATCTAAGTCCAAACATGCCTACAAGTCAATCTGCTTTCCCAGAAAACAGGGGAGGGGCGTGGGTTCAACAAGTGGGGGGTGGGGTGGTTGCATGTAGGGTGGTTTGTGGTGTTTAATTGTGTCCCGGTATTTCATACGATGAATAAAAATATCTCTTCTTGATATTTTATTATTTTACCACATCATCACGACAATTAAAAACACCTAACATGCTCCCTAAACCACATCCTCAAAATAAATAAATCACTCCCACATAAAATACACCTTTAGCACATAGGTTCACAATTAACAACCTTTAATTGTATGATTACCCACATAAACATTTCGGGGATATCACATTTGCTGCTCAAAAATATAGTCTATGTAAAGCGTGAGTAATCATCAATAACAACAAGAGTATACCGCATTCCCCCTAAACTTGTTATTGGTATAGGACCAAACAAGTTCATATGCAATAATTCTAAACAGCGGGAGGAGGATTTGTCATTCTTGTTCTTGAAGGATGATCTGATCTGTTTGCCCATTTGGCAAGCTTCGCAGATCATATCCTTAGCAAAATCGATCTTGGGTAGACCGATAACTAAATCATGTTTACACAGGCTGGAAATAGTCTTAAAGTTTATATGATTCAAGCGCTTATGCCACAGCCAATGTTTATTATCATTGTTAGCGATGAAGCAAGTAGGATTATCAGGTTGAACATGATTCCAATTAATCTTATACGTATTTCCATTCCTGATTCCTACAAGCATGGTCATACCATCTGAAGATTTAACAGTGCAAGTGTGTTTGTGAAATTCTACAGCATAACCATTATCACATAGTTGACATATACTAATCAGATTATAGCACAGATTTTCAACTAACAACACATCGTTGATAATAATGTTACCATGGACAATCTTACCCTTGCCCACGGTCTTACCCTTTGAGTTATCTCCGAAGATGATTTTGGGTCCAGTACACTCTGTGACTTCAGACAGCAGCTCGATGTTTCCAGTCATGTGATGAGAACACCCACTGTCCAAATACCAGTCTGATGCGAGTTTCTTCGGTACCTGTCATCAAATATAATTATTGTTGGTACCCAATCCTATTTGGGTCCAGAACGGATTAGCCCTTTGGGAACCCACACCTGTATCAGCTTCAATGGCTTGTGTGTGTAAGGTGTGCTGTGTGCTGGTCTGTTTCGATGTTGTGTGTGATAATGTGTGCGCTGTGTAATCCTTTGATTCTCATAAGGTAGTCTATATCTTTGTTGAATCGGTTTCGAATTGTAGTAATTGTATTGTCTTCCTTGCCTCAGATCTTGCACCTTTGGATTTGGTCTGATAGACGCAAATCTTGCTGGTGCCTTTTCTTTGGCTTGGTCAACATAACCAATCCATTTTCTCAGATTTTGATTCACGTAAGAGACTCCCGTTTGAATTTTAGGTGCTTCAGTCTCATATACTGTGCTGGATTTAACAAATGTCATTTGTTTGACTTGGTTCTTTACCAGCAACATCTCAGATTCATCTTTGGTGCATTCTTTGGTGTCAAAGCCTATGCCGGTGAAATCACCGACGTTTCTTTGAGCCTCTTGTAATTCTTCCAAGGATGTTCTGGATTTTGTCCATGTTTTGAATATATGAGAAAGCTTAGCATTTTGTGTGCTAATTCTCTTATTTTCTTCATGGAGCTGATCATAGGAGATTTTCAGCTTATTCAGCTCGATCTTTAGATTATTGCACTCACCCTGCTCAGAGCAGCTTGGTTTATTGTGCTCATCTATTTGATTACTGGCTTTAGCTTTATTTTTCTCAAATGATTCAGCCAAGATCCTATAATCATTAGCCATGTCTTGCAGTGCGGACATGAGCTCTTCTCGTGTAAATTCATTTGAGTCAAGATCATATACCTCGTCTGTCTGACTCATCTCTTCGTCTGCCATAAGACATTGAATATCTTCTTCGCTTTCGCTGGAAGAATATTCAGAGCTTTCCGAGTCTGAGTCTGTCTGAGCCCATTTGTTGTTTCCCTCTTCAGCTACTAGGACTTTTTGGGATTTTCCATGATTCTTGCGGTCTTTGTATTGCTTCTTCTTCCTATCATCACGATGCTTCTCTTTCCGTTCTTCTTTCTTCGGTCTGGTGCAATCTGCAATAAAATGTCCGGTCTTACCACAATTGTAGCAAGTCTGATCGTTAACAGCATCATCTTTTCTTGATTTATAATGATGAGAGGGTTTGAAGTTCCTCTTATTCTTAGACATGAATTTACCGAATTTCTTGATAAATAATGACATAGCATCATTACTTATCTGTTCAACGGATCGGTCTGATGTTGAGGCGGTCTGGTCTGGAATGGCTGCCAGGGCCTTGTTTGGTTGAGAGATGAATGGCTCTGCTTCACCTCTGCTTATCAGTTCAAACTCATAGGCCTTAAGATCTGCAAACAGATCATGAAGTTCAACATTGTTAAGATCTTTTGATTCCCTCATAGCAATGGTCTTAACATCCCATTCCTTTGGCAGAGCTCTCATAACTTTCAGAGCGATCTCTCTGTTAGAATATTCCTTCATCAAACTCATTTAGAGTTTCTCCACTCTTCATCTTTATGCTCTCAAATCTTTGAAGAGCAACAGTTAACTTGTTTTCTTTGGTCTGGTCGTTGCCCTCACATAGTTGTGCTATCTTTTCCCAAATTTCTTTGGCAGTAGAGCACATTTTGATTTTGCTGAACATGTTCTTGTCTAATGTCTTGAACAAGATGTCTTTGGCAACATTATCGAGATTTGCTTTCTTTCTTTCCTCATTCGTCCAGAGGGATCTGTCGTTTTCTACCATTTGTGGTTCTTCACCAGTAATGGCGACTACTGTATTTATTTTTAGAATCTTCATTGGTCCATCAGTGATGACGAACCACATATCGTCATCCTGAGCTGCCAGATGAGCTTGCATTCTGATTCTCCAGTCATCATAGTCTTCTTTTGAGAACATAGGGATTTTGTTGAATGATGTCATCAGCTCGAGTGATTTTGTGCTTATTAAGATGACCTGCTCTGATACCACTTGTTAGGATCGGTCCGGAGTGTTTAGAGGGGGGTGAATGAACACTCCTTGTAAAATTTAATCCCTTGTGATTTCTTTCGGATTAGTGAAAGAAATCTGTTTCTTAATCAACTCTTGTACAGAACAGACCACTGAAAGTATAAGTGCGGAACGGTCTGTTCTTGTATATGTAAGAATGGCTCGATGACTAGTATGAAAGAACAAGTGCAGAAAGATAATACATAGGATATGTTTCTGGAAGTTCGAAGGTGGTGTAATCCTTCTACGTCTCCCCTTCTTCCAATTAAGGAAGGTTTATACTAGAAGACTTTGATTTATACAATCCTGTTGTACAAACCCGATTCAGCTGGATTTACCTCACTACTAGACTGAAACTCCTAGTCACTCGATCTGCTCAGACACTCTCTGTCTGACAGTTACAATTTGATTCTCACTTCTATTTTTCAATACAAAATATAAGATACGCACAGTGATCCTAAAATGATCAGATATTACAAAGTAATCGTGCTTAAGTATATTTTCAGCTCGAGAGATTCTGAGCTTGAAAGCTTGTGCTGCTTTTCAATCTTGTGCGTATTTTTATTTCTCAGACTGTATCACCACTTTGAACTCTTCTGTTGCATCATTTTTATAGTTGCATGTACCAACGACATTATTTCCTTTAATGTGCAACTCTTGACTCTGCTCAATTTCTGAGTAAGCTACAGTCTTCTTCTTCATGATGCTTGCCGTTCTGGTTGATACTTTCGGCGACTGTCAGGTAAGCTCTTCTTTGTCTTCTTACCTTTTATGGTAATCTTCAGTCTTTGGTCCTTTGTATCATTATGCATCCTTGACTGCTCTGATCTGATAAAGAATGAGACCGATCTGGAGCTTTGATAAAGTCAGTCTGATTTCTATCGATCCGGTCTGATATGCCTTATGAGCTTGATCTGTTTTGAGCGATCGATTTGGTCAGTCTGATTTCTCTCGATCCGGTCTGAAATGTTTTGTCATCTTTAAAATCTCATCGATAAGGTCCGGAACTAACAATTAGCTTCAACATGTCAACATTATCCTTCAAGATCTGATAATTATACTCATTGATATGCTTAAAGTTACCCACAGGGCGAAGAACAATGCCAGGAAACTCTGTATCCATAGCAACAAATGGGTAATCATTAAATATATCATGGATCAGAGAAAACTCTGATTCAAGATTATCATTCCTTACCTTTATAGTTTGAAGTTTGAACAATAATATATACGCTCATCATAAATACTAGTCCTTTTTTGCACGAGTTGTATGCGTATATAATATTTTTTTTGTAAACTGATAAGGTAATTGTAGATTCAGTAACTTTGGCTTTTTGGATGTAATAAACTTTTTCAACTTGATTTTGTACTTTAATAACATCCCATGTATTTTTTTGATAATTATTGTGATTATCCAAAATAGTAGGAGTCTTGTAGTCATTTAGCGCATTGGACATCTCTGTTATTTGACAGCGCATGTGAGAATATTAAAATAAGTTTACTTTAAATCATACCACTAACACCCTCACACATTATATATACTAGTCTCATTCTGCACGTCTCGCGTGCATATATATAATTTTTTGTAAATTGTTGTGATTTGTAACGTCGTTTTTTATTTTGGTTTTAGCTTTTTAAATTTAAATTATAAAATGATTATACAGTATTTTTATATTTAGTTTTTTTGGAATTTAATAAATTTTTTAGGATAATATGATAATTTATATGATAGTAATTTATATGTTTGTGAATGTCATAATGTAAATTATTGCTACATAGATAGCAAGTGTGATAGTAAATTTAGATTGGTAAGGATGTGAATATAATTAGATATTGGTAATTTTAAAAAGAAAATGAGGGTAATTTTGAAATGTAAAAATAGTCATACCAAATTAGTTTTTATAAGGGGATTAAACATTATAATATAGTATATATATATATATATATATATATATATATATATATATATATATATATATATATATATATATATATATAACATGTCAATTCATTATTATTAAACTAGTTATAATAATTTTTTCCACGTGGTTTACCGTGCTAATTTTTCCTATTGGTAACACAAAACAACAGTCCATACCAATAATTTAACTATATAAAATACAGAAACACGCTTCTGCTCTCCCACTAGTTTCACCATTTTCATCCCTCGATGGAGATAACCAGGAATCCCCACATCGCCATTATTCCAACTCCAGGCATTGGGCATCTTATTCCCTTAGTCGAATTCGCAAAAAAAACTCCTCCATCTCCACAGTTTCTCCACAACATTCATTATACCGAACGAAGGCCCTCTCACCACAGCCCAGAAAACGTTCCTTCTAACCCTCCCGTCCGGCATAAACTATATCTCCCTCCCGCCTGTAAATTTGGACGATTTGCCTCCCGGAACCAAGATTGAAACCCGTATATCCCACACCATCGCGCGTTCTCTCCCCTCGGTTCGCGACGCGGTTGAGTCTTTAAATGGTACCCAGAAGCTTGCTGTGTTGGTTGCTGATCTGTTTGCTACTGATGTATTCGACCTTGCTACAGAACTCAAGATTCCAGCATATCTGTTTTTCCCCCCTTCCGCAAGTAGTTTGTCTCTTGCTTTGTACATGCCGGAGCTCGACAAAATGGCGTCGTGCGAATACAGGGATGTGGCGGAGAAGATTCAGATCCCCGGTTGCATACCCATTCAGGGGAGGGATCTTCCTGAGCCGACTCAGGATAGGAAAGATGAAGCGTACCGATGGGAGCTTCATCATGCAAAAAGGTATAGAATGGCTGAAGGGTTATTCGTGAATAGCTTTAAAGAATTGGAGCCTAGTGCCTTTGAAGCCTTACAACAACAAGAAAGTGGGAATCCCCCAGTTTACCCGGTAGGACCTTTGATTCTTACTGGTTCTAAATCTGATGATTCGTGCTTAAAATGGTTGGATGAGCAGCCAATGGGTTCGGTTTTGTACGTTTCTTTTGGAAGTGGTGGCACTTTATCTCAGGCTCAGATAACCGAACTTGCATTAGGTTTGGAAATGAGCGAGCATAGATTTTTATGGGTTATCAGATGCCCAGATGACAGTGTCTCCAATGCTGCTTACTTTGATAGTCACGATTCTGACGACCCATTAGCGTATTTGCCCGAAAAATTTCTCGAGAGAACAAAAAACCGTGGCCTATTAGTCCCTATGTGGGCGCCGCAGGCACAAATCTTGGCCCACGATTCGGTTTCTGGTTTTCTGACGCACTGTGGATGGAACTCAGTTCTTGAAAGTGTTGTTAATGGGGTACCGTTGATCGCTTGGCCTCTCTATGCAGAGCAGAAGATGAACGCGTTCTTGCTGGCCGAGAGTGTGAAAGTGGCGCTGAGGCCTAAGATGGGGGAGAACGGATTGGTGGAGAGGGATGAAATTTGTAGTGTTTTCAAGGGATTAATGGAAGGGGAAGAAGGGAAAAGGATTCGGAGTCGAATGAGGGAGCTTAAGGATTGTGCAGCGAAGGTGCTCGGTGAAAATGGTTCTTGTCTGCAAATATTTGGTATGTTAGGCGAAAAATGGAAGAACTGTGTTTAGGGAGATTGGTAATGATGACCCTTAATTTGTAAAATTCTGTGTCCAGATCAATGTAGATCTGACAAATAAATTAAGTCGGTGTTTTTGGATAGAAGAATTTGAAACGAATTGATTTCAAATTTTTCACTTAAATTTATCATTTAATTCATCATTTATGTTTGGGTAAAAATTGAAACGAGTATTTCAAATTCCTTCATTTTTTTTCGATGTGTTTTACTTTGCAATGAATTTGAAATGACTATCAATTACGTGTCATTTCAGATCCATGAATTTCAAATTATTACCTCCAAATCAAACCCTTACATCCAGAATTTCAAATTTCATGTATAAATCTTGATATGTAAGTTTCATCTTCTTCGAATATATACAGTCGTGGAAAATTATTGATCAATTTGGTGACTCATGCAGTTAGCGATTACTCTTTCGCTTACCAGCAATATTTACCGCGAGGCGACGACAAGCTTTTGTTAATAGAATGCTACAACCATTCATACAAAAGCTCTGAATAGGAATTTTGGTCCTCACTAGGAATTACTTGTATGCATTTGGTTTGAAACAAATTTATACACCAACTCAATATTATACAACACACTTTTTTAAATAAAAATATAGAAAATATTATATCAATCGTTTTAGACCAATCAAATTGAATTATTCCGTACAAATATTTCGGTCCTAACTCATCAAATGTTGAACTATAGTTGGATATTTTCAAGAGATCGGAACATCTTTCCCACCATTATTTTCAGTGAAATGTCAAGAGCTTCTAGCTCAATTCGCAATAAGAACCCCTACAATTGAGAGAGATCAGATTTGAGACATGTAAAACCAATTTCCCTGAAAAAAAAAGTGATGATTTCAGGTTTGAGACCAGTCATCTTCGTCATTTATCATTTAATATAGAGAGAGTCGTCATTTTTTTCATGTATAAACATAAACAAAATAACTTATTATTGATTATATATATGTTTAATATCACCGATTATACGACTGATTGTTATTTCTCTCTTTTTTATTCATCTTTCTGTTGTGATGTGAATTTAAGTAATAAATATTTTAATGAAACTGTATCTTCAATGGTCCCTTTATTTGACTTTTACTACAACAATTTGGGACTGACATTAACCCCACGTCGTCTACCGAATTGCAACCACACCTTGTTTGGATATCGCACCTTTGGATATGTACTCGGAGACGTAATCCTTTTGAACTCAAACACTAACAAAAATGAGCGTAAGTTCATTGAACTCTCAACGCTTCATGACGTGACATCAGTGGTCTTTGTCTGTGTGTACCAGAAATGGATTTATTTTATGCTATTTTATGCGTTAGTGTCTCATTAGGTACATCCAATCATTCATTGAGAATATTCACACTTAACATTATTGGGAATATTCCCAATGAATGATTGGATGTACCCTATGGAGCACTACCCCATGGGATGGCATAGAATATTTCCCAGAAATGTTAGGTTGAATACTTGCTAACCTACTGCCACCAGTATTTGCGGTCTAACCAATTTTTAATAAGAAAATTCTCATTGAATAATAGATTTAACCCTAAAAACAGTGCATTTAAGGCCAGGATACCAAAATATTAGGAGTCATGCTTCCATGATGATTCGTTTTCCATGCACTCCGCTGTTTATATTTAAAATTGCATCCCCCGGAGAAGGAGGTCACCTCATATGCACACCGATCTCACGAGCCGACCCAACGACCTTGATTCGGTATACATTATGTAGCTTGCTATTATTCTCTTACCGAGCCGAGCTAGTTGACCGACATGGATCATTTCGCCGACCTCTCATAGCTTATTTCAGACCGTCTTCATATAGGTGGCCGAGCTAACGACTTGTACCAAGGTATCCCCCAACAGTCGAGCCATCGGGTGCATAATCATCACGTCAAATAAGCTCGTATCATTGAAACTTAATCTTGTGTTTATGGTAACAATATCTTCAAGATCTGATAGATCCAATATCTCCGGGATTTGATCATCTTATCAAAGATTCTGAAGATCTTATAAGATCATATCGTATCTCAGACAAATTCAGATAAGCATAGAAAGAATCGTAATTACATGTCAGATTTGATTGTCGCTTCGATTCAATCATAAACTTTTGGTTAAATTACTTGATTGTCGAAGGGAACATGCCCGAAATTCCTTGATGTTCATATCTCACGTTTATTTCGTGTTCTGATGTCACCGGAAGCAAGGATCCAAAGTTTTACTATTACTATTTTACACATCGAACAACAAAGAGGTAAAAAATCTCAAATCTTATTGCTATCTTAAGGTCATCGATTTTTTTGGTGTATCAGCATTATTTGATAGAAGACTTCAAGGGGTGATTTAGTTTTGTTGCAGAAAACGAATGTAAGTAATCGTTATCCAAGGTTTAGATCATTTACGATCTCTACTCCTTATACTAATTGTATATTTTATTTTTCTCAATTAACTCATTGAAGTATCATTAAGCCTTTAGTGGGAATTCCATTCTCTTTTGTTTGAGTATATGAATATATACAATATGATAAATAATTTGAATGAATTAAATAACTATATATAAAAATTCGACGAACGAAATCTATGTCTAGTAAAATTGTTTCTCGATTATCAATTAGGTTAGAGTGAGAAATTAATTGATTTCCATGGATAATTGTTCGTATTTATAGATTGATGAAAGTTCGGGAAAAAAATAAGAAAAAAAGAGAGTGTGTGCCAAGAGGCATTTGGCGTCGCGACGCCTCAAGGCCATGTCCCAACACCTCTTTGTGGCGTCAACGATGTCACTCAATGGCGTCTAGGGGTGCTTATCGGGTCGAGTAAATCTGGACCCGGTTTGGAACCAAACCGGTTAGCCCGGAATCAGACCCGGCTAACCGGTTCAAACCCGCTCCTGAACCGGTAAAAAATCGATCCAGAGCGGTTTCGTGTCTCGAAACCGGTAATTTTGGGGAAAAAAAATTAAAGCAATTGAAATGGTTAAAAAAGTGTTCGAAAAAATTTAAAAGAAACTCAAAAAAAAGCATAACGAACCGGATCGGATCGATCCCAAACTGGTTGGAATTGGAACCGGGTCCGACCTGGTTCCTTAATGGACCGAACCGATTCTGTGCATAATGGATCTGGAATCGGACGATTTCGGACTGATCCGATCCGTTAAGCACCCATAATGACGTCACCACACTTGAGGCTGGAGTTGTGACCCTCGGCTTTGGAGTTGTGTCTTTTGGCCTAAATGGTATGTCTTTTTTGTCTAAATCTTTTTCATAAACTACAAATATTCCTCAAAAGTCTTGAAATTAATATAATTTGTATCCTATTTCATCATTTCACCCCGCATTGATTCTTATTGAGTTTTCTAAACAATTTATGCTTAAAACTCGAAACTTGAAAGATATCAAATTTTGATGAATTTTCTGAATTTGTTCGCTTAAAAATTCAATTGAGACTTTGTTCGAGTTCGAACTTGTAAGATATAACACTCAAATCCAAATTTCACGAGACATAAAATCTTAAATTTGGTATTTTTTTTTAAGTTTCAAATCTTAGAATTCAAAGTTTAAAGTTTACACCTTATAACATTCTAAACTTTCGAGATTCATGTAATTTTAAAATTTGAAGTGCTTCTATTTTAAATTCAAAGTTATTTCAAAACATATTGCCAATGCCAATAACCGTGAGCACCGGGTGAAGATAGATTATTTTGACTTTTAGTGTCTGCTATCCTTCACTTTTTTTAAAGTTAATGCACCTTGATGCAGGTGTTGTTTACTTGTTTATCCTAATCTGAATCTGGGCAGCGGAAAAATGTTTGGTTCTCTATACTTGTTCATGAAATCTTGCGTATTAACACAAAAAATAGTTTTTCAGATTGCATTTTAAAAACTTAATTTATTGGAATTAATTCTCCTTTATTTTATTTTAAGCCATTAAGGGTCAATGGACTACACTAGTACTACTTGCAAGCAAGTCAAGCGATCCACGAGGCTTTCAATCAGAACTTCAGCCGAACTCGGTCAAATTGATGCTCAAAAAGTTCAAGTTGGTCGAGACCAAAATTCTATGTGATCGAGCTCGAGTACAAATTATCGAATATTTTTAATGTAGGTGGTACTTGAGTTCTATTCGGGTAGAATGTATCCTTTAACAAACAAGATAATTTCATGAATTTTCGATGCTTTTAGCGTCCCATTCGTCCTCATCAATTAGTATTCAATCAACAATGGGCCAAAGTTCCGATATGAATCCCTCGCGTGTGTTGTGTTGGGCAATGAATTCAAGACAACCTTGAAAATGGAAACTTTCGGAAAGTTATTAGGCATTCTAATTTTTTGTTGACTAATATTAGATAATAACATCAAAGGGCAGAAAACGTTAATATTGTGTTTGGATGCATGAATTTTATTTGAATGTAAGGATTTGATTTGAGAATGGATTGAAACTTAAATTTGAAATGACACATATTTTAGATGCATTTTAAATCCAGCACAATTACTATTATATTTACATAAATTACGAAAGATGTGGATTTGAAACACAACCAATATAAAATAATCTAAATAATGAAATGATTTTGGAATTAAGGATTTGAAATCAGTGGCTTCAAATCTCTCGATCCAAATGCGCTCTGACATCATTTAAAATTTCGAGTATAAATAATTAAATGATTTTGGAATTAAGGATTTGAAATCAGTGGCTTCAAATCTCTCGATCTAAATGCGCTCTGACATCATTTAAAATTTCGAGTATAATTGGCAAAAATTATGGGGGTGCACATGTTTGGTTAACCGGTTGGTTTTCGGTTTTTTAAAAAAGATCGATTTTCGGTTACAGGGTTCGGTTAACCAAACAGAACCGAAAATCAAAATTTAAACAAAAAAATACTTTTTTTAAAAAAATTTAATGGTTTCGCTCCTGATCGTATGAATAAGAAGTTGTAAATTAACTACGTGTTTTCAAATATAATATAATTTATTTTATTGTCTCCTTTAAACTTGATTTTTTGGAATAAATAGCTTTTTAAAATTTTAGAACTTAAATGTCAAATGTTCAAAATCCTTTTGAGTCTAATGTATGATGCATTAGTGTTTATATTTATCTTGAATTTTCTTTCAACTAATCATTCAATTAAAAAAGAACAGTTTACCGAAATCGAACCGAAAATGTTCGGTTAAACAGAAACCAAACCGAACAATTTCGGTTCGGTTTGTGGTTTTTGGCTTTTAAAATTTATGAATCGCTCGGTTCAAACTCAAACCGATGGTCACCCCTAACAAAAAATAACTGTTTTTCATTCCTTTTCTTTTAAACAGGGGGAAAACACATATTGGCAAAAAATTTCCTCGTCTCTTCTCCAGTAATGGATAGAAATGTGATATATTAGAGGATACAACTACAAGTTTGGGTAAAAAATTATATTCACAAAATCACACATGTCAATAAAACCCATATTTTTTCCAGAGAGAATTCACACATTAATAAAAGATCTTTCACTCGCTAGTGCTTTCTGTAAACCAGCAGATATTGAAGCTCATATTCAGAATGTCAGCAAAAATGTTCTTATCTCAGTTTTTGCCCGCTTCACAAAACAGCAAGAAAACTATTCTTGGTTCTTGAAATTATGCCAAATTTTTACTGAACATATGAAGAAGAATTTGGTGATTA
This sequence comes from Haberlea rhodopensis, assembly GCA_907163345.1. NCBI lineage: Eukaryota > Viridiplantae > Streptophyta > Magnoliopsida > Lamiales > Gesneriaceae > Haberlea > Haberlea rhodopensis. Next base: position 28,687 of record CAJQUN010000104.1, read on the forward strand.
GGTTCAAGACAACAATGGAGGAATAAGGGATTTCAACACAAATTTGAAATAAATAAGAGAATGGACAACGCTCTTCTGCTTTCAAGACCATGTAACCAAATCTACAAGAGAGGTTCAATACCTCTTCCGGTCGTCAAGATTCCTAAATCTATCTAAAGGGATAAACTAATTACATAAACAATTACACCAGAAATACAAGTTACATTGATGACTCAACAATATAAACTAGTTTGAATCACTCTTGATGCTGGCTATTGGCTTGGATCAATAAGTAGTCAAGCACAAGTTTACTACTTCTTCCACACATCTTGCTTTGCTGTGAATCAGTAGCATACGACATTTTATTTAAAATAATCAGATGGATCGATGAAACAAGAGTCGAAATCCACTTGATCCATCAAGAAATCCAACTCTCCGGATGGGAAATCCTCAACTGGGGCTGGATTTAAGTTTATTTCTGCAAAATCTGATTCCGAACTTTGTAAAATGTCACTAAGCTCAATATCATTAATCTGGTATGGTGAAAGTAGGTAATAGGACTCGGATGTGTCTGGGGACAAAAATGGAGGGGAATTACTCATTCCATCAAAGTTTTCGGGCTTCGAAAAGGATGATGTTTCCACATCTTCATATCCAATTGGTGTGGAAGAAAAGGTGAAAGTAGGAATAATCTCAGCCTTAATGAACATTTCTTGATTCTCTGGTCTAGAGGTCATATTCATCTGCTCTGAACGTCTTTCGCTCACTTCTTTTTCGTCTCGCCTCTTTTTTACATCGAGATTTTCTTTTTTCTTTTTTCGCATTTCCTGAATGCATGTGTGTTTCCCTCTATAAATCACTTCAAAGATTGAAGGGTCTTTATCTGTTCGCTGAACTTGTTTAGTCGCCAAGCATCCTTGCGTACCACGATGAGTGCATCTATAATATGCCCTGCCATTTCAACACATGAAAACATCACCATTAAATTCTTGTTTTTACCAAATATAAGTTCTGAAATTCCTTCAGACAAGTTATGGGGGATGATTTATCGGGGTTAGACGTTGTGGGAATTACAAGATTCAAATATAGTCGAGTGAGTGATAATTTACCGCACGTGGAACGCTAATAGATATTTTACCCATATGGTTTGTAAATATGAATTTTATCCACCGATATACCGTGATATCGTGAATAGACACTTTGCCCTCCCATGTGGTATCATGACCCCCGCGGTTTGCAAAACATATCACATTGTCCCAGGGTGTGTTTTGCACGTTATTCACAAAACCATAGAAACAACCAGGCAAGCACATATGTATCCTTGTAGTTAATTCACATAGCAACTGAAGCAAGTTGCAATATAGAAGTCAACAAACAAGACAGACAAATGGCTCGATTATTGAAGCACCTTCCCACCCTCAATTCTCAAAAGCCTCAGATTTTTTTGACGGAACAATTCAATAATTTTTTAATTCCGAAATCAATATTTTCATAAATAAATGTATGTCCATGTGTGTTATAATTCAATATTTTCGTGCTTTACATCATACCAACCCGCCCCACCTTGAACCATCTGAAAAAGCACACCATAAGAGTCTATTTTGATCGAGAGAATTGAAGCCATGGATTCCAAATCCACGATTTCAAATCCATTTGATTGTTTGGATGAATTTATTTTAGGTGGATTCCACACATTTCTTAATTTATGATGTAATGATAATTATGATGTACAGCTAGGAAGATTGTCATTTCAAATCCATTATTCAAATCCCTTTTCAAATCAAATCCATCGATCTAAACACAATCTAAGTGAAAAAACAAGATCATGTATTGAAGTTTATTAATCTACTCCAAAATGTAAATCTTCGATCTTATCATTAAGTTCTAACTTCCAAGTCATACTAATAGATCTAAAGTTAGAAATATTCCAAGAAACACTGATTATTAGTAAATTTATCAAATCAGATCCCTAATTTCACCTTACTTAGCACTGATAATCAAGATATAACAATATTAAAAAATGTCTCACCTCGGATGCTTAGCCCCTAAAATATCTTTCTGCCCATATTTCCTCCAGTAATACCCATCATCAAGTTGACCTTCAAACCCTGCCTCAGTGCGCACACACATCTGTTGGCTCCATGTTGCCAATGTCTTTCTGCAAATACCATTTTTTTTTTAAAAGAATCAGAACAATTTCATATAGTTACATCAGAACTAATCTATTAGAAAACAACTAACCTTTTCTTTGACTTTTTGCTTTGGACTTGACCCTTAGAATCAGGGTCTGATCCTTCACTTCTAGGCTCTCTATTTCGAAGCAAAGCCATGTTATTAAGCAGCGCTAACGCATTATCGTAAGAAGAAAGTACTCTCTCTAGTAAATAACCACATGAAGTAAGAGTGGTCTGAAGCTCTTTTTTCAGCTGATCTGCATAATCTCTCCCTCGAGTTAGCTCAATTATTACACTATCTTTAGTACAGGTTCCAACTTTTTCCATTTCAAAAATAACACAGAAGAATTGCAGCTTTGTTTGAGGTATCTTGATTCTGATCAAGAATTTTTTGAACTAGGAACAAAGGGTTTGGCTTCACCTTCTTGGTTGAATGGGGTGAGTGATGGAAGGTGAAGTACATGAATCTGATAAGAGGATTTAGGAAGGAGGGCCTATGTATATGCGCACTTTATATAAATAAATTTTTCGGATCTTTGCATCAATAATCGTGTGGAATTGTGGGAAGAGAGATTGTAATTATTCCGTAGCTGACCGGTTCAAATTGCCAACACACTACGACATGTAGTATTGTACCTACGTGAAATTCGATATAATTAATTAAACAAAATAAATTCGATATAATTAATTATGATATCCCGATAAGAGGTCAGTACAACCTCAACTCTTACTCCCGGGGAATAACCCGACCCAACTTCTTCGTCTGCCTCAAGTGCGCAGCTCGGGAAATATCTTCGTACCCCGGAAGGAACATACCCTCAAGTGCTCAGCTCGTGAAATATCTTCGTACCTCGGAAGGAACATACCCTCATGAACTCAGCTCGGTTAACAAACCCGTAACCCCAGCCACTTATCCCCGTGTTCTCAGCTCAACATGTGTCTTCAACCCTACTTGGTCAAAAAAAGCCAGCCCAGGTTTTGTTCGTAGGAATCTTGCATTGTGATCCGGACGGCGCCCAGGCTGGTGTCCCGACTTTAAGTAATTCCCCTAGTTTCTTCTTTTGCGTTTGCTAGGAGATACCTTGGGCACTAGTGTGGTCCTTCATCCGAGCTATCTGTAACGGAATTTTATTCTCAACAGAGGACCACTCATGAAGGACCGATCAGAGAATGACTAATGTTTCGATAATATTTTCTAGTACTATCAAGATCTCGTAGGTGGTGCGTCGTACAAGGTGTACAGTATTTGTCGGTGGTCCCCACCCTCTGAGCCGCCGACACCCAGTGGAGTACTCGCGATGGTCTCCCGAGGCTCCCGCCGACCCTAGCAGGTTGTTCTTCTCTCACCTCCCAGTATATACATATGTGGGGCATCAGGTTTGAAAACTAACCAGACTCCTCGTGATTTCTCTGCAAAAAACGTTTTTATTGCCTACATCATATATCCTGTTTCCTACATTGGTTTAGTCCCTAAAGTTTAAAAAATTCCCAATTCAGTCTAGCATAAAGGGATTGAATTTGGAACAAACTAGATCCGGTTTAGTCCATAAAAACTTTAAAAATATTCATAAATCAGTCCATTTATGTTTGCTTCTCGTTGACTTAACGTCGGAGACTAAATCGTGAAATTTCTAAAACTTTAGGACTAAAATATATCACTGAAAATAATTTTTGGAACTGAATTGGAAATGAACACAAATTGTTTGGATGTTTTTATTGTATTATCCTTTCAATTATATGATTAAATGTCTCCTACTATACCAGAATTTTATGATTATTAATCACACTTGAATTAAAAAGCTTTGATATATTATATCAATTAGAGTGTTATTTACTATCCATTATGTCATCTTAGAAATCATAAAAGGTAGTGGTTAGTGCTCTTACTGATAACTGATCCAAGCACCCTCATGTAAAACAAACGTTAGATAAGACAATCAATATGTAATGAGAATTGTATTTAAAGTAATTTAGTTCTTGGTTTTACATATTTTTGTGCGTCTCCATTGTCTGAACGTAAATATCGACAAAAGCTGTAGCTTATATTGCTCTTTCCCGACCATGTAAAATGGCGTAAAAGAGAATCCACCATTAAACGTGGCATTTTTCTGAGTCAATCGGAATTTATATCGCTAATAAGTTTCGTATAGCCGTAAATAGATATTTTGTATCCATATCATTAGAAAATAGGTAGATTATCCTAATGTGATTTTCAAAATATACATTTTACTCGCTATATGGTTTGTAAAACATAACACACTCTCCCTTATATTGAGTTAGTGGTTTGCACCTATTCGCAAACATAATGGATAAATCGTCTATTTCTAAAATATATGGGGTAAACTACATATTTTAAAAACCATAAGAAGTAAATTATTTATTTGAAAAATCACATAAAATTCGTTACAAAAAGGCAAATTCTTATCATGTGATTTCATAGACATGTATAAACGAACCTCGAAATATTTAGATCTGCCTAATAAAAATTCACGAAAATCGAGGAAAGAAACAGTCCAATTTCCATGAATCTTCAAACTTTGGTTCCGCGTTGTTTCCGAGTAATATTAAAATTTGTAATACACTAAATATAATAATAAATATATACACGCACACCAATTTGTTTTTTTTTTAACAAAAAGAAGAAGAAAGAAACCCATTTTAATGAGTTGATGACGTAATCCATATTACGTCATTCGATATTGGATAACAGCATGTTGCTTGGCCTTTAGAGGTAAACAATAACATAAAATGTTTGTTTTAAGGGTCACACCCACACATAAGAGTGTAAACAAACCGAATCAAGATAAATATGCATAAAATTTTAAGGTTCGAATTTAGATCGATATAGTTATATTCGAGCTCAAGTTCGATTCGAAGTTCGAATAATTTCAAAAATTTGGCTCGAGTTCGGCTCAAATCAAAGTTTCGGCTCGAAAAGGTTCGAACATATTCGCGAGCTATTCGAATTATTGCTGAAAAATAAATAGCCGAAAGGTTCAAAATATATAATTATATTATATTAATAAAATATTATAGTTCGCGAGCTGCTCGTGAACTATGTAACAAAGTAATTTCAGCTCGAATTCGGCTCGAAAAAAGTCGAACATGTACGAGTTCTTCTCGAATTCGAGAACTTCGAATTCGAATAAAATATTTATCGAGCCGACTCAAAAAATTCGTAAACATGTTCGATTCACTTACATCCCTAGTCACAAAGCACCATAGGGGGAAGGGGGTAGCTTAATTTTTTAAAAAATTATATATTATATAAAAAAGTTTTATATATAGATAGTATTTTTGTCCCATATATTAAAAAAAAACAATATTTTTTGCTATATGACTAGATTCGCCCACGTGGTCACACATGGACTAACATGTTGTACATATATATTAACAAGTTACATATTTTTATAATAATTAATTTCCATCGGTAAAATATACTAATTTTTTTCCTTCTTCCCACCCTACACTACTTTCATTTTATGAGTAAAAAAGATACACATAATAAAATAAAAATCTAAACGTAAAGTACAGTCCAACAAAATTATATTTATATAAAATTATACATATTATATCGGCATGTAAAAACTTATCAAATATATATATATATATATATATATATATATATGTGTGTTTTTTAAAATGCTTAATCATATGTAAATACATGTTCTTTAAAATGCTTAAAAATCATCGGGAATTATATTAATTGTTGTATTTGATTTGATTAATAAAAGTATAAATATTTTTTATTCAAAGAAGAACTGTTTACTAGCTGGCTAACGTGTATCGGAAACGACGACATTTCTTTATCAAAAATATTATAAATACTCACGCGTCTACGTTATATTTACAAGAAATAGACAAAAACCTACGCGTCTGTCTGCTTATTTAAAAAATCCAAGCTACGCGTATTACGACTAGGTAAATTTCTCTTCAAAAAATAAATAATTTTTTTAAATTTTTAAAAAAATAAAATTATGATCCTAGTACTTAATTGTAGTTATTGCCTATTTAGGATAGACCCAGATTTGAGTCGTGTTTTAGGCACAGAAAAATTACTTTAACCCCTCCCGATAAAAAAAAACAAAAATTGTAAGAAAATGAAACCTGTATTCGAATATGGATTTTGAAGGTTTTTTGTGAGATATAACAAACTACTGATGTGTGGTGGAATCGTGTGATGACTCATTGGAGGAAAATAGAGCAAATATCATTGTTTAATAACCCTATTTTGAATAACTAATTTAAAATATAAATAATCAGTTGATTTTATTTTTTAGAAAATTATAAATGTTGGATTGTCCATATATGTGCTTTGAACTTGAGTGGACTACAGTGGTAACTTATCTGATCTTTTAGCTTAATATTAATTTTGTTGGAGTATGTTAATAAAAGACTCTCGGTATCTTAATATTAACCATCAGCAATTCTTTGTGCGGTCATACACAGATAACTCAGTACTATTTATGGCATAACAAATATGACACATCGACATCCATAAGGTGTAGCCATTCATGTTCACATATCATTTAGTATTGAGCTTTGCGATAGCACTATATACATAAGTAATGTTGCAACTTTGCTAGCAGTCATATCTTTTGGCCTAATGGTAAACGTCTGATCTTAACATTAATGGATTCCCAAACTTATGACTGTGTTAATACTATGTCTTTCAGATAACAGGACGAGGAAGAAGTTAATCCAGACACCCTGTTGTTACTTAAAAAGGCATTACAGGACGAGGTTCCACAACCTTAAGCTACCTTCGAAGAGCAAATTACTCTAGAGGATGTAAAAAGGAAGATTCAGAGGAACTACAACGAGGATCCACTGACATGATGGAATAAGAATGAGCTCAAAACTACTTTGAAGGTGAAATCCGGAAAAGAAAATGAGTTCGTTAGATTTAGACCAATCCCCATGAATATGGAAGATCGGATGGATATGCAGATAATACTTAAGGAACATCTCGACCTTAAGTTAATCACAGCATGTGTTTCTCCATTTAGCAGTCCTGGATTTCTTGTTCGGAATCATGGAGAAATCAAAGATGAAAGCCAAGATTAATAATCAACTACAAATGAATCAACGACATCTTGGATTTCGATGGATACTTTATCCCAAGCAGAGAACATTTGGTAAACACCATCAAGAAGGCCAAAGTGTTTTCTAAGTTCGATTGTAAGTCTGGATTTTACCAAATTAAGATGGAGGAAGCAAGCAGAAAGTAAACATCATTCTCAACACTACAAGGACATTATATCTGGAATTTATGCTAATGGGATTGGCAAATGCTTTCCAGATATTCCAAAGAAATATGGATAATCTTTTCAATGATTACTTCAACTTCATGTTCGTGTATATTGACAACATCATCATTGCGTCAAGAAACATGAAAGAACATCTTACACATTTGGAAATCTTTTGAGATGTTTGCTACATGAAGGATTAGTGTTGTCCGAAAAGAAGGCAGTGACTGCTACGAAACGGATCGAGTTTCTTGGGATCGAGATTGATGAATCTAGAATCATCCTTCAAAACCACATTGTTGAGAAGGTGCAGGGTTATCCATATGATCTCAAGGATTTAAAGCAACTTCAGAGCTTTCTGGGAGTTGTTAATTTTGCTGGAATGTTCATTAATAATATGGCAAACCACAGAAAGGTGTTCAGTATGTTACTCAAGAAAGACGTTAAATTTGAGTGGAATGAAGACCATCGACAAGCTGTCAAACATACGAAAGAAGTTTGAAGGCAACTACCAAAGCTTGCAATCCCAAACGACGATGATGAACTAGTGTTATACATGGAGGCCTGCGATCATTGGTGGGCAGCAGTTCTCATGAAAGCCACATCAAATGGAGAAGTGTCGTGTAGATACTGTAGCTGTCTCTTCACATACAGTGAAGCTATCCGATGGCATATCAACGAAAAAAAATTCTTTGCAGTCAGAAAGGCATTTATAAAATGACCATTATTTTTACTTGCAAAGAAATTTATCTTGAAAATAGACAATACAAGTGTTAAGTCTTTTCTGAAAAATAAAATTGAGTCAAAACCAGAAAAGGCTAGATTTTTAAGATGGCAAGCCGAATGCCGTGAAATATGATAAAAATGTTCTTGCAGATTTCTTAACACGAGATGGATGGACACATTGCTAATGATACCCTCAAGAGGCTGAGGCATCTCAGGGAAAACCTGTAGATTCTTGATCGAGATTTTGGGACTCTTTGTCTCCATGCAGAGGTCGTTAGACGATTTCAGCGAGCAGATCAGGAACATATTACTGATCAAATACGAGCATGCTTTCAGGACCAAGAAGGTTTGTTTAAAGTCTTGAAGGGGCCCATCCTCCAGGCCGCATCTTCAACGGTGCAAAAAAGGAGTGTTTAGAGAACGAAGCTCATCTAACCCGGAGGCAAGGGATTCAAGTACCACTGTCGCGAGTGCTGCAGATGATACATTCCTCGAGGATGTACAAATTGTAGCGAATGTTGAGGGTCAGGTGTTATCACAATTTGAACCTTCAGGTCAACCCATCACCTCTGGGGTAAAAAAGGGAGAGTTGAACATTAGGCCAATGACGGGCAATTCGAGGGTTCAAATTAATGATGATTTAGTCTCCTCACCTATGCAGGATTACCAATGTACTTGGGAGAAACTAATTACCAGACAGAGAATCAACCCAGACAAATCTATTGTTGATATCTCTGGAAAATATCCGAGGGTTTGGATGAAACCAGACAACCATCCAAACGAAGTTCAGGAATGGTATAATTTCGGAGTCATAGCTTCGGTTTATACTGTTGCACCAGCATTATCTGAAATCTCAAAAGTATCAAAGTTTATCAGAGAAGCTGTTCACGAGACAATCCACATTTGCCTAGAAGAGATATTTTGGAGTTGCATTTCTTTAGTGCTGCTCCGGAACCAACAAAGAAAGGCTTCTTTGAGGCTTTTCATTTTATCAAGCTCAGACGACCAGACGAAAACGCCTTAAAAAATATAAAAATGGAGCTAGCAGAAGGCGTACCAATTTTGGCTGGGACTATCACAGAATATGGAGTTTCAACCAGACGTGCATGAAGTCTTTGGGTTTGTCTGACGGAAATGGACAAAGTCAAATACTCATTTAAGTTCTTTCAAAATTCAGCCAACAGTACTTTCATGCTGAATTCCATGATGGTAACATCAACGAAATTTGCCAAAGAACTCTTTGAAACAAAAAGAAGAATTCTTTGGGAAAATGAGATTCCGGCCGGAAAAGAAACTTACCAAAAATTCTGCGATATGGCACACATTGGCCGATAGATAGATTGTATTTGCCAAGCATGCCAGGAGCAGAAAGAACAAGAGTCCGGGAAAGGATTCCGATCCAAACTTGACAGATCAGAGGCATGAAAAGACCAAAGACCTGCTGACAAGAGAGCCCGTTTTCCTAAAGTTTGGGGACCACAAAAACAAATAATGTAAAGATTCCCCAACAAAGAGGCATGGACCATTAAAAGATAGTGCGGTAACTGTTCAACGCACTCGGACAAAAACAATGGACCACTCACTAGAAAAGTTGGCACACCCAAACAGTAATGCCAGACCACGTGAAAGTAAAGGCGCACTCACATGCGCACTCAACGATTTTCAAGATTTGGAATCCGAAGTTGAAGTCTGGATTCATGCGTATATAAAGGCACTCATTCAGGAAGATAAGGACATCGAAAATTCTCCATAGTTTTCTTCCAATAAAAATTGTAGTCTTCAAACTTTGTAATCTTTCAATTTTCATAACTTGGTAATAATTTCTTTTTTTCTTTTGTTTGTGATATTGTTATGTATATTAGTTTGTGTTTTTGAGTTAAGCCTAGGGGTGCTTACTGGTTGGAACCGGTCCGGTCCGGACCGGAACCGGCCGATTCCGGACCCGTTATGGGCGGAATCGGTCCGATCCGTTAAGGATCCGGTTCGAACCGGTCCGGTCCGTTAAGGATCCGGTTCCAATCGGTTCCGATTTGGTCCGGATTCTTATCGGTTTTTCGCATTTTTTTTTATGTTGTAAATGTTTCTTCAATGATGTTCATCATAAATTCAATATATTTCTTCTTCATTTCATAATATAGATGCATACAAATAATTGTAAAGACATGACAATTGAAAATCTAAATAAAAAAATATTACAATTTAGTACTTAGCAGTCTTCATAATTGATAAGTATTGTTTTGGCGTTCTCTTATTCTTGCTAGTCATAATGATTTACGAATTCGTCAACCGTCCAATCTCTTCTATTTTTGCATTCTGCTTCAAACCAATCTTTAAGTAACGTGAGCATGCATAACTAATCAGCTGATAGACTACTTCTGTAGTCTCCAATAATACGGCCGCATGTTGAGAATGCCGATTCAGAAGCGACGCTTGAAGCTTGTACATCATACACGTCTCTAGCCATTTTGGCTAAGATAGGGAATTGTGCTGCATTGGACTTCCACCAGTGTAAGACGTCGAAGTTGTCTTCGGTTAGAAATTGATAATTCAGATAAATTTGCAACTCAGTCGACGTGCTAGTAGAAGGTCCTTTTCCCTTAAGTTTTTTCCTGCCCAGCATTCTAAGCAAATTGATGCCACCACCTTTAGATTGAGCTTGGGGTTGTTCTTCAACAGGCCTTTGTTGCGATGATTCACTTGCCTGTTGATTATAATACAATTGAAACATAGTTTGGAGAGATTGCATTGTAGACGTCTTTTGATCGTCAACAACCTTCCCCAAAAATTTAGCATAATATTCAAAAAATATCTCAAATGAAGATAAACATTGACTAGGATCTAGCAATGTTGCGATGCAGTGCACGGGTGGGATTTGTTCCCAATACTTTATAAATTTAGTTTCCATTGCACTAACAAAAGCATGCAAGTCATAGTCATCTCTAAATTCTATAAATTTATCAAACATGTTACATACTAAAGGAAGAAAATATACGGAAGTTGGATAAGTAACACCAGAGAAACGTTCCGTCGCTTCTTTGAAAGTACCTAACAATGATACACAATTTTCAACAAATTCACAATCCTCATTAGTCAAATAAATATTTTCATCGCTATCAGGCATTTGATATGAATTATAAAATGGAGTTAAAATATCTTTGTAAGGTAACATAGCATTCAACATATTGTACAACGAATTCCACCTAGTTTCTATTGGTGATGGAAAAAGAAGATGCTTTAAACCATTAGATAAACATAGTTGTTTCCAATCACGCTTAACACGGCTCGTGCGTAACCATTTAGCGCAGTATTTCATTTTGTCAATACATGCTGAGTGATTGTCCTCATAACCAACTTTAACAGCCAAATTAATCACATGACATGCACATCTAACATGAAAAAAATACCATCAAGCATTGGTTTAAGATAGGTCTTTAAATCACGCATCGCAGCATTGTTATTCGCAGCATTGTCTAATGTGATTGAAAATACCTTATCCTGAATTCCATAATATCTACAAGTGTTGAATACATATTTAGCAATTACATAACCAGTATGTGCACAGTCTAACTCATCTAAAGACAAAATCCTTTTTTGCATACACCAATTATCATCAATCCAATGACAAGTGACAACAAGATATGAATCAGAATTTACATTTGTCCAAATATCAGTTGTTAAGCTAACCCTACAAGGCAAACTAGAAAGATGTTGAAACAATGTATTTCTATATTCAACAAATACGTCCATACAATTTCTTTTTAGTGTGTGCCTGGAAATATGTTTAAACATGGGTTGTATAGACGAAGCAAATTCAATAAAACCAGCACGTTCAGCTTGGATAAAAGGTAGTTCACATCTGATCACATATCTAACAAGTGACATACGATTAATTTCAGCAGTTAAAATAAAATTCGTGCCAGTAAGAACATTAATTTGTGCTTGTGTTGCTTCTCGACCTAATGGTTGTAATGTTGTCTCATCAAAATTATGTTTTTTTACTAAGTGTTTTTTAAATGTTCCGGTGCCTCACTGGAACCACCAGCTTTATATGAATACTGGATCTTACATAATTTACATATTGCAACAGATTCACTAGTACCTTCTTTTTGAGCGAGTTCAAAGTGATCCCATATCTTACTTCTTTTGGCACGAGTATGTTGTATACTCGCTGCTGTAGTGGCTCCGGATGACTCCACATGTTGTCTTTCTTGGGCAGCAACAGGTTCGGCAGGTTGTTGGGGTTGTTGTGGTTCGACATTCATAGAAGAACCACCAACATTGAGGTCAGCAAAAAAATCATAACTTTCATTTAACTCAGGAATTGGCACAGGCAAATTATTGCAGAAGATGAACTCAGTGATAGACGACCCGGAACGAGACCCCGACTACGACCCCGGCTACGACCAGCACCACTGCTAGATGAATATGCCATTATTATATAAGACTATAAGTAAATTGTAGATAGCACAATTGAGAGAAAAATATGAGAGTGAAGTATTTTTCGTTACAAGAATTGTTATGAAACAATACACAACACAACATCCCCTATTTATAGTTTTTTTTTATTATTAAAAAAAATTTTAAAAAAATAAAAATAAAAGTTAACGTTGGCAACGGCTAAGAGCCGTTGCCAACGTTAACAAATGTTAACGTTGAAGAGGCAACGGCTATACAGCCGTTGCCTCCTTCATTTTTTATTTTTATTTTATTTTTTTAAAAAAAACTACCGGTTCCGGAATCGGAACCAAACCGGTAGCATCGGAACCGGCGGTGCTACCGATTTGGTTCTTCGGAACCGCCCCGGACCTGTTTCTAACCGGTTCCGGGGCGAACCAGAACCGTTAAGTCCGGTTCCGGTTTCAGACCGGACTTAACGGTCTGAATCCGGCCCGGGTCCGGTTTGACCCGGCCAACCGGACCCGGCCCGGTAAGCACCCCTAGTTAAGCCTCATATATATGAGATGCTAAACAAGTCCGTCTCCTCCCAAAAGAATATGTTTTAATGTAATAGATATTATAAGTATTTCCAGAATAAAATAAAGACTGTTGTCCATCTATCTCCCAGATTTCTTTAATTATTTCTTATATCTTAATTATACATTACGCTCTAAGGTAGGAAACGAATTAAGGCTTTGCGGTTTCTGAAGGAGTCGGATAACTTGCAGACTGACATCGCCTGAGGGGTTGAGGTTGGATGGTGATGAGCCATTCGTAAAACAGTCTGATGGCGATAATTTTTTGACTAGTGGCGTTGCAACCCACTTCACGTGGTGCTGTTATGGTTAAAGTGGTATATTTCAGTTTGTTAAAATTTTATTGGAATACAGAAGCATGATGAGCCTGTTATTTATTTTTAACATGATCTTCAAATTGGATTTTTGAATTATAATTGGAAGAACGTTATATGAACTGTGAGTCATTTGTAAAAGTATGCTCTTGTGTTCATCCCAAGATGACAGAAACTGAAGGATCATATGTTCATAAAATGCTACTGTTTGGTGAATATTATGGTAAAGAAGATGATAAATAGTATATATAGGCATATTTATTCTTTAAACATTTTCTTAGGGTTAAGAATGCAATTTTATTAAAAGTTGGTTGAACCGCGTGGACCACTTGTACCACATGGGGTTATTGTTTTGTCATTTCAACCAAGAGTGAATCTAAATGAACTAGAGTTTTTATAGTTGAATTAGGATGAATTATGTTTCAGAAAACAGAAAACGATACAGACCCACAATTTTCCAACAATTTATTACCCAAATTCCAGGAAACAGGTTCGGAATTTCATGGGAATTTCCATGTTGGGAATCACAGTTATAGATATTGCAACATGATTCTGTCCCTATTCAAGGATTTGGAATCTGTTTATTTATTTTTAGCATATTGTTTTCTAATTTTTTTTTAAAAAACTAACATTTACATATAAGATGATATAATTTTTTATTCTAGTTTCAAATATTATTAAAAAAACGCGTAACATATTAAATAGATTCCTATTTCTTTTTATTAGAAACAAAAATATATAAGCTTTTGGGAAGATCTTTTTTTTTTTTTATATTATTATTGTTGAAACGATAGAAAATGTATTATTAAATCAGTATGTTGTTTTTTTTACGTACTTTAAATTTTTAACTAAATAAGCGCAATTTAAAATATATTTAATTAATTAATAATTAAAATGGTTAAGTCCGGTAGGCAACACCCTTTATTCCAGGGGTGTACATAATAAACAAAATAATAATAATAGCATTGATATGATACAAAATTATCAAAACCAAAATCAACATTGCTGCACGACAAGATAGGGATGCATATCGCCCGTCATGTGGTGCCCGAGTTGGCGAATTATGTGAGCACATAGGTCTTTAGTCATGAGTTCGATTCCCTATACCAACAATTTCTCGGTCGAGTCTATTGCACCCGACTTGCCTAGTATAGCTACCTGATTGACATGGTTTGTAGGTTATTATATAGGCAAGAGGGTTTACCTAGTGCGCACCAACAGGTAGCGGCTGCGGATTTCCCATCATTAACAAAAAAAAAAGATAGGTATGTGTTCAGTTGTATACATAGTTGATGCGAGACCTTAAGCGCCAATTTAGAACCCAAACCCCAAATACTAGTCCCCTCTCTAACTTACAAACCATCTACATTTACTTGTGAGCCCGAATATAAGATTAGAGCAGTTCTCCATTAATATACAGGGCTCAAAGCTCAAAGCCTCAAACAAAAGATTCATCATTTATAAATGGTTAAACATGGGTGCCATCTTCAGGGTTCAAAGCATAAGGTCTGGAAATATACGTGTTTACAAATTCAGATTCGTCGCCAATAGTGATTGAAGTAAAGGGCACAAATATACTTCCTCGGAGAAATTTTCAATCCAACGATCTTAGAACTGAAATGTACGTTTATATGCAAGCAATATCGGGTTCTCCGGGTTGTTACATATACATACAGATAAGAAATATGTTTGCGATTCCATTTTGAAATTTGGTAGCCCTGATCGATTTGTTCAGGGGGCATACATGTATAACAAGCAGGCTATGAAAAAAAAATAAGATTTTGAGGCACTTTTTGTGTGAAGAATCCTACTCCATGAGTTGCTGTCCAATATCAATCAAAGCCAAGCTCGGGTCATAATCAGCTGCATAGAATGATAGCGGCAACCCACAAACTGCAAGATCCATAACTTCCTCTGTTTCAATATTCATCAAGACCAATAATTCATCACTTATTGCAGCTAAGATTTTCCCATCATTTACAATCTTTATGGGAACAAACACCTGCTCTAACACAATAACATATTTTCGTGTCCAAGAATCCACCTTCCCATAGTCATTCATCAACCACACATCCCACGACTCCCCCATATTCTCACGATAACTTACAAAGAGAGACAGAGATTCCTCGTTAACCAAGGGAGACAGCCTACATTCCTTGCAGTTTGGACCAAGATTTTGAGGCAACTCCATCGTCGTGAAAATCTCCTCAACTACGTCAAAACCCATGATGCAATTCAGGTGTCCACTGGATTCCGGACTCGTATACGCCAGCCAATGCACAACACCATGCACAAACACATTGCTACACCAATTTTTGGGGATGAAACAAGGCACAACCTGTCCAATACTCCTCCAAGATCCAATTTTGACTCCAAATACCAAAGCCTCGGATCGTAACTCATGCTCATTATTATCATAACCATACAAAATTTTCACAACTTTAAAGTCAAGATTCGTGTGATCAAATCCAAATCCAACAGCCATATGTGAGAAACTACTCTTAAAAGGATGAAACCCTTGCAGACAAGGCAGAATCTTGTACTTTCCAATTAAGGGGTTCCACAAAATCACAGTGCCAACAAAGTTAAAATAATTGGTATCGAACAAACACACGACTCCTCTGCTAGAACCGACTAGCCTCAAGTAACCATTAACACTCTTGAATGGAGTTTCGAGCTTTTTACACAGGGAAAACGTCTGGGAATCATGAAAAGAAAAGTATATTCTCGTGTAATCCGAAGACTCATAGTAAAGGAGATGGTGGGATGCAGCGGCGGCGGAGGATAGGCGGAGTTTGAGGAAATATGGGTGAGAGATTAAGGAAATAAAGGATTTGGAAACGCACCTGAGATTAAGTAGGGTTCTGGTGGGGAGCTTATGGAGGATTTGGAAGATAACATCTTGAGGGAGTTTGACGCAAAAATCATCGCTTCCTTTCATTTCTTGATTCTCCTCAATTTCTGCTCCCACCGGTACTCTCCACTTTTCTCGACTTTGGGTATCCCATCTTACCCGGTTGGCTCATTTGTCATTATTTCGAAGTAGTATTTTATTCATATATGAATATTAGCGTAATTAATTAATTGAATCCGCAATGAACTATAATTTGAGCTTTACGTGATAAAACTTGATTTCAAATTTTTATTCCGCAAGTAGTTTATTTGTTTTACCAACCCCATTTTTTTTTAAAAAATTGAATTAATTTGAATACACCCAAAAAATTCATAGATTAGCCTATGAAAAAGAACTTCAAATGCTAAGCAGATTGATCCAGTGGGGCGTAGCTAGCATTTCTAAACTTGGAGGGCGGGACATAAAATACATAAGCGTTTTTTGATATGTACAATTTATATTAAGTGTCCTTTGGTGCATAATGAAGGAGAACAAAAGAAAAACCTGGGAAAATGTCGCCAAAACGACGAGCAAATAAAAAAATCGTTGCCTAAGAAATGTTCATCCCAACGAAAAAATTCAGACTTAGAACATTGTAGATAGGCTTCAATGCTTGCTATATTGTTGTAAATTTTTTTTAGTGCTTGCTATATTGTTGACATTTTTTAAAAAAATAATCTAATTAAAAATGTCATAAATTAGAAGAATATTCTTGATCTAAAATATGAAATTATTGGAGGAATAAGTAAATAAAAAAAGTTGAGGTTTAAAATAAAATATTTTGGGAGATAAAGGAAATTACATGATAGGAACTTGAACTCTTGACCTATTAGAAGTAGACCAAGTGCTAGCCAACAACACTCGAAGAATCGATCCTAAATGAAAATGCATACACACTAGTCTGGGATGGACTGGGTGGGCTCCAGCCCCTACTGTAGACCGCTTTGATCACATGAAATCCAAACTATTCAGCGGTTTGATCTAGTATTTTGGCGATAACTTGTGCAGCCACAAACTCCCTTACATCAAAATGATTAAACTCCAAACTACCATTTAAAGATATCTATCTTGGAATCTTACTTTTTACCACAACCTTTGAGAGAAATTTACCTTCAAAAACCAAGTATTGAACGAAGATCCACAAGAAAAAACTTCCAAAATTCAGAACAGCCTTAAAACCAACAAATTTAGCGAGATAAGTGAATGCCCAACCTTCTGCTGGTTCTATGACCTATCGTGGCAGTCTCCAGTTATTCCTGAGACATATATACTTCAAGTCCAGTAGTCATATTAACAATTTAACATGCAATATCGCAAGTGGAGACCTCGAATGATTGAATTTTGTGTGGCAACGAGAGAATCGCTTAAAAAAAGATTGTATCGTTCTTTCAAACCTCATTAAGAAAGGTTGTAACATGTTTTTATGCAGGAGAAAGAAAAATAACAGTATATTTTTTAAGAAAGAAACTCACTTGACATGTAGATTTTCATGGGAGGTAAGTGTCATGACCCTTGTTCTGGCTTTCATGATTCACCAGTGAAGTATAATTACCCCTTATGATAGATTCGATGCCTTGACAAGCTAAAACAATATCACCACCTAAATAATTATTTGTTTTTAGCAAAATTGCTAGCTAAACCAGTAAAGTAAATAACGACATCATAGGATATGTTTTCCTATGAATGCTCTTCAAGATCCACAGACCATGTTAGCAAATTAAAAACACATCATGATGGAATTTAAAGACAGGAAGTCAAAGAATTCGCTAAAAATAAGTGAGAAACAAAGAACTTAAACACGTTTAAGAAATTGTAGCGCTAATGAAACCAGTCTGTAGATCCCCTTAAATAGCTAAAAGCCTAGATAAATAAGTAAAAATGTAGAAACAATACTAAAGAACATATAAAAAGTAACCCTATAAGGTGATAATCATAAAAACCTATGAAAGATAACATACATTCCTTTATTTGTTGAATATTATCTTTGTGCAATGCAAGGGTGTCTTCCATGCTCCCCATCTGAGCACAACGCCAGGCAAGAAAACTATGGCATCAGAAATGTTTGTAGGAATTAGCAGGAATTGTGACATGAACAAAAAATTGAATCCTGCAAAGATAACCTTACTGTAAGAAAAGTTACAAATAAGGCAATAAATTACCAGTTCGTGTCTATTTTCGATAAACTGACAAGGCATTATGCAGAGATCAACAAATTACCAGTTCGTGTCTTTTTCGATAAAGAAGTGACAAGGCATTATGCAGATCTTCAGAATACCGAAAACTTTAAACTTCTGCACTTAAATTTGTATTAGCATGAAAATGTCTTGGTTGATTCTGTGTCAAAGGAATCCAATTTTGATCGCACAAAACAGTCATGACACTATTTGCTCCCGAAACATTCTCATTCATTTGCGTAGTTTCAAGGATTCATCTGCATTAACATCCTATAATACAAAGAATGAAGGATATTTCTCAAAGCGAAAGAATTGACTCACATTCAAGTTGAAGTCACCTAGCGAATCAAGTCTGAACGGGTAAAAGGCATGCTCTTTCCTCTATGATAACAAACTCTTAACTTTGAATCAAGATTCTTTACAATTGCCACTCTCTCGGTAAGATGTAGTTAAATCATTCAAGCTGGTTCGTTGCATCTCTGTTGAAGAATCGGATAATAAACCCTCGTAAAGATCATCATTTTTGCTATCTGAAACTTCAAGATTGACTCTTTCCTCCAGGATTTTGGCAGAATCCAAATGTCATGTATTTTGTCAAATTTCTCAGCACCATCACCTTTTTTTTGTTTTCTTCTGAAAGACATTGACAGGATTTTTGGTGTTGCCACAAGATGCTTGCTTGAACTTCTTAATGTCGAAGCCTGTTTTCTGAAGTTAGCTTTTGTCCCAGAGCTGTCACGGTCCATGTGATCCAAGTCTTTCATTATTAAAGTTCTTATGAGGTAACACCAATATCTTGCTTTACTTAATTTCTTTTTTGGAACTGTTTGCGCAATTTTAGCAATGCAGCCATTTAAACTTGGCAAACACAAGTCTTTCCTGCAATATTTTCACAATTTGTCAAACAAGGATGCCAATCCTTCAATCTAATATCCAATTAAGATAACAAAAACATAATACACATCATTATGGCAGAACCGCTATAAGAAAATTGGCAACCACGATTGAGATGGATCATATCTCAAATGCATGTTAATGTGTAGCCGAAATCAGAAGGCCAGAATCTGTGGCTTTTAGGACATTTGCTACAACTTCTCTTTCATTGTTATGCCTAACACCGAAATGATCCATTTTAAAAAAATTTAAAAAAAAGTATTGCTTAATGAAATGCTTCTTTGATCTAAGTGCTTGCATATTCAAACTGGCCAGTTGATTCATTTCTACACTTGTGTCCTCCACATGCACATGGCAAAGAGCACTTCAATTCACGATCATCAAAAACAAATATAATATTTTTGGATTTGGTTCCAATTCTTTAAACAAAAGATGTGGATTGCTTCAAAGGGAACGGGGAACAACTCCAGTTAGAAACTGAAGAAAGGTGGTCTCTAGACACTAGGCCTCAAACTATCATATACGATAATCTGCAACGTTAGGAAAATGAGATAACAAGTAGTAGCTGGACCGGGGGAACTAGGATGCGAGGCTTCGCCGATTGACAATACTAAGCCAGTGCGAGATGTGCCCTGCATAAGGAAGCATGTGATAAAACTCGACAACAGGTGTGGCCGTCCAGCTACCATGAGACTTCTCTCCCAAAGGGCCCTGTAAACTGGAAAATTCACAGAATTATTGTCATCAAAACACCATAACCAACCAAGCGATGCACCAACTCTCATTTAGTCAAATGCCAGTCTAGCTGTCTATGAATTCTCAACCTTTTCTCGTTGCTATTTCTTCTTTTTCGTGCCAAATTAAAATTGCTAAAAAAGAAGAAAGAACCACCTCCAAATAAAAATGAACACCGTTGCGAGCGAGCATTTTAGAATGCTCCAACA
Organism: Haberlea rhodopensis; assembly: GCA_907163345.1. Lineage (NCBI taxonomy): Eukaryota > Viridiplantae > Streptophyta > Magnoliopsida > Lamiales > Gesneriaceae > Haberlea > Haberlea rhodopensis. The sequence continues at coordinate 49,007 of CAJQUN010000104.1, forward strand.
GCCAGCATAATGGCTTATCTAATGCCTTTTGAGACGAGAAATACTGGGTGCCTTTTGTCATGACATGACAGGCTAGGAACTGTGATGGCAAATTCTAATAGCAGGACATTACAACATGGAATAAAAAATAGGTGAAGTTATCAATTCTGTATGATGCCTAGGTTGCCCAGATGACCAAAACGTCCACAAAATCTTTGCATTTAAATAGATTCAAGCATAAAGCAAATGTAACAAGCTTTATATAAAACTGGAAGCTTAGAGAAAAACATCTGCCAATTATTTGGATTCAACTGTTTAAGAAGCTAATATATTCATGAAAAGTCCTTCCACCATCAATCATTTCGCACAACGACCAGGACTCACAATGTCACGAAGTAAAATAGTAGCAAAATGGACTAACCTCTCAACAAGAAATTTAAGAGGAACTGACTGTGAGCATCGGATTATAAAAAAGCGAGCTGTTGACTTTAAATTACATAAATAATATACAATGCGAGTCTCCAAAATCACAAGGTCAGAACTGCCAAAACCTGTTCCATGACAAAATATTCAAGAAATTGCTCATCTATTTATAGGTCAATTACATATTGCTCAAGTGTAAAGATACTATTTGCACAAGGTGCGGACACATGATCAAGCCTATCCGAGAGGCACATGCTTATCAAAGTGAAACATAGCAAGGAATAATACACTAGAATCTAAATATTTGAGTAAAATTTCATCCATTATTCAATTCAAAAACTCATTTCATCAAATATTCTTGTCAAATTATTAAATGATAAAACAATTTTTTATTAGTTTATAACTGAAAGTGAACGATTTCTACTTTGTATTCACTATACTCGTGTTTAAGGCATGCCTAAAAGACATCTTCAACCTTTAAAGCAGACCAAACCCATGTTTTACAGCCAAGACACATGCTTTATCTTAGGGATATTCCAGGCACATAGATTGTGCGCGTTTAATAGCTATGGTTTGGCCACTTTCAATACATCCATCCGAAGTCTTGCATATACAATTACAATTAAAGAAAAAGGAAGAGAGGACCGAATAAAAATGATGTGGTCAACTTGTAAATTTTTGAAGTTTCTAGTGAACAGATATTAGACAATGTGTGTTAACTACCTGTGACATGCGTTACAGCATCATAACCTAGCTGCAGAAAGTCACTATCAACAGTTGATACACTTTGATCATTCCATTTCCCCTTGTTACCAATCGCTTCTTCTATTGATATCTTTGGTTTTAGATTCATTATTCGTTTTTTCAAGAAGTGACCAAATCCCTTCAACGAGGCGGCCAAACTAAAGATAACAATTTCCCTTCTTCGGATCAATCACAAGCACGGAAACCTTAAATATTGGCCATAGTACTGTGTTGGGAACATATTTTGATACATCTAAAGCCACAGCTATATCACATGCATCTTTGATTGCTTTCTCAGAGCTGACCTTCCGCACCATTCAAATCCATGGATTTACTTTCTTTCATCAGCTTCATGAATGAAATCAAACGTGATCTCAATATGGTAGCCAACTTACAAAATGACGCAAAATCCAAGATTCTTAGCTCGGGTTTCTGCTTCCAGTGGTAGCAGTTGTAGAGCAATACTACTGCATGCATCTATAGAGATGAAGAAAAAAACATACTTTATTTTATTTTGGCAAAATACCCACAGGAAGGGGGGTTAGGCCAAACCTCCATTGGTATACTCATGAATCAAATTAAGTTAACAAAGCTCGAACAAGGTCGAGCCTGACCTCTAGTGGGCAAGTTCTGACACGATAAATGATTAAAAAAACCTATTAGAAAGAGTCTCTAACCAAGATTGAGAGGAACCAATGAAAAGCAAAGTAGGAGGTCGGAGCCTGTGGCAGAGGTATTGACAATGATGGGCTATGGAGCGAAAATAGGCCCAATTCAAACATCCATGCCAAATACGAAATGTTACATCTACCTCATGGGGCACTATCCCATTCCCATGGGTAGCCAAGACCTAATCGCCAAATACCCCACCCCAACCCTCATGCTTGTATTAACTACAATTATGATAAGGATAAAAGACGAAACCAACAGGACTCCATGTAACTATTTTTACTCCACTTGTAGATCACAGCAGTAGATATACCGACATTCCCACCCCCATACATAATGAAGATTCTTGTGTTTGTGAAACACGAAACTAACTCGAAACAAATGCATGCAGTGAATGCATTTGAACCACAAAAAAGCCATAAAATTCTTATGGAGCACCAACAACAGAAAAAGAAGCCCACTTTCTCCACCAAAACAAGTTTCTAAGAATTGTGCAAGATTTCTGCAATCCCAATTTGAGCAACAAATCACTTATGTTAAGAACATTGCTACCAAATGGGCAACATGAACATTAATGCTCAATCAATTGGAAAATTAAAATCACAAACAGATGAACTGTTTGGCAACAGATTTCTGAGCTTCTTTGGAGGGAGGGCCAGTAACAGAGACCAACAAGGGTAAGCGAGGATCGAACAATTTCTCATTCAATGCCTGCACCACATCCTCAGTGGGGCCCACCTCCCATTTTTCAGCCACTTCTTCGGACGCTGATTCTGAACCTGAAGCCATTGTAACATCTTCGGTTCAAACACAAACCCCCCACCCCAAAAGAAGGAAAAATACACCAACAAAAAATTTAATAATGAAAAACTCAAGGGGCCATTAAAACTAAAGGTAAGAAACAAAGAAAAATATTAAAAGGGCAACTTAGAAATTGAATATTTGGTCTAAGATCAGGGTTTCAAAGAAATACTAGCAAACACAAAACAATCATCATCAAGAAAATACACACAAAACACAGCGTTACGCCTGAATGTAACGACATCAACAACAAGGACCCAGATAACTATTCAGGAAAACATATAACTAGTCCGGAAAACAGGTTTCACCAATCAAAACTTGAAGGAAAAAGGTACAGAAACCGGAAAAAAGAAACAGTACAACTGATTTTTGTCAGAAAACTAGGGCAAGGCCAAGGCCACAGAATACTAACGTGTGTCGATGGTTCTTGAAAGGCGTGGAGGAGGGAGGTGCCGGGTTGTGTTTTTGGAATAATTGGATCAATTCTCTGATTTACTAATTTCTCATTTTCTTAATGATTGATAAATTAGATTGATAAATCTGGGTAATTAATTCACCAAAATAACTAAGAAATATTAGTATCTAGCGCACGCATGCACATATATATGGTATGGAACTTTCGAGTGTCTCGTTGGCGGCATCAACCGAACCAACGGAAAAGGTTTTTACTTCTTATTTGGAACAGAAGTTTTAAAGTTATCTTTACTCTTAAATTCACAATTAATGGAATTTTTTGATACATAAATGTATTCTTTTTCTTATTTTGTTTTTGTTTTGAGTGCTGTTAATGTAGTTTTATATTAAACAAATTAATTATGTACTTCTATCTTATACTATTAAATTTGTTAATTATGCTCATCAAATCAATTACATGTCTACACAACATAAAATTAACTTTTTTCTTACAAGAAAAAAATAAATTATCTAAGTAAAAGTTACTTAAAAGTAATTATTTATACTCGATTTTTCTAAATTGGTATTGGCATGGAAAACCATAGAATGGGTTTTTAACAAAATAAAGATATTTTGGATATAAATATTTTTTGTGGATTTTTTAGTATTTACTTTGATGCTGTCATCAAGACAATATCTTTGAGAATTATATGAAATTTTCAATAAAACCATACCACATGCATAGTCATGATACCATGAGAACAACATCAACATATAAAGAGGATAATTCCTATATTTACTTGGGTTTGTGAACAAATAGTACACATGGGTTGTCTATAGTCTTAAATTTGTGCATCATACCATCACCCACTCATTAAAACTAAAACAGATACATACACACTCACGGAATATATAATGTTCTTTCTTAGTTTTTATAATTATCTTTTTATGCTATTTAGTTTGAATAATAATATTTACCTCCCTTACACTCGATTTTGATATCAAATCACATTGGAGATGGTTGTAATAATTCTTATATATTTACAAACTAGAGGGGATGTTATTGTAATACATCTATTCTACTAGATGGGTAGATATAATTATGGGTGCTTATCGGGCCGGGTCTGGGAATCGGACCGGTTAGTCCGGTCCGAAATCGGAACCGGACTAACCGGTTCCGGTTCGCCCCTACCGCCCCGGACCGGTATCTTACCGGTTCTGGACTAAACGGATCCGGTTTCGGGTTGAACCGGAATCATCCAAGCAACAATTTCTCTTGAATTTTTTTTAAAAAACAAAAAACCGGTTACGGGTTGGAACCGGTCCAACCCGAAACCGGTAGAACCGAAACCGGATCTGATCCTGTTCTTTGCCAGATCGGACCCGGCTGGTTCCGGTTCGGATCGGTCCGGATTGGGCAAATAAGCACCCCTAGATATAATTATTCAAATTAGAGAAGAAATTTGTAAAACAATGATTCTACAAGAGAGATAAATGTCATTATCCCATATAATAAATATATATCATTTATCCATTGTTTTGAAAGCTAAACTTTGAGGCTCGAACTATAGAGAATCAAAGCTCGATGAAGAAAGACAAAAGGAGGAATAAAGTAGATAATAAATATCGTACTAAATAAAATAAAATAAAATAAAAAGTCTAAGAAATCTTTTTTCTTTTTTGTTGCATCCTTTTGTCCTTGAAACTGTCACTGTTTCTCATCAGCCAAAACCTTTCAATTTCCTCTGGCTTTCGACCCGGGACTCTTCCGGCAATCAAAGCCCACCTGAGATTTTTCAGATTCCTCAAGTTAAAATTCTCACACGCAGGATTCAAGAATACAAAGCAAAAGGGCACAAAATCAACAGATAAATCGACAAGTATGTGGATTCAAGATTGTTAGTGACTGTTTCTTGAAGAAATTCATATGTTATTAGACCGACAAAGTTTCTTGGTTTTCATGTTTGATTACAGTCGATGAAACATCGAAACCTTACTTGTCTCCGACGAGCTGATACATTCTTGAAATGACATCTTCTTCTTGCTCAGTCATGTCTATGAATTCCCACTCGATACTGCTCACCTCTGTGTGTATACATACATATATGTCAAACAGAATCATATATTACTTACAGAATTTAAAGGGGAAAAAGGTTGGAAAGATTTTAAAAGTGTGAAGAAGAACCTTCAGAGCTGCGCCTACAATTTGGAATCATGGGTTGCTTTTGTTTATACTTATCCATATATTTGGATTGGAGTGAGGATAAGTGGCAAAATATTGTAGAAAAATAGGAATACTTGAAGTTGGGATTTCTTTATGGTAAAATTTCTGCATATAGCAAGACTTACTGACTATATTATAATGAAATGGATTTTATAGATTCATCACATAAAATTAAATTAAACGCTTTTAAAATTTAAGGTTGGACAGGGAAACGTAACCGTTGGTCCTACCGAACAAATTGCATGCTTTGACTTATAGTTGCCCACCCATCCAAATTTTACTCTTATATGGATCGAGTCTAGTGGTGCTTATTGGCTTGACCCGGTCCAGAACCGGTCGATTTCGGGTCCATTAAGGACGGAACCGGTCCGATCCGGTAAGGAACCGGATCGGGTCCGGTTCCGGTTCCACCGGTTCCGGGTTGGACCGGTTCCAACCCGGAACCGGATTTTTCTTTCTTTTTTTTTTTTTTTAAAAAAGGAAAAAACGAAGGGATTTATCGGGAATTTTTTTTTTTTTTTTAAAAAACGGATCCGGTTCCGGTTCAATCCGGAACCGGTAAGATACCGGATCCGGAACGGTAGAACCGATCCGGTTCGGTATCAAACCGATTCGGGACCGGTTAGTCCGGTTCCGGTTTCGGACCGGACTAACCGGCCCGATTTTGGGCCGGGTCCGGATTGACCCGACCCGTTAAGCACCCCTAATCGAGTCATATCATACACAACACATACATGTATATGTGTGTATGTTGATGTATGATAGAACTCGATCCATACTAAAATTTTCCACAATTTTAGAGATTGTACATCATGAATTGGGGAAAACATGGGAAATACTTTTTATGCTTGTTTTTTTTATTTCATTTATACATCAACTCAATATTAAAACATAATATTATTTAAACAAAAAATATATAAACTAACATACCAATCATTTTAGACTAATTATATTGATTTGATCTATAAATAGACCCAATTTGGATTTATATGATTGATATTTTTCGAAAAATATCAATCAGATACTCTATTTGATGTATACTCAAATGGATATCAATCGTACCATATTTATTAGCATAATGTCAGAGTATGGTCGTGGAATATTATGGAATCGTCATATTCATTTGACAATAATTTCACCGATTTGTTATGTTATCATTTATATTATTAATTCCATGGTAAATTTAAAAAAATAATGTCATAAAATATAGATATGACGAATACATTGATCAACAAATTCTCAAGTTGTTATGCGCTAACGAAAATGATTGAAATCGGAATCTTTCGTAACTAATAATATCCAAAAGTTCGGGGAAATATATTAAAATATCCATGTTTGTATCAAGACTCGGTTCAGTTCTTAAAGTTTTCAGCGACTCATTTAATCTCTAAAGTTTTAAATATTTTCCAAATTCAGTCCCGGACATAAAGCCGGACATAAGAATCAAATAGAGAGGGAATGAATCGGGGAAAATTTTAAAACTTTATGGACTGAATTGAGAACAAACTAGACTCAGTTTAGTCCTTAAAAATTTAAAAATATTCCCGAATCAATCATTCTCAATTTTACTTCTCATGGCTGATTTAACGTTGATGGTTGAACCCATAATTTTTTTAAAAAATTATGGGATTGAACCGACAATATACCCAAACTATAGGGCCAAAAGTTCGTTAAATTATATTTTATACTTTACATAACGGGTAAAAACTATAAAAAATTTCAGGAAAATAAGTGACAAAAATGCAATTTTAGTTGGTAATAAAAAAAAATTGAGAGAGGGCATGCCTTTACATGCGTCACCACTGAGTTAACTATATCTTTACTATATTTACTATATTATAAAGGGGGAATAGGCTATAGAAACTATCATGTCCTCTTGGTATGGTCATACGATTACCAAAATACCCCTAATTTTTTTATTAATCACAAATAATATGTCAACATGTAAAATGACTTAAATATCCCTGACACTTTTAATAATTTCAATTTATCCCAATATACTATATTCTTAAAATTTCTGTAATATCCTTAATAATATTGTCAATTACAATATTATCATATCAAATAATATTTGTAAATAAATCCCGAAAAAGGAGTTAAAAAACCAATTGAAAAAAAAAAGACTGTGCAAGAACGCAACGCATGCTGAGAACACTAGTAAACAGAATAAATGAACAAAGTCGACTCTAAAAATGTACATAATATATATATATATAATATTGTCTCAATATTACCCAAACCGCACATAAATTCTTTCAATGTCATGTCAATATGTGTTATTGAACTAAGTCAATGACCCTTTCCTTCTTACTTATGATCATTTGAAAGATTTATTCTATGCTACCCCATTGGGCACTGCGCACTGCCCCATGGGGTAGCATAAGAATATTTTCATTTGAAACACTCGAAATATATTTCATGTCAAATAACGACTTACCAACCCATAAATGTCTTTCTCAAACAACTTATTGAATAGTTATTACCGTTCATGAGACTGTCCTGGATAGCAACCAACGACCGGTATTCAATATGTGTCGATAGATTATTGGTGTATGAACAGATAAGCGAGAACAAGAACAGACGACTGCAAAATTACGTATGGATTTTGGATTCTAAGCCAACCCATTTCAAAGATGATAATGAATCTATGTGATGTCTGCATCGGAGATAATTTATTGTAGAAAACGACGCTGATGGGGTCCTTCACATTATAGAGATCATTTTCTCTCTCAGACACCACAATGGTTTGATGTGCGGTTGGGATTGGATAAAAAGACTGGAGAAGAGAGGATAATGTACTTTTGTAATGGTACTTATCTAATCCGTGTGATTATTTAATACTAAAACATGATAGATCTTATACCGTAGGTATCTCTAGTTTTATTGATTGCTATATTATTATCCAATGGTTTGATATAGCCATAAAAACAATGCTCTGAATACCCATTGAATTGCTTGGTGGGAAAAAGTCAAGGAGAGTTAGTACGGGGCATTTCTTTTTAGAAGTAGCCAACCAAAGGCATTATTTCTAATAAAGTAAAATAAGTTGAAGACATTTAAGTATATTTTTGACAATTTAGGGCATCAGGCAATTTTTGGTCATCCATGTAAAATAGGGAAAATTCTCTATGCACTAAATCTATGAGGATGATCATAATCAGGGGTGACTGCACCCTTTTATTTGGGGTAGCTATCCCTAAAAAATAAATAAAAATAAAATAATATATATATATATATATATATATATATATATACTTTTGTCTTACATTTTAAAAATCTTATACTTAAGTCATTCCTCAATGAAAATCCTACAATTTTGCTCTTTTCAACAAAACGTTAGATTCACCCCTGATAATAACACCAGGACCAAGAGCGCATATGGCAAAGTTCGATTTGGCTTTAGAGATGGGCACAAAATTCTAACAAAATAATATGCACATAAAGCATTATCATCACATATGGTTAAATTCATGTAATATTTTTTTGGGTGTATACGTGCAATACACATTCTTCTTGTACAATTATATTTTAGCTCAATAGCATGGGGAAATTCTTTTGTACATCAGGTCTGACATACACCCACACATATACAAATATATACATATATATAGATATATTTGTATGTATTGGTGTATGTGTCGCACCCGGTGCATAGAAGCATTTTCTCAATAGCATGTGTACAACGTGTATATATAATTATTGACTTCAATAGTTGGTCATTTACATAATAATGATTCTAACGGCCCACTTGTATACACTGTCTTATAAATACCAACACACATACAAACATATACATATATATATTTATGTATATTGGTCTTTACAAACAACAAATCCATATAATTATTTTCCTGATTCTAACCATATAAAACATTTGATTTATTTACCTTGATAAGTTGTTGCTTATCATACAATCACATGTAGGAAAACACACAGTTATATATATATATATATATATATATATATATATATATATATATATATATATATATATATATATATATATATATATATATATACTGTGCCAAATCTTAATTTCGTCAGTACTTATGTCTGTATGTAGGTCGTCATTTTCTCCAATTTATCGAATTTGATTCCATTCTGGGACAAACAGAAGGGTGGGGAGGACAAAGAATATTGGAATCGTAGATGGCATATCAAATTTTGAATTATGCACGTCCACCAAACAAGTATAATGTGAGGACAATGTTTTCTTGCACGAGCTTGGTAGAAACATCCTGTTGACAGGTTTGGACACCCACCCTTCAACGACTATGAGCCAACTGGTTGGTTAACCACTGCTCCAGGGACAGTGTCCTAATGGTATATCAACTATGGGAGAGAATATTCACATTCGATAATGATGGAGTTGTGCCTTTGCTTTTATCCATCAGTAGGGAAAGAAAAATGGACAAACTCATTTGTTATAAAAGGAGACTTGGTTTTTCTGTTTTAATTGCACAAGTAAATAGTTTGTCTAGCAACTTTTGGCGTTAAGAAAATTTGTATGTTGTTTTAGAATCTTGTAAAATTCTAAGTATGCTCTTTGGTTGCAGCTTTGACTATTCTTCTACATTAGAAAAATTTTATAGTGACTTTCTTGTCAAGAGTAGATGTGTAAGTTATAAAGTTTTGCCAGTGGAAAGCTTTGTGTGTGTTTGATGTGAGGAGAAATTGTTTAGTTGTAATAATCTCCACATAGTATATTTTCGTTTTTGCTCATTTTAGTTTTTCTCTTTATTTGGGAGTGTTTGACGTTAAATCTGTGTGTCGTTATTTCACATTTGCTTTTTTTTACCTAAAAGGTGTAGATCTTAGGGTGAATTTGGATGCCAAATTCCCAGTTAATAATGTGATGTGCCCTAAGATATTGTATTTTAAGAACATCATCAAACCAAACGAGCCAACTATAGTTCGTTAGACGTATCTTACACGGTGATCAAATCAACTTCTTCTCGTGGATTAAATCATGTCGATGGGGTTGGATTCGTGAACAATAATTTTGAAATTTGGCTACGATCGATTGGAATTAGCTAGAGAACAATAAATGGACGTGGCAAAGTGTTGGAAATTTGGATAAGAAGGGGGTTGGTGTAGCCCACTTTAATATATAATTCCAATATTAAAATTACAAGTTATTGTAGTGCTAGAAACTCCCTAAAAAAGTGAAAAAGAGATTAAATGTAAAAAAAAACAATATATTATTAACAGAAAAGACAGATGGGAAGGACCGATACCACATTTTGAAAAATAAGGTAAAACTAGCCTATTCTGATTCTGACATTTGATTTAAACCGCTTCGGGCATACCAGTTTCTTTGAAGGGGAAGGGTGAAATTCTTATATGTATATATATTGTCCTATACCAACATGTATAAATATCATCATGTATATGTCTATATATACATACATAAGTTTATGACAAAACCCAGTCCAATACAAGAATTTCCGAGAGAAGGGGACTTAGATGCTATTGAACTTGATGAAGAAGCCAACAACATCCTGGGTCTTACTTCTTCGATTTTAGGAAAAGATGTGGGTTTTTTGACCTATTTTTTTTAACATATGAGAGTATCGTGTATTTTTACCATAAATTGATAAAAAAATTATAATTTTGGTTAGACAAATGCTTTCAGAAGAGGACAGCATGCGACAGTCTCAAAACTTCTAGTCTATGAAAGATATGCAACTAGTCTGCATCATAGATATTACAATGTTATTCCATGTTTACCGCCACTCAACATTATACCCTCTTGGCTTGTTGATCTGAACCTTGGGTGTTTGGGCTGTTTCGTCAATAAATAATCTTCTTCGTTGGTATCTGCTTAGTTTCCTTATTGCAAACGACGCGGATTTCGTCACTTGCTACTTCTTTATGAGCCTTAATTTCAAAATGTGCAGGGTTGAGTCTTTGAGCACGCTTCTATGGTGGTTTTCGAATGATCCTGTTAAGGAAGAGTTGGCGTAAATGGCATGCACATTTTCTCCAGTTACCAGTGCCACACCAAGAAATGTGGTCCCAAGAAGGTAAGAACTCCAACCTGTCTGATGCTTCTTCGGTCAACTACAGTATACAAGTGGGACCTGCACTATGAGCAAGGTATAAAATTGAGAGATTCTTCAATCCAATCGGCTATTCATTTTTGGACTTGGTCTTTTCTATTGGGGTTTTGACCTAACACTAGTGTTCTCATTGAGAATCAACATAGCAGAAGAGGTGACTTTGTAGAAACCTATATTGGGTGAATATCTAAAATATAAGCCGTGTTCATTTTATATACTGAACTAAGATCATAAACAAGTGAAAGACGTGAACCACCATAAACAGTGACCAACGTAACCATCTTATATCGGCTCTACAAGAAAGTGTAGACCTACTTATGAGGATGAGGGGCCTAACAATTTTTTTTTAGCTCTTAATACAGAGCAGTGTATGATAAAAGGATATGTTATGTATACGTACAAGAGAGCCAATGTTTTGTCCCAACATATATGCATCTTTCATGCGCAAAAACAACATATACTTCAAAGATTGTATGGATACCTGAGTCAATTTGTAACGCTAACAGTAAACATGTAGACGGTGGATTCGAAAAGATGTGGCCTAGAATAGGTCACCTCTTTGCTGGAAACGAAGGCAGAACAGCAAAAACATTCAATCTCTCCATCCCTAATCACGTGATTGTCCATTTGTGATAATTCGAGCGCTTGAACTTGCTGCTTCTCATCTGATTAATTTCGCACAGCATGGTTATACAGTACATTTGTTACTAGTAAACTACATACAAATTTATCTGATGCAAACTAGAATATTGTAAGAGAGATGAATTTATGAAAGAATCGCAGCGACTTGGGTCATATAACAAATATTACCAGGTTGAATTGCGGGGATTAGACTCATTGGCATCCTGGCAGTCAAATCTCCGCTTTGAACTGACCAATTTTCAGGCGAGTACAGGCACCTAATTCTGACATGTCATTCTCCAAAATCCATAAAAGGAGAACTCAAATTATGCGAGAAAAGAATTCCATCCATCAAAGGATGTGCTAGTTCATAAAGTAAAATATGAAGCCATGAAATAAAACAGTATCTAAACCATACAGAAGATCAAGAAAAGCTTTGATTCACAGACGACTTATTCGGGGTAGTGTTGCTTCAGCAATCCACTTGATGCTGCTACAAGAAAGAAAGTTAAGTCATCTGCACTTCTTCCAGGGGTCACCTACGGATCACTATTTATCTTCTGTGGCCACCAGAAATCCTGGATGAACTATGTCTAGGGTAGACGAGAACCATGTTCGTTGATAGAGACTCATGCAATTGAACCAGATTTAGTTTTACAAGTACTGAATCTTTTAACAGATAGCTTCTGCTTCCACCCTAGCCAATAAGACTGCAAGAATTCTGGAATCGGGACAACATATTCCACATTTGACTAGCATCTTATATCCCGTCTTTTTAAAGCCTACACAGCATTTATCTTTTGATGAATCATCCTCCAAACATTGATGTTACCTCATCCAGGAACTGCTTTACTTGCCAAATGAAAAAATTATCCAGCGTAATGAGATATCTTCTCCACTGCATCCTCAACACAATGCCTTAGACAAACCAGATGTGCCCTAAAAAGAGTGTTCTTCAGCCTTACTTGATTCCCCACATTCATTTGAAGCTTTAAGTGACCTTAGAGCCAATGGTTCTGCAGGTACAATTACACGACCCACAATTCAAGCAACTATTTTAAGTGAACGAGGTTAAAAGGCAACCGCCACAGCTGGTAGTCCAGAAAGCAAGAAAGGAACCAACCGTGGTTGCCTGACCCCGCAATCACCACAAGTATGCAATTGTCCGTGTAATACGGACAGACCAGAAGTCACTAAAAGGTAATGACGACCATCTGAGGGTCTTTCCAGTTGATTACATATGTATAGGCTCTGATAGTGATTTGGCAAATTCATGTCTTTATCTTGTAAATAAATCATACATACTACAGCACAAAATGGGACAATTGTTAACAATAGCAATGAGCATAAATTTTCATCATAAGTCACGATAACATATCTTCATTTTAAAAAAAAAAAAGGTGGTAGGTTGCTGTTTTGACTTCGAAGCAAAGCCCCAGCTTCACTAAAGTAGTAAGAAGCACTAGGCTCATAATGAATATACTAACAATAAACATAACTCCCGTCCACAAAAAGCAACAACGACAAATGACAGATCAATCCAAACAAAAGAAAACAACACAAAAAATGATAAGCTTCTAATGATAAGCTTCTGGTTTCTACCATACATTCTGAACTAAACTGGTTCTATACATCATCCCAAAAACAGACTCCACATCGCCATCCATTTCTACTACTGCATTCATTCTTACAGGATAGTTTACTAAATGGGCTAGAGACTGAGAATATATTAAAGAACGTTGTAGAGACTGAGAACGTATTACAGAACAGAGATTCTTCCGAACAGAATCAAAATATGTGCATCAGCAATAAGTAATACAAGCCCTCTCTCATGAAATGAGATTTTATAATGTAGATCAGACCATCATTTTCTCTCAGCGGCCATTTTTTGTGTATCTCAAAGGCTGTATTGAATATGCCATTTGTCGGCTGGTTGCACACAGAGCACTTCTTATTTCTTGCATGATGCTGTGGAACATAGGAAAAAATCTTAATTAGCAAGAAAGATTATCCAAATCAACCTTGTACACATTCTCACTTCTATAACCAATGAATTTAATGAATTTGTCATGAGTGTATGATACGGTGCAATGAAGTGATGCAAAAGAGACTTCATAACCTTTATCACATAATTGACTTATGCTAAGAAGGTTATGCTTAAGTCCTTTGACATAAAGTACATCATCAATAATAGTAGAGTTAGAGTTACCAATTGAGCCAATGCCTTCAATGATTCCTTTGCTATTGTCTCCAAAGGTGACACTTCCTCCACTTTTAGCTTTTAGTGACAAGAACAAGTTCTTGTCACCCGTCATATGTCTTGAGCATCCACTATCGAGATACCAAGAATTGGACCTCTTACTTGTTCCTCCCTCATCATCTTCATCTTCAAGAGCCATTCGACAAAGGTTTGCTACTTCTTCATCGGAGTCACTATCACTCCATGTGGCCATTAAAGCTTTGTTCTTTCCCTTATCCGCCTTCTTTCTACTTGGACATTCATTAGCATAATGGCCATTTTGTTGACAATTATAACAAGTTACCTCTCGTTTGGTAGAATTCTTGTTGGATTCGGAGGTCTTTGGCTTGTTGTATTTTCGGTAGAACTTCTTGAACTTCCTAGTGAACAATGTCATTTCCTCATCATCTTCGTCATCGGATTGTGCTTTCTTTCCAACCAAGGCAATCCCCTTGCCTTTTGCTTTTTCTTTATCCTTCTTCATTTCCTTCCGGGTTGACATCTCAAGCTCATGGGTCACCAAGGTGCCATAAAGTTCATCAATATCATATGATGCACTATCTCCTTTGTTGGATTCAATGATGGCCGTCCTCTTGGCATCCCATTCTTGTGGTAAGGCTCTAAGTGCTCTTCTCCATATTTGTTTTGGAGGATACTTCTCTCCAAGTTGGGCAAGCTCATTGATGATTTGAGTGAGCCTTCTAAACATTGAATCAATGTTTTCTCCGGACTCCATCTCAAAAGTTTCATACTTGAGTTGCAATAGATCAATCTTGGTCTCCTTCACTTGATTAGTGCCCTCATGACAAATTTGCAATTTGTCCCAAATTTCCTTTGCGGTTGAGCACATCGAGATCCGGTTGTACTCCTTCATATCTAAAGCACAATGTAAAATATTAATAGCTTTAGCATTTTGAGAAATCAAAATCATGTCCGCTCTTGTGAAGTCGTCCATTTCTTTGGGAATACTCATTCCCCCAACTTCCTTTAAAGGAATATGTGGACCTTTCACAATAATCTTCCATAGGTCATAATCTACGGATTGGATATATAGAGAAATTCTATTTTTCCAATATCCGTAATTATCACCCGTGAAGAGCGGAGGGCGATTGGTCGATTGACCTTGAGCAAACTCATTTGCTAGATTAGCCATAGAAAAATTTTGATTTAAAAACAAAAATCAAATGGCTCTGATACCACTTGTTGGAACCTAAGAGGGGGTGAATGAGGTTCCTTGGCTACTTTAGCGTTTAAAATGAATTTGCAAAAATTGAGTTTGCGCTGCGGAAGACTAGTTGTCAATCGAACAATAAACAAAATAATAAAATAATGTAAATACGTAATATAAATAAAAGCAATAAAGAAGATGAGAATTTGTTATAGAAGTTCGGCGATGAATCGCCTACGTCTCCTCTTCCCGGCTAGAAAACGTCCAACCGAGGATCCACTAGAACAACTTCTTCTTGGCCTTAAGGGCTCCAAGGATAGCCACAATCTTGCACCAACTTCACTTATTGACGACTTATACAATTTTTCAACTTGCGTCGGTGTTGGAGGACCTTTACAATAATCAAATCACACCTTCACGGTGTACCAACAAGAAGAATCAAAAGATCACACACAAGAAGTAAATTACAAACTCCAATACAATATAAATGTATGAAGTTTGCAATGCTAGAATGATTTTGATTGCACACAACTTTCTTGTAGTTTATACTCTTGTTTCTTGGCTTCAAAATGATCCAAAACACCCATATTTATAGTGTAAAAGGCCTCCAAGGCTCCTACTAGCCGTTGCTACACATAAGGCTGAAATCACTCCTTGATCGCCTCGGACATCGCCTCGGGCGATCACCTTTCGCCGCGTTCCAACGGTCAAGAAATCCTTCGATCGCCTCAGGCGATGTATGGATCGCCTCAGGCGATCCCCACAGAAAATAAATGTCGTAGCCTCAAAATTGCAAAACTTTTCATCGCCTCAAACGAAGTGGACATCGCCTCAAACGATCTATCAATCGCCTCAGGCGTTCTAGACATCGCCTCAGGCGTTCCGTCCATGCGCGCGGTCCTCGGCATCGCGTCACTCGATGTGCGGGGCGAAGTGCCAAATGGTTGCCATCGCCTGGGGCGATCATCCTCGCATGCTCGCCTGGCCATCGCCTCTGTCGATGGGCGTGGCGATCCTCGTCTGGCACCCATCGTCTGGGGCGATGGCACTCATCGCCTGGGGCGATCCGGGTGATCCAAAAAATATTTTTTCTTTGGCATTTCAATACTTTGACAATCTTCAAATTTGATCATAACTTATGCTGCATACTCAATAAAAACCATTAGTACAAAATGCATAGGTTTTGTAATCATCAAAACAAAAATCGATAATTTTATTTAAAATAGAGGAATGAGAGTTGTAGCGTTTTAAGGCACAACAAAATATAAATGTCTCATCAAGATCGAGCTGACTCAAGTTTCGAGGACGAAACTTCCAATAAGGGGGGGGGGGGGGATTTGAAGACCCAAAAAAATTGCATTGCCTCAAATCATGTTAGCCATTCAATGGACCTTGTCATTAGTCATTCAATGACATTTAAGTGCCCAACCCAAGTCTTGCCACCATTCAAATCCATTCAACCACCATTCAATATCATTTAATGACATTTAGTACATTGCTCAAATTGTGTCATTAAAGGGCATAAGTTTTGGTATTGGTCAAATAATTCTCCTACATTAAACATTCAAAATCCTTTATTCATTTTGCATCATTTAATTGACTCATTCAAGTGACATGCCCAAATCTTTGTATCCATTTAATTGCATGATCAAATCATGACATTACCATTCAATTATCTTATTCAATCATATGGCCAAAGTTTAGGGATCCAAATTAAAATCCTCCTACATTGAATCACCTTACTCCTAATTGTATTCCCACTTAATTGCCACACCATTAGCATCCAATTATCATAATATCATGCATTCATGACTTGCTTGACTTGACTCAATTTAGGGGATTTCTTTGGCCAAGGTTAAGGGATGATTATCCAACTCTACACTACTTATAAGAAAGAAAACTATATTCCACCTACTATCGCTTTTCAAAAATATCACACACTACACACACACAAATATTTCGAAACTTGCAAGGAAGAGAGGAGGAGATTTTCACCATTTTCTCAACCCGAATCTCGTCTCAACGTGCTTCGAATCTTCAATGTTGTAAGTGGGTTTTTGCTATGAATATCATTTCGTTTTTGAAACTCTATATATGTGTTAAAACTTAAGTTGAACACGAAAATGTATTTTAAAGATGATATTATGAAAGTTTATGAGAAATGCGCATCGAAAGTCGAAGGCTCTGCGGGGGAAAGTGCTTACTGTGTATGAGTCACCACTTGATTTGGCGGGGCAAAGTGCTACATGATGTGGGCGTGCCACATGTATGAGATTCACCTCTTGATCCTTAAGACCAAAGTGCTAATCCACGGGAGCCACCTCTTAATCCCATGAATGAGATTATGTGTTTATGTGATGAGACTCTAGTGTGAGCAATTATGAGTATGTGAATCAATCTACTATGTGTTTGATAAATAGTTATTTGAAAAGCTTTATATGTATATTTTATCATGTTCAACTGGCCCATGTTTGCTGAGTATTTTTCCAAATACTCATCCCTTACCACCCCTCCCCAGTTAAGGACGAAGAATAGGTTGAAGACAAAGAACAAGACCAATTTTGGACTGGTGATCTACCGAGGAGATTCAAGATTTTATTACGTTACGCTTCCGCAACTCTGTTTAGATCTAAGGTGCTTTTTGAACAACTTATTCAAGTTGATTTACAGTTGTAAAGACGATTATTATTTTCAATGGAATAAATAGACTGGTTTTTATCATAGATCTGTACACGAGGCTTGTTGATTTTGAATTAATGTTTGGCATCGACAATGGAAGATAGTGAAGTGAGAGAAGAGAAGAAGAAACCTGCGAAGAAGAAAGGGATGCCAATTTATTTAAGTTTATGGAAAAAAATAAAGTAGCTACTAAACTAAATGTTTAGAAATTGACTGAATATCGTCTGACCCTATTCCCGATTTAGTTGAATTTTGCCCTTTCTTTTTGAAGGATTTTTTATATTATGATGTTTAGTTTAATAGATTATTTTTGGTTAAAAAAAAAAGGAATGAATAATATTTTTTGAAAAATGAATTTATATTGTAAGCTATTTTGACCGGATTTAATTAACTAATTGTTTTGTAATTATATTTTTGTAATTACCAAGTAATTTGACAAATGAAAAGGGGACAGCTGCAAGGCCGCATTAAACCATTGGTAGGACAGGACGCCGGGCCGGGCATTCTGATATATATGTCAGGATAGATACGGGATTCATTTTCATTGGTTGGTGTGTACTATAAAACAAACAGAAATCACAAGTGTCAACTCTCAACTGCTCTATCTTCTTCAAGGAAACTTTGTTGCTGCCCTTACGGGCGCTGCCCTCAGGAGCAATATCCACCATTCAAATAGAATCTTTTTTTTCCTTTTAAAAAAAAGATTCCAGATGTATGATAATGATGCTCCTAAGGGCACTACCCTTAAGGACATCATCAAGCAAACCCTTCTTCAACTTTTTAATAAATTAAAGTAATAACTATCATTATTATTATTACTAATAATAATAATAATATCCACGGGTATATATAGAATTTAGGTTGGAAAACGGGAAGGATAAAAAAATAAAAAATATGGGGAAATATTTTAAGACAATAAAATACAAAGTTAAGAGAACAATCTGTAACTTCGAAGTAATATACGATTTTAAAGAGATACAATTTTAGAGGATAATTGAAAAAAAAAATTATTGTCTTTTCTTGCTTTGACGTGTGTCCGCCGTGGCCCGAGGCCCCCTCGTGAGTATACTTAACAAATCATAGCTTGATGTATGGCTTGGTTGGACGTGATTATCAGTAATGGTCTTCTTCGAAAAATAAGCATTTTGTTTCTAATTTTCCCCATAATCTCAGCAAAGTACTATTCGCTAACATATCTATTTCTTATCGTAATTCTCGATGATAATTTCGTGTGCTAAAAACATTGTGGGATAAATCGAATTCTTTGTTCCCAATTTGCTCTTATTATTATGCAAATCTTATTTTTACGATGGTAGGAGTGGAAGCACGATTATAATTTAAGAGATGCGAAATCTTATTTTATAAAACATAATGATTAAAAATTGCATGTGTTTATGGTTAAATGTTCTGAAACCTTCTTAGTTCTAACACTAAAAAATAAATTAGGAGTGCGATTGCAACCCCGCAACTAGGGGTGCTTATCGGGTCAGATCAATCCGGACTCGGCCCGGAACCGAACCGATTAGCCCGCTTCGGCACCAAAATCGGGCTAACCGGTTCCAACCCGCTCTGAAACTGGTAAAAAATCGGTCCGGAGCGGTTCCGTGTCTTGAAACGGTAGCATCATCGGTTCCGGTGCTACCGATTCCGGAACCGAAACCGGCAATTTTTGAAAAAATAAAATAAAAAAAACAATTGAAATGGCTAAAAAAGTGTTCAAAAAAATCAAAAATAAATAAATAAATAAATAAAATAAATCATAACGAATCGGATCGGATCGATCCGGAACCAGATCTGATCGAATTCCTTAACGGACTGGATCGGTTCGAACCGGACCAAACCGATCCGATCCGTTAAGCACCCCTACCCGCAACCCCTAACTCCATCCCTAATATCATCCCCATGTGTAGGAGTTGTTGCACATGGACTCAAATGATAAATTCTGTAATTATTAAAATTCCCAATCATTTAAAGCAGAAAGGAACTAAACACCCTTAATTCACCACACAAGAAAGTGGGATAACTAATCATTACCACACCAAAAATCAAAAGATAGTAATATATACATATTTTTAAGTTCATCCCCTCAGTTGCATCTCATGAATCGTAATCAAGTAAGTGGAGTGCACAAAATACAGATTGGTCCCAATTGGAAACATTTTTAGATGAACTCACTTCTATACACCAGGTCTTACAAACATCGATACACACACACACACACACATATATATATATATATATATATATATATATTGATCTTTACAAACATACGGTACATATAATTATTTTCCCATTCTCTTAGGGCACAAATTTACAAGTCTTCAGTTTCCCAATTGTAATTAGACACTTTTGAGATACTATGATACACAGACACTCCTAAAAATTACTCGGTGCAATGTCGGACCCTTCTAGAACACTGATACTTATCCAACACTCCACGTGGCTTGTCCTTAACTTTTTTAAAAAAAATAAAATCGGAGACTCCCCTCATCGTACACTCGTGTCCTAAACTGCCAATGGGCGTGTTCGACACATAAATGACACTTTTGGGGGTTAATTGTATAATTTAAAAGGTTTTTTCTTTTGCTAAATGAAATTTGGACATGTTAGTTAAACTTTATGTTAATTGAAATAATATACAGTTGACGTTAATATGAGTGATACTTTTAGTGACATGTATTTATTTATATGCGTTTTAAATTTGGTGAGAATATTTTTGATGTTATATTTTATTTGGACGTGTTTGTTAAAATTTATGTTAACTGCAATAATATGTATTTGATGTTAATATGAGTGATACTATGATAATTTCCGTGACATGTATTTTTTATATGCTTATTGATTTGATAAGAATATTTTTGTTGCTTTTACATGATTTTATAATTTTATCGTCATGTCTGTGTCATGTCATGTCCGTGTCGTGTTATAATGTCAGTATCCATGCATCTTAAGTATGATATAATAAGTTGTGGGACTAGCTTTGACATGCATATCCAACTTTACCCCTTTTAACAGCTCCTAATTTTGATGGTGACATATGTATATTAAATATTATTTTTTCCAAACCTTTTTTCTCTCTTCTTTATGTTCAAATCTGAAAAAGAAAAAAAGAAGTGCTGAAAACTTTTTATTACCGAACAGAGAAACGAAAGTTTAAATATTTTTTGGATTCTGCATTTTGTATAAGAATAGTTTCTTCTCCCATTGGTCAACCACCATGTAACATTTTAATTTTTATTCTAATCCACTATAATTAAAATCATCTAAAACTCTATAAATCCATAAAATATAGCTAACAAACTCAACATGCTTCGTTGGATATGCGGAAAGACCAAAAGAAATAAAATAAGGAACGCAGATATTCGAGCTGAAGTTGATGTAACTTGTATATAAGAAAAGATGCAATAAATTCGCTTACATTGGCTTGGTCATAAACGGCTTTGGTTTGGTCATGTACGACGTAGGCCCAGTAAATCAAGTGGAGTCCATGGTTTTCGGTCATTTCACGAGAATGAGAGGACGATCAAAAAAGACATGTCTCGAAGTTATACACAAAGACTTGGAGTTCAAGGGAATTAAAGATGATATTTTGACCCATAGAAGAGTTTAGAGAAGACTGACTCACGTATCGACCTAACTTGATTCTCTTATTGTTCATATAGTTTACCCAAATTCATTGAGGTTAAAAACTTAGTGCAGCAGTTATTATTGTAACTGGTCATCGAATTTGAATTTATGGAAGGTGAAATATGTCGCTTAGTTTCGTTTTGAAAACGATGATGAAAACAAAACACCAGCTGCCGTTTGGTCGAGTACAGATTTTTCTTTTCTCCGCTTTCATTTTCTTCTGTTCACAAACTAATCAACATACAAACACAGCTCCCTGTTGACAAATTGAAACAACTGAACCAGAAAAAAAGAAAAAAAAAAGAAAAGGAAATAAAACAAAGAAGTACTCACAAGATTCACACGCACCATTCTTAAATCCTCTACGATTCCTTAACAAACAATCTCAATTTTTGAAAAATTCCCGTTTCCTCTCCTATAAATTATTTCAGTGCCACTATTTTTAAAAGTCGGAATGAGTTTTATTGATCTTCAAAAATGCAAGTTAAGCTAAACTAAAGAAGAAAGAGTTCTTGAACTCTTACTTCTAACCCATCTTCAAGATCCCTCCTTTTCTGTTAATCTCCAGTGTTCTGCGGCCAATCTCGATGAAATTGATGGGCTTGTATAATTTGTCGACATAAACTTAAATATTGAAACTTTTGAGCATTTGCAAAGCTATTTGAGAAAGGTATGTTTTTATCTGTTTTTTTTTTTTTTTGGGAAAATATGTGTCCATGTAATACATGATATATAAACTTTAGAATACTGTGAACAAGTTATATTGGATGTCGAGAGTCGATAGATTTAGTTTTTTCTGTAAGTTTCAATTAATACTAAAAGATGGTGAGAGATTTTCAACATGATTTTGAGTGATTGAGGATTTGGTATTCTTTTAATATAAGAGAATATGAATTATAATTCTCGTATTAGTTATTTATTCTTAAAGTTACTGGGTTGATATGTTTCAAGAAGTGTGATTGAGTGATGGGCTTTTTCCTTCTGATAGAAGTGCATCTTGATGCTTAATATTGGCTTTGACGTGGATTAAAATGTAAATTGATTCTTGTGAAAGTAATTTGATTGATTTCATTTTAGGAAGTAGCGTCATGTAACATGGGATTAATGAGCATTACCATACATGTAATGAATTCTTTATAGTGATCTATTTGGATTCGGTTGTGCTAAGAAGACTGGGATTGTGTTTTGCTGGGAGGAGAAAGAACATGACTAGGAGGGGACTATTAAGAATATATTGGTAAAGACTTGAGTAACCCATATATATCTTATAAGAGTTAACATAACTTGTAAATTCTCAATGTTGTACAACTTCTCAACACGCCCTCTCACATGTGATCTTATATAAGTCAAACACGTGGATTGATAATGTGGGTGACTGTGATCATACGGGCGAAAAACCAATCACATAAAAAGCCTGCTCTGATACCCACATTAAAAATACATGTGTTCCAACTCAAAAACCAATTGGTAATGAGTGGAGTAACTCATTTATTTTATAAAGAGCTAACATAACTTGTAAATTCCAAGTGTGGGACAACTCTCAACATGGACATGTGGTTTCTAAAGAAGAAATGGACTCCATTGAAGTTGTTGAGAAACATACAGATCGGATGCCCATGAATATAAGGATTGAATGGGCGAAATGCTATCCATTTTGAGCAAGACGAAACTACTAGGCTTGAAGATGACTAGCTTGTATCCATATAAAAGAGTCTGAAGGGGGTAGCACTGAGAAAGATAGTTATGTGAATCCTAAACATGCAAGTACCATTATCATAGTCATTGTTTACTAAATCAGTGAACTACGCGTCATGATGCTGCAAATTAAGTTTAGAACATTTTAATGAGATTATGTGTCCTAGAAATTTGATGATTCCCTCATTGATTGATTATATATTTATCTGTATTCGACATCCATCCTGCAGTGTGATTTACAGATTCTTACTAGAATTCTTACTCATGCTATTATAAGTGAACATGAAGTCAACTTCTGGTAACACAATGCACCATTTAAGCTAGAAAGTTGCTTCTAGTGAGATCATTCCTGATATCAGCTAATTAGAACATCTTTTTGTCACTTGATCTAAATTAGATCATTCTTGTTCAAGCTGATTTTTTCATCAAAAGAGTATTGTTGAGATGCCTATTCATTAGTTGTAGCATATTCCTTTTCATATGGCTTGTGACAATGGATGGTGAAAAACATGTAACATCAAGTTCTCTTTTCCAGGTGGAGTGCTTACAATTCTTGATTTTATTAATAACTTTAGCTACATACGACTATAAGATACAAGAGCTTCATGGAGAACCACTCCCAGCTCGCCCTTAGCTAAATGAAGAGCACAAAGGTTGAATTCTTATATATTAAAGCTCCTGTGTTCTTATATAAAATCTCTGTTTCTTTACTCATTTGTTTGTTGGGTTAATGGACTGTATTTGTCTGCTTATCATTTGGATACAAATTCAATAATGAAGGAGAAAACAAATAGAAAATAGAGGAACACTTTTATCATTGTTTTAACATCTATCAAAATGAAAATGATTATGGAAAAAGAGGAAAGGAATAGCTTGATGCCAGCATCCATTCTTATGATGTCATTTTTCCCATTTGTTGTCCTTAGCAAATGATCATGAATTCTATCATCAATTTAGTTTTTCTTGATCCATGTCTCAGGATCCACAAAACTCTCAGGACAGAAAGCCTACTAATCTTGTTTCCTATGGTTGCAAAAATGAATTGCCAAATGATGTAGCAGAGACTCCTGTGCCAGACTCAGTTTCAATTTCTGTATCAAGCAATGATAGCAAGAAAATTTCCCGTGAGGACATTGAACTTGTAAGAGAATGATCTTTTGTTCTTTCATTTATATCCCGTTTTTACAATTTGCAATTGTCTACATCACATATCTTTTAAATCTACTGTAGGTTCAGAATTTGATAGAACGATGCCTACAACTGTATATGAATAAAGACGGGGTGGTAAAGACCCTAGTGAACCGCGCCAGGATAGATCCTAGGTTCACAAATTTAGGTATGTTTGTTTCAAGTGATCAAAGCAAGGCGTATCTGAGTTTAAGCAAAGGATTTAGCATAACAGTTGGTTAATGGTCCTGTAGATCAGATATTGATGCCACACAAATGCTTAAGTTTTTTACCTTCGACTGTTGTTTCCAATTCACAGTGTGGCAGAAACTGGAAGAAGAAAATCCCGGCTTTTTTCGGGCGTACTACATAAGATTGAAACTAAAGAAGCAAATTATCTCATTCAACAACTTGCTCGAACACCAGTATCATATGATGAAGTATTCAGTGTATCGTAAGGTTCCATTGGCGCCCATGCAAAATGGAATCCATCCAATTCCTGGTAAGCTTCTTGAGGATGTACATTCGGTCCCTTTTTTTCTTGAATTGAGGAACAGGGGAGATAAGAAACAAGTCAGGGAAAATATTGAAACAATGTTCTCTAATTTGTGTGTAGAGGTGCATTTTTTCCCACGCTATATCATCCATACTCAATGCCACGTTTTACAGTGCAGCCAACAACTTACCTGTGGGATACCCAGTCATGCAGCAGCCTTCACTTCCTGCTACAGGGCAAGCTCATATTGATCCTATGGGATATTCCACAACTAGCTGTCACATTGTCAATGGAATTCCCACTCCAGTACATTATCTTCATATGCCAATGATTTCTGGAAACGAGTGAGGATTCCCTTAGATAAAGAACATTGAAACCAATTCGATGAAATAACTGTGAAAAAAATGGTTATCTTTAGATTCATTTAACTGCTACCTCATTTGAAAAAGCCTGTTATATACTGTTTATCTTCTTTTCAGTACGGCGATCAACACATCTGGGGCTGATGTTTCACCTATCATGCCACCAAACAACGGTATTCCATCCATGTCGGATATGCCTGTGAGCCCAACTTCAGCGGCATCCAGTAGCCATTTTCCCTTTACTGCATCAGAAATATCTGATATGGAAGTTGATACTTCAGCCCTTGACAATGCATTTACATCAGACGTGGCTAGTTCAGTCGAACTACAGCTTCCACCAGAAAATAGTGCTGGGAATTCTAGAGATTCCCTCCTATCCTTGGACCATATTCCGTGGAATTTTTGCCTTTCAGACCTGACAGCAGATTTATCAAACTTGGAAGGTAATTCAAATATAATATTCTACCCTTGCATGAAAATTGATTTCTTGCAACATCTGGAGCAAGTAACGCTATTATGTGGTGTTAATGAAAGGGAACTACGAGAGCAAGACTTAAACTATCGAGTCGTGTAATGAAAGAGAACTAGGCCATCTGGGGATATTTGAATTTTTATATTTCGAGAACTGCATATTTTCTTGAAATTTTTAACTAATGGTGTCTGTTCTTTTTTACGGCAGATCTAGGAGCTCTTGGAAATTATCCTGGCTCGCCTTTTTTGGCTTCTGATTCAGATATTCTACTCGATTCGGTAGAGCAAGATGATATAGGTAACATATTATCCTGGTTCACTTGATATTCTTAGTTCCATTTCACTTATAGTGATAAATAAATGTAACATGGGAAGAAATACTTTGAAGGACCAAGTCCTATATTGCACCAAACTGTTCATCTGCAAGAAAAACTGAATTATACAAGATTTTTTCTGGTATTTTTTTTCAACATTTTAACTGAAATTGTGGCACTGTTTCCCTCGTGGTCTACGGCTTCATTTCAGTGGAAGAGTTCTTTGTTGATTCTGATCCAGTTCCAGGGCAATTCCAACCGTCGGATGAAGAGAAACATACATCTCCATGAAGCTTGTTTTGACTTGCGTTCTAGATTGCGTTGTTGTTCAATAAAAGATAGCTATCTACGTGTATTAGGATTCATCTGATATAGGTTCCATCTGTTGTGGTACAATGTGCTAGTTTCCTTTATTGAAAACTTAAATGATGTATGACATGATTAAATCTTTGAACTCTGGATTTTATCATGTTACTTCGTATTTTCTTGTTAGTTTATTTGGATATTAATGATATTGGATGACCTAAAAAGGAGATGAATTAAGTCGTAAAAGTTGTTTTTTTATGCTATTTTTCTAAAACTAAATCAAGTGGAAGCAATCAATTTCCAACTGATTATCGAATGTTCCTCTTGTTGTGTTGGGCCGATTGGTATCAAGTCACCGGAGATCAAACATAACTAGAGAGTAGCTGTTGGACCTGGTCTTCGGTTGCATTAATAAATTCTTCAAAAATGAAGGTAATAATTTGATTGATGCAATAACATTTTATCAGGTTCAAAAAAATTTGCTTGAATCATTTTATAAAACACTTCATGTATTTTATTGAAGTGTTTTAAGAAATAAATATATTTTAAAACTTCAATATTAAGTGTAAAGATAATAAAAATTAAAAGCATGATGATGTGATTCGAGATTTTGATTATAAAGTAGAATAACGTGGTAATGCAAAATAACAATAAACACACTAAGATTTTTTACGTGAAAAACCCTCAAATTGAGAGAAAAACCACGGGACCTAGTCCAGTATAAAACTTCACTATGAATATTGGTGACTTACAAGACTTTCTAGACACACCAAAGAAATCGCTCAATGACTTACACGAATATTTTTAGAGAAATAACGAAAAGAACCGAACAGACATAAGTTTGCTCTCTTCGGAGTCTTTTTGCCCAGAAAAATCCAACCTCTCGTATGAGGTTATCTAAGGGTATTTATAGGACTACCCTCAGTAACCAACTCGCGGAAAACCAGCAACATGATGTCCGTTGATCGTGGCTTGATGGGAGCCAAGCGTGTCCGAGAAATCCGCCCCATTAATGCACGTTCAATCCCAGCCGGTTAATTAGTTTTAATTATGACCGGGTCTTCCGCTACACTTTGACCAAAATCCCGAAGAGGGTAAAGGATGCTCGATAATATGCTGATCAGTATCCTGTGTTCGGTAACCATCTCTTCGGTCTAACTTCTGCTCGGCGTTTTAGAGTTTGTATCTTCATAAATGGATTTTAACCGAGAAAATCAATATGTCATATGACATCACCTCACCCCCCCAAAGTAAAGTAAGATGAGAGTAGTGAAATCTTGGTTTGTCTTCGAGTAAAATCCTGATATGCTCAGGGTATTTTAACCGCCCAATTTTCCCGCCTAAAAATTTCAAAAATCTTGCGACGTTTCGTTTCCCGAGGCACATCTATAACCGTTCATGGGATTTATTTTGAACGGTGTCGATTTAACGATTGTTCAAGTGGCCCCCCTATAAATACTCGCTTATTTCGTTGATTTTAACTTACTTTTCTGCAATTCGCTTCCGAGCTAGCATTAGACGTCCGACCAACTTTTCCTTCCTACTTATTTCCTTTCCATTCATCGAGTATGTCTTCTTCTGACGATTATTCGAAAACTATAGACATGTTCGAGGAGGAGGGTATCTGAGTCCCTCCCCTCGACATTCTTCTTCCTCTGATAGTGAGGAGACTTCCAGCTCGTCGTCAGCCCCTGATGCTCGCAGAGAAGAGCTTCAGGCTGCGACAGAGCAGGACCTGATAAAAGCCCGTGTTCCCTGGTTTGAGATATTTGAATCCGGGATTAAATCACAACGGCACCTATCCAGTATCCAAACTAAATGGGGGATTTCCGAGGGGACATCTATTATCGTTCCCCCTCCCGGATCTCGCCCCCACCTGCCTCCCGAGGGTTATTTTCCCTTCTACATAGACCAACTCCGAGGGGGACTTCGTTTTCCTATCCCTCCTTTTTTTGTAGATGTTGCTTCCTATTTTGCCATCTCTCTAAGTCAGTTATTCCCCAACAGTTATCGATTGTTGGCGGGTTTCTACATAGTCTTATCTTTTTTTGGCTTTTCTCCGACTCCCGAACTCTTCCATTGTTTCTTTCAATTAAATCGAAAGGAGATCGGGCTTTTTTACTTTTCTTCTCGAACAGGGATGGGTTTTCTGAAAAATTACCCATCTTCCATAAAAAATTGGAAAAGATTTTTCTTCTTTGCTCGCCCACTCCAACCCTGGGATTGTCCCATGGAGTGGAAAGAAAACTTACCGAAGGGCAAGTCAATCAAGGGGCTACTTGAGGGAGAAACATATCTATCAGTTCGTCGTAAGCTTGGCGATCAGTGCTTTAACCTTGGGGAGCTGATTGACGACGGACTGCTGTATTTGTTCCAGCTTAGTCCTAAGGGTGTTTCCCTGAAAATGCCCCTCGGTGAGTATTTACCGAGCATCTTGCTTTGTTTGCTTATTTTGTTTTAACATGCTTGAATAATTGCTATGATGTTTCTTTCTTGCAGAAACCAAGATGCTGAAAGCCAAGATTGCTGCTAGCCTGAAGAAAATTGCCGCACCAGAGAAGGCTACCAAACCGACCACTGGAACAAATCCTCCCCCATCTGTTACACCTGCTCCCCCCGAAGAGGTGATTGAAGTACCTGAGGCGGAAGCCTTGATTCCTCGATCATTGAAGAGGGCGGCCCCCGAGGGCCAAGGTTCTTCCTCTAAACTTCCTCATACCAAGAAAACTCCTTCTCCTCGAATCTCCCTTACCCACCGAGCTAGTCCACCTCTTCAAACTCAAGCTGTTTCTCAACCTGCTCCTGGTGGTTCTAGCTCTTCTTTGCCAACCTCCCGATATCATATACCCGATTGGATTTATCCCCCCAACGTCCCTATTCTGAGAAAACCGGACCCCAAAATTTCTCACTCTATTATTTGCAATTGGGCCAATTCTCCCGACCGTAAATACCTCGGAGGATTGGCCTTCAGCAACTTGATAAATGATTTTTCCACTTCCCTCACTCAGGTAACTTATATCCATTTCCATCTGATGAACTTTTTGTCTTCGGTATATTAACTTCATTTATTCTCTTGCAGACCAATCTAATGGCCGGCGAGATTATGACTCGCTTCCAATCTATGAGATCCTCAGATGGGGAGAATCAGAAACATCTCAAACAGCTAGAAGGTATCGGCGAGGAGATGAAGAAATCCATAAAGCTACTGGAGGAACGATACTCTGCTGCCGTTGCTACTCGGGATAAGACAGTGGAAGCTCTTGAGGAAGCGCACAAGAAGTTAGCCGACTTTGAGGAGGCTAACACCACTTTATCCGGGCAGTTCAGGTCCGTGAATGAAGAGAATAAGTCCCTCTTAGGGCAACTTTTACAAGAGAAATCATTGTGAGCTGAAGAGAACAAGTCCCTTTCTGAACAGCTTGACCAGGAGAAACTATCTCGGGCTGCTCAGATCGAAGAATCCTGGCTCATCAAGAAAGAAGAGTTTATGAAGTCTGAGGAGTATGGTGATATTCTGGGCGAACGCGCTGCCAAATTCCTTAACTATGGCTTTGAAGCGTCTGTTCGTCAATTTAAAGCCGCTGGCTATCCTCCTGAAGGAACTTCAACAGACTTTATAAATGTTGATGAGGCCCTGAATACCGTTCCCGATGAGTTCCTCCAGCTGTAGATTTAGGGATGTATCCCTTTTGTTTTAATTGTAATCTTTTGGGAATGATATTTATGACTCTCCTTGTCTTCTTACAATCTTGTGCAAGCTAGTCTCTTCACCAAGCAAAATTTTAAGCAAATAAAGCTCGATTGGAAAATATCCCGAAGTAATGAATATAACCGAGCTCGGGGAAAAGACATCCCGAGCAGATAAATATGGTCGATCTTCAGAGAGAACATCCCCAGCGTAATAACATGATAAACTTAAATTTAAACGTTGACCAAGCATCCCGATCCAACGAATAAACGATGGTGTTTTTAAGTTTAAACGTTGACCAAACATCCCGATCCAACGAGTGAACCGAACATTGCTCGTTACCCCGAGCATAATCACTTAGTCCCATTTTAGGTTCAAATACAGACCAAACTTCCCGATCCTGTATTTAACCCGCCAACAATGGACTATAATAACATAAGCTCGCTACCCCGAGCACAATAACATGGAATTTTTAAGTTTAAACGTTGACCAAACATCCCGATCCAATTAGTAAACCGAACATTGCTCGCTACTCCGAGCATAATCACTTAGTCCCATTTTAGGTTCAAATACAGACCAAACTTCCCGATCCTGTATTTAACCCGCCAACAATGGACTATAATAACATAAGCTCGCTACCCCGAGCACAATAACATGGAATTTTTAAGTTTAAACGTTGACCAAACATCCCGATCCAACGAGTAAACCGAACATTGCTCGCTACCCCGAGCATAATCACTTAGTCCCATTTTAGGTTCAAATACAGACCAAACTTCCCGATCCTGTATTTAACCCGCCAACAATGGACTATAATAACATAAGCTCGCTACCCCCGAGCACAATAACATGGAACTTTTAAGTTTAAACGTTGACCAAACATCCCGATCCAACGAGTAAACGATGGTGTTTTTAAGTTTTAACGTTGACCAAACATCCCGATCCAACGAGTAAACGATGGTGTTTGTAAGTTTAAACGTTGACCAAACATCCCGATCCAACGAGTAAACGATGGTGTTTTTAAGTTTAAACGTTGACCAAACATCTCGATCCAACGAGTAAACGATGGTGTTTGTAAGTTTAAACGTTGACCAAACATCCCGATCCAACGAGTAAACCGAACATTTGCCCAATAAAAGGAAATTTATTTAATTAGGAAATATACATGGGAACAACAATGATAACTGAAAGATTGCACAAAATACTTTCTTAAAGTATGAATGTTCCAAGGTCTCACCAGTTCCCGACCTTCATGATCTTCCAGCCTGTAGGCTCCTCTTCCAATCACCCCTTTGATTTTATAGGGGCCTTCCCACTTGGGTGCTAATTTCTTTACTTCCCCCGCGGGATTGATTCTTCGCAGCACTAGATCTCCCACCTGAAAAGCCCTTGGGCGAACCCTCCGATTGTAAGCATTGGTCACCCTTATTTTATACAATTCCACTTTAGCCAAGCTTTTTCTCTCAACTCCATAATCCCATCTAACTCCAACTTCCTTTTTTCTTCATTCTGATCGGGATCATAACTTTGTACTCGAAGAGATTCCACTCCAATTTCTACTGGAATGAGGGCCTCCGATCCATATACTAAGCTATAAGGAGTCTCTCCTGTAGATACCCGAGGAGTCATTCTATAAGCCCATAAGACCCCGGGTAATTCATTTACCCACTCCCCACGAGCCCCTTCTAGTCTTGTCTTGATCCCGTGCAATAAAATCCGATTAATCACTTCAGCTTGCCCATTTGCTTGAGGATAGGCGACTGAAGTGAAGACTTGTTTAATCTTCATATCTTTGCACCATTCTTGTATTCTTCCTCCCTGAAACTGTCTTCCATTGTCGGAAATTATTCTTCGAGGTATTCCGAAGCGGCATACTATGTTCCTCCATAAAAATCTGATGACTTCTTCCTCAGTTATTTTAGCCAATGGTTCGGCTTCCACCCATTTAGTGAAGTATTCAACGGCTACTAGGAGAAATTTTCTCTGCCCTGTAGCGGGAGGAAATGGTCCAACAATATCCATTCCCCATTGATCAAAGGGACAGGAAATGATGCTACTATTAAGGATTTCCGCAGGTACATGGGATAAATTTGCATGCCTTTGGCAATTAATGCATTTCTTCACAACTTCCTCAGCGTCTTCCCTCATCGTCGGCCAATAGTACCCAGCTCGGATAGATTTTTGGTACAACATGTTAGTCCCTACATGATTTCCGCAACATCCTTCATGAATCTCCTTTAATAGATGCTCCCCTTCTTGCCTCGAGGTACATTGTAAAAAAGGAATTGAGAATCCTTTCTTGAACAACTTGCCTTCTATCAACACAAATCGGTTCCCCATTCTTTTAACTTTAGCAGCTTCCTTTGGGTCAGGAGGCATAACCTTTGTCTTCAAAAATTTAATAAAATGCTCTCGCCAATCGGATATAATACATGGCTCCACATTCATGATGCTATTGACGGATGTATGAGAGATCAAAAGCTCTTGCACGAGCACATTCCTGTTCTTCCATTCGTGTACCGAACTAGCTAATTTTGCTAATTCATCGGCACGAGTATTCTCTTCCCTTGGTATTTGCGTTAATTCCACCTCTTGAAATTGAGCTATCATTGCCTGCACCTTTTCCACATACTTTCTAAGCTTCTCTTCTTTCACCTTATATACCCCCTTCACTTGATGAACAACCAGCATCGAATCCATAAAAGCTTTTATCCTCCTGGCTCCAGCGTCCAATGCTATTTGGAGGCCTGAAATGATAGCTTCAAATTCAGCTTCATTGTTTGAGGAAAGAAATCCAAACTGGATGGCAACCCTGATTTCTTCCCCTTCAGGACTAATGAGTATGACACCTGCTCCACTTCCCAATCGAGTAGATGATCCATCTACAAACAAACTCCATTCTTTTTCCTCCGGAGTATGAGTGACTTCCACCAGAAAATCTGACAGAGCTTGAGCTTTGATTGTAGTTCGGGGTTGATAAGTGACATCAAACTCACTCAGCTCTGTGGCCTATTTTACCATCCTCCCTGATATTTCGGATTTGGATAAAAGTCTACCCAAAGGAGTGTTTGTTATTACCATGATAGGATGAGACAGGAAGTATGGCCGAAGTCTTCTCGCTGTGGTGACTAGGGCTAATGCCAACTTCTCAATTTCAGGGTATCGTTGCTCGGCTCCTTGCAGGGCTCGGCTGACATAATATACAGGCTGCTGTTGTCCTGACCTTTCTCTGATTAACACGGAACTAATTACTTCTTTGGCCACCGATAAATACACGAGAAGCGTTTCCTTAGGATCAGGCTTGTTTATCAAAGGTAACTGAGCCAAATAATCTTTCGGATCCTCGAAGGCCTTTTGGCATTGGTCATCCACTCGAACTTGACTCCCTGCCTTAATGCTTTGAAGAAAGGAAAACTCCGATCAGCTGATCGGGATATAAATCGGCTCAGTGCCGCTATTCTTCCTGCTAATCTTTGCACTTCATTTAGTGTTCTCGGGGGGTTCATTTCTCGTATGGCCCGGATTTTCTCCGGGTTAGCTTCAACACCTCTTTCCGTGACCATGTACCCTAGAAATTTGCCGCTACGAATCCCGAAAGTGCATTTTGCGGGATTCAACTTCATGCCAAATTTTCTTAAAGTGTTGAAAACTTCTTCCATATCTTTGACTAAGTCCTCGGCTTTTCGGCTCTTGATCAGGACATCATCAACATATACTTCCACATTCCGACCAATTTGTTCTTTGAACATTTTGTCCATCAACCTTTGATAAGTGGCCCCCGCATTTTTCAATCCGAAGGGCATTACCACATAACAAAAGGTTCCTCCTGCTGTTATAAAACTTACTTTTGATTGATCCTCCTGTGCCAAAGGGATCTGATGATATCCTTGATAAGCATCCATAAGACATAACAATTCATGTCCAGCAGTAGAATCTACAAGCTGATCGATTCTGGGCAGGGGATAACAATCTTTGGGACATGCTTTATTCACATCCCTAAAATCCACACACATTCTCCATTTATCACCGGCTTTAGGCACCAAAACTACATTCGAGAGCCATGTAGGGAAACCGATCTCGCGAATGTGGCCTGCCT
Source organism: Haberlea rhodopensis (assembly GCA_907163345.1). Taxonomy (NCBI): domain Eukaryota; kingdom Viridiplantae; phylum Streptophyta; class Magnoliopsida; order Lamiales; family Gesneriaceae; genus Haberlea; species Haberlea rhodopensis. Next base: position 83,228 of record CAJQUN010000104.1, read on the forward strand.
TTAATAACTCTTCTACCTGCTTGGCAATGACAGCGTCCTTTTCTGGTCCAAAATGCCTTCTCTTTTGCCTTATTGCCGGGAACATTGGGGTCCACGTTGAGGCGATGTTCGGCAACCTCAGGTCTTACTCCCACTAAATCAGATGTACTCCATGCAAATACATCCACGTGTTGATTTAAACAATTAACCACCTTTTCCCGTAATTCTGGATCAAGTTGGGATCCTACCCTAGTAATTCGAGTAGGGTGACCCATCTCGATGTTGAGGAACTCCTCTTCGGGTGTTACTCGTTCCTCCTCGCCCCGCTTCCTCTTTTCACTTCCCCCTCGTTCTCTTCCTTCGTTATTCTGCTCTCTTTCTTGCCTTAACTCTTATACATAACATTTCCGTGATGAGCTTTGATCACCTCTTACTTGCCCCACCTCTTCTCCCACTGGAAATTTCATGGTTAGATGATAGGTGGAGGCAACGGCTTTGAAAGCAGCTAGGGCTGGTCTTCCCAATATTACATTGTAAGAAGATGGTGCATCCACAATGAGGAAATTTATCATCTTTGTTTTGATCCTTGATTCTTCACCAAGTGTAACTGGTAGAGACACCTGCCCTATCGGATTTATGACTTCCCCTGTAAATCCGTGCAAGGACGTATTCACTTTCAATATAGGTAAGCTTCCCAAGTCCATTTGGTTTAACGTACTAAGAAAAAGTACGTCCGCCGAACTTCCTGTGTCCACGAAAATCCTATGCACATTATAGTTAGCCACTGTAGCAGAGATAACCAACGCATCATCATGAGGAAAATGGATTCCTTGCAGATCTGCAGGCCCAAAAGATATGGACGGACCCTCATGTACATGATTGGGGTCAAGAGATAGCACTTGAAGCTTCCGGGCGTGATTCCTTCTTGCTCTGTTCGAATCTCCACCCGACATTCCTCCGGATATCATGTGTATAGTTCCCCGATTAGGGGTATTGTTCAAGGTTTCCTCTTCTCCCTCTACTCTTTCTCCCCGAACTGACCAAGGGACTGGCTGAGGTGCTCCTCTTCCGGGATTTATGTTAACTTTAGGAGTGAAATTATTGTCTTTGAACTCCTCGTTAAATCCCCGCCCTCCATCAGACTCATTAGATCTCCCACCTCGAAAACCTCCTCCTCGATATCCTCTTCCTCGGAAGGACCCTCCACGGATCATTCCTCCTCGGAAAGGTCCCCCCCTATGAGGTCCACCCCGCCCCCTCTTCGGCATACTTTGGTTCATGGCTACTTCCCGATGAGGTCTCATCGGTAGACACTGGTCAAAACTTCTTTTGATTGGCTCCACTGGTTTATTCTTTCTGTTCACTTCCTCCCCAATTTTACCATCTCTTCTTTGCTTTATCCTTTGGGCTTCTTCCAAATTAATGTACTTGGAAGCTCTTCCCAACAGTTCATCATAATCAGAAGGTGGCTTTTTTGCCAAAGATCGGAATAAGTCTCCTTCTTTTAATCCTTGAGTGAACGCGCTGATGAGTATTTCAGAGGTGACATGTGGAATATCAAGACATGCATGGCTAAATCTTTTCAGAAAATCTCGAAGAGATTCCTTCTCCGCTTGCTTAATCCCGAACAGACTAAGAGCTGTTCTCTTGCAACTCCGGCTGCTTGCAAACTGATGCAAAAACAGAGAGCTAAACTTCGGGAAAGAGTCAATGATTCTTGCTGGCAACTGATTAAACCATGCTTGCACTGCACCCGATAATGTAGTCAGGAAAACCCGACACTTCACTCCATCCGTAAGTTGATGAAGAAGCGAAGCGTTTTCAAATCGAGACAGATATTCTTCGGGATCTGTACCACCATCGTAGTTTCCCACATTTAGAGTCCTAAAGTTTGGGGGCAAAGGATCGTCAACCACATGGGAAGCAGATGGAGTACTCCTCTGCGGAGGATATAGACGTCCTTCCATCTTATTACGCATCTGCTGCATCTCACTTTTCAGCTCTTCCATTTGGCGATTTAAAGCTTTATCAGTTTCGTCATTCAAATGATTAGGAATATTTCTAACTTCTTCAGGTTCTTTTTCAAGATCTTTTTCGGGCTCCTTTTCAGGCTCCTGTCCGGAGGCCAACTCTTCCCCTTCTTCTTCTTGCACAGTTTCTTGTTTCTGGGGAGGGGCCATAAATTGCCTCATGATCTCTCCGACAGTTTTAGTTATCATTTATGTCAAATGCTCCACGGGCATTCTCCCAGCAGGAAATGACCGAGGAACATGTTGAGATGACCCCGCATCTTCTGGCCCTTCTCTGGGTTCAGCGAGCGAGTATGGATGACAATTGGATCCATTTCCCCTGGAAGCTTGCCCCCTACCTTTACCTCTGGCCATCTTGCCCTTTGATTTATTTTTTGTTAGAAAACTCGTCCTACTTCAACGTCTTTGCCCTAAACTACCCACAGACGGCGCCAATGATGTGATTCGAGATTTTGATTATAAAGTAGAATAACTTGGTAATGCAAAATAACAATAAACACACCAAGATTTTTTACGTGGAAAACCCTCAAATTGAGAGAAAAACCACGGGACCTAGTCCAGTATAAAACTTCACTATGAATATTGGTGACTTACAAGACTTTCTAGACACACCAAAGAAATCGCTCAATGACTTACACGAATATTTTTAGAGAAATAACGAAAAGAACCGAACAGACATAAGTTTGCTCTCTTCGGAGTCTTTTTGCCCAGAAAAATCCAACCTCTCGTATGAGGTTATCTAAGGGTATTTATAGGACTACCCTCAGTAACCAACTCGCGGAAAACCAGCAACATGATGTCCTTTGATCGTGGCTTGATGGGAGCCAAGCGTGTCCGAGAAATCCGCCCCATTAATGCACGTTCAATCCCAGCCGGTTAATTAGTTTTAATTATGACCGGGTCTTCCGCTACACTTTGACCAAAATCCCGAAGAGGGTAAAGGATGCTCGATAATATGCTGATCAGTATCATGTGTTCAGTAACCATCTCTTCGGTCTAACTTCTGCTCGGTGTTTTAGAGTTTGTATCTTCATAAATGGATTTTACGAGAAAATCAATATGTCATATGACATCACATGATAAACACAAAAGATTTATAAAAGTTCGAACATGGTGTAACTCTCTTGTTTCTCAAAGGTATTCAAAATTGATTTTCTATCTACAACTATAAATGAAGTCTAGCCCATTTTTGTTGCCCACTTTAGAAGGCTCAAACATTAACAAATTCTAATCTTCTAGACAACTTCTGTAATAGAAATACGCCTAAAACTCCCTTCTTTTTGTATGGTTGCATATCATTAGCAAAGACTGACTTTGAGTATTCTTTCAACCCATCTCTTATTTTATCTCTCCAAATAATATTTTCCATGATGATTGAATAAGAACGAGTGTTCTCTAAACATGTTCGAGTGTATAGAAAAATTATCTTTCTTTGCCATATCTCGTCTTGTTTTCACGTGTACATGTCAGATCATGAATTAGTAACTACATCTAATTTCCAAAAAAAAAATCTCAATTGTGTCATTTGCAAATCAGTATTCCCTAATGTAGGTTCCAGTCACTTGTTAGCTACTTTCCTAACATTGCATATTATTGGATATGAGAATCGAGATCACCCCTATGCATCTAGCACCGAACAGACCTCACACACCCTCTTGAAGAGAGCCAAGAGAGAAGGAAGCTTGTTAGAATAGGATCAAGCCCAATATGAGAAGCCCAGTAAGAAGAAGCCCAAGATACACCATGTCTATTAGATGGGAGGGAAAAATCACGTGGTATGGGGGGAGAGCAGTTAGTTGTTAGGACGTTGGGAGGGAAAATACTAAATGAATCAGAATTTTTCGAAACAATAGCATTGTTCAGTCGAAGGGGACACGTTAATCAAAATTATAAGGAAAATGTCCACGCTCACCTTCCTTCGGCTTATCACGGGGTTCCTCGAAGCTGTACATATGACTTTTGTCGAATACGGCTTTCCGCATAATTCTAACATTGTAACTAATCGATTACAATAAACTGCGTGAGGGTGCCATTGAACAGCTGGTCTTCCCACTCCGTCATGTGGCTTATGTTCTTCAGATATCTCAATTCATCAAATTCCTTAAAGAGTAAGATGAAACACTAGTTGCAGGAGTTAGTAGCTCTGAACTCCGAAGTGAGTATTTATGTAAGCTTCTTTGCTTGACCTCATTTAGCCCATATGTTCAACCCATTTGATTATGTTTTTAAAGTCTTGTACTTCTAGCTTAAGTGAATGATATAGTGGTTTGGATACAGAAAATAGCTATTAGAAAAATTTATGTGCTGTTACTAACCTACTTATGGTCATATTTGCAATGCTAGTTATTGTCTATGCCTTTGCTCTCTACTGCTCTCCCGGTTGGTCATCTTTCCAGGTTGAAGAGAAGTGTGTTAATACTCTATGAGTTGTCACAATGTGATTTTGCTATTTACTGTTCTGCTTCGTCTATATCGAAAAAAAAGAACTAAGACAAGTTGCCAAAATATCGGTTTTTAACAATTTAAGTTGGCTATTCGACCAATTTAAAAGCATGTTATTTGGATAATCCAACAGAGAGTTGTGACAGAAGTATTCAGTTGTGACAAAAACTTGCTTACGCTGGAAATACTTAATTTTGAAATCTTCTCGTACTGGGACAAGATTTGCCCGGACATTCCTAAAAAATCACTATGTGGCGTATCTGACGTTTCTAGAATACCGACACTCATCGGACAAGTATCGGACACGCAACATGGCGTGTCCCTAATTTAAAAATAAAAAATTGGATAACGTGTCGGATCCAGTCGAGGGGTGTGTCCGACACGAAAAAACACTTTTGAGGGTGAATAGTACAATTTAAAAAGTTTTTCACAAAAATAAATTTGAACGTATTTGTTAAACTTTATGTTAATTGAAGTCATATATGTTTAGTGCTAGTATGAGTGATACTATGATGATTTTAGTGACATGTATTTCTTTATACACTTCTTGAATTTGGTAAAAATATATTTGGTGTTACATTTAGTATTTTATAATATAATACATATATCATATATTTAAAATATACATGCGTGTGTCGTATCCTGAAAATTTTGAAAATCCATATCACCGTGTCCATATCATGTCGTCGTTTCAGTGTCCATACATCTTCGTTGTATTTCACATGTAATATGGATTTTCGGATGCACTTCCTGTTTTCGGCTTCAGTTTCTGGGTATCTGGTGCTCATCGTCGGTGCAGTTATGTATCTTCATCCTGGCCTTGTTACTCTCAGTGGACCGTTCACGTGTTGGGTTTTTGCTGCCTACCTTGGTAGATCCGTTGAGCCTGGCTGGTTTTCTGCCTTGGCTTCTCGCCATGGTGGTACTGTGCGTCTTGTTGCTGTTAGTGTGGTGATGGGTAGCGGGTGTATTCTGATGAATGTATTGAGGCGCCGATCCGTCTTTTTTTGGCTATCATCCGGTTCCTCCACCACTATTGATTCCCTTTGCTTAATCTGTGGGTTTCCATAGAGAGACTGTTCCCTCTGGTTTATTCCCAAGCTTCGGTCTCTGAAGCTGCTCCAGGCAGCTATAGATCTGATTTTCATAGTTCCTGCTCGTCTTGGGTTTTCGGAGTTTTGGCTGGTCCGGCAGATCCAAGCCGTCACGCATTTCCTGTATATGTATTATCCCTCTTCGGAGCTTCCTGTTTCAGCGGAGGTGATTGCCGAGCAACCCCGCCAACCATTATGATTTACCTTAGCAGGAACGCTCGGTGTGGAGCGGGAGACTCCCGAGTGTTCTGTTACTTATTGTTACCTCTCCTTTTGGTTCGCGTTGATAACAAATGAATTTATAGGGGAAGATGTGTTGTTTCGCGAAGTCGCGGTTTAGGCCGGAGTCCGGGAGGATCCTCTCTGGTTTTTTGGATCTCCTCCGATCAATATTGGTCCTTTTTTTTCTTTAGAGGGCTCTCCGGGGATCCCTGTCTTGTTAACTTACTCTCCCTTTTATAGGGGGGGGGGGGATGCCCATGGTTCCGGTCTGCCGGGGATTCTGGGGACAATGTCTGAAACTGAGGGGGGGACCACAGATGGAGGACCATCTGCATCTGCTACCTACTTCGTACGATCCTTTTGCTCTGGTGATTCTCTGCGTCCGGGAATATGCTTTTCTTACTCACAGTGCCTGGCCACCCTTTTGATTGGTTAGCAGGCCTAGCTTTGTGATCGTGCCCGTAATAAACTCGGGTCGGGCGGAGAGCTAGACAGTGGTGATGAGGACAGCCCGGGATCGGCAGTGACGACTTCCCTTGTTGACTAAATGGGCCCCTCACTGACCGGGCCCAAATAAAGTTCGGACCCTCAAGACCTACTGGGCCTCCAAAACTAGGGATATCACTTATGAATGCCTTTTCGTGAGCATTCTCCCATGTATATCTACATATTCCTCGGTACCGGTATAATGTCTTTTTACTGTATAGTAGATATGCTTTTATCTATGGGTAGAGTGATGTCTGGCTCTCCATTATTTTTTTTGGTTTTTGCCGGGTTCAATTTGCGGTGCTACTCTTCTGGCTTTTGGTTTTGGATGCACAATTATGCTTTCATGTTGGTTTCGATTCAGTTGGCACTGCCTGTCAGTCTTGTGGTGTTACCTCATTGTTGGGATGTGATGACCCCAAATTTTGTCTTGCCCCAAATTATGTTAGCCATTCAATGGACTTGCCCAAATCTTGTCATTCAATGATATTAAGTGCTTAACACAAATCTTGCCACCATCAAATCTCATTCAACCACCATTCAATCACATTCAATACAATATAATGACATTTAATGGCTTACTTAAATCATGCCATTAGATTGCCTAAGTTTGTAATTTTTAATAAATTCTTTTACATTACCCATTGATTATCACATTCATTACTTACTCAATTATGAAATGTCATGGCCACTCAATTTGCCTATTCAAGTGCATTTTTCCAATCTTGATTAGTCATTCATCTCCTTGCTAAAATTATAAACTAAATGGCTAGGATTTATGATCAACTTAAATGTCTCTAAATCATGCTCCTAAACTAAAGATGATGGCTCCATATGTTCATCCCATTAATGACCCCAACTCATGACCCATCAATCCTCCCCACTTAATTGCCTCCCATTGATGACCCCAACTCATGCCCCTCAATCCTCCCTACTTAAATGCCTCACAATTACATTAACACCATCCACTTATCATCCACTTAAGTCTTGCCATTAGGAGCCAACATAAAGGATCTAAATTGGAGTAACCTCCCCACATTAAAATCACCCTACATCTTGCCAACAAAAGACTACTCTACACTTAGCATTTTTCGAGAATCATACACCACACACACACAAATATTTCGAAAACTTACAAGGAAGAGAGGAGGAGATTTTCACCATTTTCTCAACCCGAATCTCATCTCAACGTGCTTCGACTGTAAGTGGGCTCTTATTATATATTCATTTCGTTTTTGAAAAATCATACGTATATTTTGGAACCTCAATCGATTATGTGAATTATGTTGAAACTATGATATTATGATGCTTTGATGAAAATTATATTTTTGAAGCACTTTAAATATCGAAATCCAATTGGTGGGAATTCCGAGTTCTGTTTCTGTTTCTGACCCTGATGCGGTGGGATTATAACCGACATTCTGACCTGATACGGTGGTTAACCGTTGTTCTGGAAAGTTCAGACCCTTTATTCGTGGGTGATCCGATGTTCTGACCTTATCTCTAGGAGGGTTAAGTCTAGAGAACTGATATCAGTACCAGGAAAAATTAGAGGATTTAATGTGCTTTACGCATATGAAAAATATTTCTGATATGACATGTTCTGTTCTGGCTCTGATTAGAGCAACTCTATTAAGTTTATGTTTCAGTATTCATATCAGTTTATGCTCCGATTATGATATATGTTTTGGAAAAATTATGAAAAAAGTATTATATTGTCACATCGATTGGCCCCCGCTTGCTGTGTGTTTTTCCAAACACTCACCCCCTTACCTCCCCTCCCAGACAAAGTCGAAGGAGAAGAGATCGAGGAAGAAAGAGAAGAACAATTCTGGGGATGGTGATCCATGAGGAGTCTTCAAGAGGATTTACTATATTTATTTGCGCTTCCGCAACTTTTATTAAATTCGAGACAATTGTATTTCGTATTTGCAATTGTATTGACAATTTATTGATTTTGGAATAAATAGATTGGTTTTATCATAGATCTGTACACGAGGCTTGTTGTATCCGAATATCATGTTTGGATTCAAAGCCGGTGTCACGCGCTCGGGTTTCGGGGCGTGACATTTTAGTGGTATCAGAGCAAAACCATGTTCCGTGATCCCGCTGGGAAAAGATTTTTGGTTGATATAAATCAACCGAATTAAAAATCTCGGATCAAACAGACCAACTGATTAAATCGAAAATCAGTCTGGAGGCCGAAATAACAATCTGGAAATATTAGTTAAAAAAAAAAATCGAAACCCTAGATATATGGTCATCACTGCCGCCACCTCGCCACCACCGGAAAAACGACGGCCGACCATCGACCTAAAGCGCCTCCACCGGACGATCTCACGTCCAAATTATCAGCCCCATCGGACCTAGCCTTCCTGGTCAATTTCGTCGCTGAAAATCCACGCATGGAGAGTTTTCTACCGCTCCCGTTTCCAGTACTTTCGAGCGTCGATTGACAAGTCCAATTTGATTTCGGCGAGGAACGAGCATAGATGAACAATTGCCCTCAACAAATTCCAAAATTCAGGCACCAATCATCTTTCGAATTTTTGCCCAAGAACCCTAATTTTCGAAAAATTCCAAATTCGATTAATCAATCAATCCGAACACCATTCCGAAATTAAATCTGGGTTTTTAATCATTGAAACACGTCGATCCAAAGCCCTCTATTTTATTGAATTCATAAGCGACGTAAGACGATCAATTTCAAGGCGAACTTCATGCCTCAGGAACCCTAAAATCCGAAACTTTGGCTCTCGATTTCCGCAATCACCCGAACACAAATTTCAAATTAATTTCGGGTTAATGATCCAATCATCATCCCTAATAAAAGCCCTATGACGTTATCGAGTCACAAACAAAGGAAAGACGTCAATTGCGGATCACGCTTTGCACCCTAAGAACCCTAACTGCCCGAAAATTTAGCCATCGATTTTCCCACCCATTGCAACGAAATTTCCAAACTAATTCGGGAGTAATAATCGAATTATCATCCTTGACAAAATCCCTCAACTAAATTCGAACCCCAGCCGCGGAATTATTGCAAATTGTAAATCTAATATCATTTGGTAAGAACCCTAAACTTTCGAAATTCCCATATTTGATTTCTCAATCAATCCAAACACCATTTCCAAATTACTTCTGGGTTATTAATCCCGTTAGCATTTCAATCCAAAGCCCTATGAAAATTTTGATTCCAATAATTGAACATTGAGTAATTTCGAATCGAAATTGCTCCCCAAGAACCCTAATGGGCGAAAAATTTCACTATCGATTTTATCCATCATTCGAAAACTAAAATTCAATTAATTTTAGGATCTCACTCGAAATCATGCCAGAAATAAAAGCCATCTTCTAATTTTAAATTCCAATCAATGATTCATGACGAAATTCAAAACCCTAATTCCAGCCTTATGAACTCAAAAAAAAAAATAATGATTATAATCTAATTAAATTTTATGATTCCCTCATACTTTTAACCCTTACAATTTTAAAAAATATATAAATTATTACTTTAAGTTTTTAATTGGACAAAACTCTCTCCCTAATTGAGATTAGGTGATGTCGAACCGAGCACAAACCGCTAGGATCCGTCGTTTGGGGGCAGGAGATGGAACAATCCAAGGAGTCCATAGCAGAGCTTCTAGAATTTATGGACCATTTGCACGGAGAGGTACAACGATTTTCCTATTATGACAATCAAACAGAGGAAGATGTCAACGGTGCTAAATAGGAGATCACGAGACTCACCGATCTCCGTAGAGTTGATATTGATAGAATTCAAACCATGGCAAACCAAAGTGAGAACCTCCAGCAGGAATACGATACCGATCGAGTGCTAAGAGAGGCTAGGATTATGGCCCTCGAGATACAAATCGAAGAGCTCACAGAGACCAACCATGGGTGGTTGCACGATCTCGAAGAGCTGCATGGGTCCTCAACAACATGCAAGAGGAGGAAAACCCCGAGATAGACCCATTAGAAGAAGATGATGAGGAGGAACTCGGAGATAGTGACATTATCGCTTAGTTTAAAAGATGTATGCTAATAAAATATTACATATTAAAACTTAATAAGAATATTAAGAATCTTTAGTATTTTATTAATTTCATTTAAATTCATTGGAAACCTTATTCAACTATCAATAAAATTATTTTATTTTATTCAAAGTTGTCTCCAATATGTCTATCTCGAACATACACTCGTTATACCATTGCGCAACAATCTTAAAGAGTTACGAATTTGTAGGAAATGGCCGGTCGACCTATTCGTAACAATCGAAACCCCAACTATGCAGTTCCTCCTAACACTAATGAGGAGAGAACGGATGGAGACCGGAATCCTCCACCGCCACAACCCCGAGGGTGGGTCTGAGCCGCGAAGACTTGATGGCAATAGCCACCATTGTGGCTACAACACTACAAGGCATGTGTAACCTTGCTAACAACCAGCCACAACTGCATCATGCTTCACCTCCACAAGGAGTCAAGTACCATTATGAGTCTCTTCGCAAGAACAGGGTTCCGGCATTTGATGGCAACCCAGACCCCGAAATGGCCCAAAATTGGCTTAAGCAAATAGAAAATCACCACAGGCTGCTGGAAGTACCTGAAAACATCAAGGTTGACGTCACTACATCATTTCTCATTGATCAGGCGGGTAAATGGTGGGAAAAATGTCACCATTGATGGCGGAAACGGGACCAATCACTTGGCAAAGGTTCCGAAACACATTCATAAAGCAATATTTCCCAGCAGCCGTGCAAATTCAGAAGCTGAGAGAGTTCGAGCACTTGATACAGACTACTGACATGTCGGTGGTAGAATATACCTCAAAGTTCAACTCTCTAGGAACTTATGCACCAACCATTATGGCAGATGAGACCCTGAAACTACATCGCTTCAGGAATGGGTTAAACAGTCGTATCCAATCTGCCCTCGCAATCTATGAAACCACAAACTTTGGAGACTTAATGGGAGCAGCCATCAGGGCTGAAGCGGATATACGACGTCGTGAAGAGGAATTTAAGCGCAAGCGACCTCCCCTTAGCCAACACGCCGCCATTGGTCAGGATTTCAAACGACCAAACCAATCCAATAATCAGCAAGAGGGACGCATATCCGCCCCATTCAATCAAAGGATTCCAAAATGTCGGACTTGTGACTTCGCACATACCGGTGAATGTCATAGAAAGACTGGAGCTTGCTTTCGATGTGGGAAGTTCGGACATAGAATTGCCGGTTGTCCTGAAGTCCAGAAAATGAGGACAAGTTCAGGAAATAGTGCCCCTCCAAACAAGTCAATGGTGAACAAACCAAATGCTCGGCTCTATGCCATAACCCAAGAGAAAACAGAGGCCATGAACGAAGCCATGGCAGGTACCATTTTATTAAACAAATTTCCAGAATATGCATTGCTTGATTGTGGTGTCACGCATTCATTATATCCAAGTGGTTATGAGGAACTAGCACTTAAGCCATATACACCCTTATATTTTCTAAGGTCAAATCGACTCAAGTTTCGAGGACGAAACTTTCAATAAGGAGGGAGGGATGTGATGACCCCAAATTTTGCCTTGCCCCAAATTATGTTAGTCATTCAATGGACTTGCCCAAATCTTGTCATTCAATGATATTAAGTGCTTAACACAAATCTTCCACCATCAAATCCCATTCAACCACCATTCAATCCCATTCAATACAATATAATGACATTTAATGGCTTACTTATATCATGCCATTAGAGTGCCTAAGTTTGTAATTTTAATAATTCTTCTACATTACCCATTGATTATCACATTCATTACTTACTCAATTATGAAATGTCATGACCACTCAATTTGCCTATTCAAGTGCATTTTTCCAATCTTGATTAGTCATTCATCTCCTTGCTAAAATTATAAACTAAATGGCTAGGATTTATGATCAACTTAAATGTCTCTAAATCATGCTCCTAAACTAAAGATGATGGCTCCATATGTTCATCTCATTCATGACCCCAACTCATGACCCATCAATCCTCCCCATTTAATTGCCTCCCATTGATGACCCCAACTCATGCCCCTCAATCCTCCCTACTTAAATGCCTCACAATTACATTAACACCATCCACTTATCATCCACTTAAGTCTTGCTATTAGGAGCCAACATAAAGGATCTAAATTGTAGTAACCTCCCCACATTAAATCACCCTACATCTTGCCAACAAAAGACTACTCTACACTTAGCATTTTTCGAGAATCATACACCACACACACACAAATATTTCGAAAACTTACAAGGAAGAGAGGAGGAGATTTTCACCATTTTCTCAACCCGAATCTCATCTCAATGTGCTTCGACTGTAAGTGGGCTCTTGTTATATATTCATTTCGTTTTTGAAAAATCATACGTATATTTTGGAACATCAATCGATTATGTGAATTATGTTGAAACTATGAAATTATGATGCGATGATGAAAATTATATTTTTGAAGCACTTTAAATATCGAAATCCAATTGGTGGGAATTCCGAGTTCTGTTTCTGTTTCTGACCCTGATACGGTGGGATTATAACCGACATTCTGACCTGATACGGTGGTTAACCGTAGTTCTGGAAAGTCCAGACCCTTTATTCGTGGGTGATCCGATGTTCTGACCTTATCTCTAGGAGGGTTAAGTCTAGAGAACTGATATCAGTACCAGGAGGAAATTAAAGGATTTAATGTGCTTTACGTATATGAAAAATATTTCTGATATGACATGTTCTGTTCTGGCTCTGATTAGAGCAACTCTATTAAGTTTATGTTTCAGTATTCATATCAGTTTATGCTCCGATTATGATATATGTTTTGGAAAAATTATTATATTGTCACATCGATTGGCCCCCGCTTGCTGGGTGTTTTTCCAAACACTCACCCCCTTACCTCCCCTCCCAGACAAAGTCGAAGGAGAAGAGATCGAGGAAGAAAGAGAAGAACAATTCTGGGGATGGTGATCCATGAGGAGTCTTCAAGAAGATTTACTATATTTATTTGCGCTTCCGTAACTTTTATTAAATTCGAGACAATTGTATTTCGTATTTGCAATTGTATGGACAACTTATTGATTTTGGAATAAATAGACTGGTTTTATCATAGATCTGTACACGAGGCTTGTTGTATCCGAATATCATGTTTGGATTCAACGCTGGTGTCACGCGCTCGGGTTTCGGGGCGTGACATGGGATATGTTGTTGGGTATTGTGAAGAGAGTTTATGCCTTTATTTGACATTTATCAGTTATTTTCTCAGTTTCTCTTTACTCTGTGTCTGTATATTCAGACTTTCGTTGTCCTTGGCTGGATGTTAATGCCGCAGCTTTGCTGGATACCCCAACTTCATTGCTGCTTGGACTTGTAGTGCTTGTTGTGATTGGATCTGCTCAGTCCACTGTTTTTGCTTTCCCTCCCCTGAATCTTTAATGCTTCCTGTATTAGGATTTCTATTCTTATTATTACTCATTGTAGGTAGAGTGTACTTGTATTGACTTTATGATTTGTTACCTGAAATTTGGGTAGTGTGTCTTTCCAGATGAACAATAACTCTTTTCCACGATATGTTGAATTATCCTGAAAGAAAATAAATTAGAAGGGAGCCGAAGAAGATTCTCCGACGAAACCCCTTCGGTAATATCGGGAAATGAGTAGTATGTTGAAAAATACACAATAACAACAACAACAACTAAGCATTTAATCTCAATGAATTGGGGTAGGCTACATGAACAATTGAGAGAATCAAGTCGGGTCGGGCACATGCGTCAGTATTCTCCAAACGTTTCTATCGGTCAACATATCTTCTGTAATCCCCTTGCACTCAAAGTCTTTGCATATAACTTTGAGCCATGTCTTCTTCGGTCGTCCTCTCGCTCTCGTGAACTGGCCGAAATCCATGGACTCCACTCGATGCATATGTGCACTGTTGGGCCTAAGTCGAACATGACCAAACCAACGTAAGTGGTTTTCTTGCATCTTCTCTTCTATACAAGTTACAGCTACTTCAGCTCGAATATCTTCGTCCTTTATTTTATCTCTTCGGGTCTTACCGCACATCCAACGAAGCATTCGCATATCTGCAACACTCAACTTTTGGATGTGATTCCTCTTGGATGCCCAGCATTCCGTCACATAAAACATTGCGGATCTAACGACGTTTAATTTCAGCGGGATATTACGATCGCATAGAACTCCGGTGTCGTTTCTCCATTTCAATCAGCCAACCTGAATCTTGTGGTTAACATCACTGTCAATCTCTCCATCCTTTTGGATAACTGAACCTAGATATCGAAACTTGCTGGTCATCGATACCTCTTGACCAGCAAGTGCTACAACACCGAAATCCCGAAAGGAACGACCACTAAATATGTACTCCATATATTCTGTTTTAGACCTACTTAATCTAAAACCCTTTGATTCCAACGTCTCTCTCCATAACTCCAATTTGGCATTTACCCCTGTCATAGTCTCGTCGATTAACACAACATCGTCAGTAAAAAGTATGTTACAAGGCACTAGGGAGAACAAGAAAAGGACTCAACGCAGATCCTTGATGCAATCTAATAGTGATCGAGAACTCATTTGTCACCCCACTGCACGGTCTCACATTGGATGTTACTTCGTCGTACATGTCCTTGATTATATTAACATACTTGATGTGAACTTTTTTATTCATCAAAGCCCACCATAATATATCCCTTGATACTTTACTTTATCGTACGCCTTCTCCAAGTCTATAAAGATCATATGCAGATCTTTACATCTATTACGATAGCGCTCGACAAGTTAACGATGTAAATGTATAACTTCAGTAGTTGACCGTCCTGGCATAAAACCAAATTGCTTCTCCAATAACTTAACCTCCCTCTTAAACAATATTCAATTATCCTCTCCAAAAGCTTCATTGTTCGACACATGGGTTTTATACCACGATAGTTGATGCAATTCTGAATGTCACCCTTGTTCATATAGCTAGGAATGATATTACTCTTTCTCAATTCATTTGGAATTTTGTTACTTCTCCAAATCTTGTTAAATAGATCTGTTAGCCACTTTATTCTCATCGGTCCTGAACGTCTCCATACTCAATAGGGATTCCATCAGGACCAACTGCTGAACATCTATTGGAAAGTTGGATTAGAATGAGATAAAGATGGTGTGATTAATTTTTTTTAAATCGAACCAAACATTGGATGGGAAGATTTAATCATAAGATTAATTTTTCCATCCCATAAACCAAACACACCCTTAATAATATTGGGACCGTGTAATTTTATTAATTTAGAGAGATATTAATTAATCGATAAAATTATAATTTGTCAATTTAAATATTATTTTTTCGATTTTGCGAATTTATCATGATTAAGGCATTCATGAGCTTATAAATATGATTAATGATCTTGGTTACCACAACAAAATGGATGGCAAATTGTCAATCATATGTTTGATTACCCAGGGTGAAAATGATGAGTGCTCAAATATCAAAAGCTTAAAAAAAATTGTGTATAATGTCATTAAAATCTTGTTTAGAGAATGGCATTGATGATGATTTAGTACTTTAGTTGCGACTTAAATAGAATTGTATTGTATATTTTTAATATCTTTTCATTTGCATCATTGAAGGTAATATAATATGTTACATGTTCATTTTTATGTTTATATACGCATAATTGTGAATTAAATTTGGCCCACCAGATAAAGAAATTCTGGTTACACCCGTGGTGAAAACCTTTAGTTTTGTTTCAGTTCCATGATGAGCTTGGGTTGTTGATACTCTTAAGTGTTGTGCTTTTAAGGGTATACAACACATTTGAATGAGAATATTCACATATTATGGTTGATGCATTCTCAAGCCCTTGATGATAGCATCAACATGATTAAAATTGCGATTTATTCAATATCGACAACCGCCTGCTAAATGGGCTATATTGTGGTCCTATAATGACATGCTTCGTTATCTCCAATATATGTAACCATCTTTGCTAAATGAATAGTGGCTTGATTTAGCAATAACAATTAAATACTCAAGTGGGTATATCCAAGTCCTCATCATCCTAAATTGGGATTGACTCTAGTTTGAGTTTTGTAAGTAATAAAACTCCGAGATATCAAAAACCTAACCTAATTATTGATTTACTCACGTTTGAGTCTGATAAATAACAATACTCCCCTTCTCATGGGTCCTAGTAACCTACAACTACAACGTTGAGTCGTGGACTACTAAAAAAACAAAGCATGCGGGCATTTTCCCATATGAACTCTTTAATGAATAGCTTTAATTATGATCATCTTAGACTACTCGGTTCTAAGACAAATTTAAGTTACAGTTATATAAGTGCATCGTTCTTGTGAAAATTTTACAAAAATGATAAGCAATATATAATATAAGATAATCTATTATTTTTTTTAACTAAATATACATCCTGTGCAGATACACCTGCAAGAAGAAGAAAAAAATCATGTTAAGAAAATTAAACAGCAGCTAATAGTCAACCCCCATGAAATCATCTGCAGTTAGCACTGATCACAAGCACATAAGACTGCACTTCGTAATCGGTATCCATACAGAAAGCAGAGGAAAGGGTTGATATATTCCTTGATGTATGACGATATATATTATCCAGTACTGATTAGCACAGATTCAATGGCTTCTCCGGCTTAAGGAGTTGGCCGGCGCCGGTATAGTACTGGGATTCGTTCGAGTTGCACAACTCTGAGATAATAACCGCAAACCAAACCATAAGAGGCGTGATAAAAAGAATTAAACCCAAAGGGACCATCCACAGTTGGTGGTTGCCGGAGTGATAATTGGAGTCCCACCAAGCCAAGATTAGGCCACCTGTAATACTCAACATGAAGGAACCCAAGTAACACAGCCATGTCCTCACTGTCCTTTGAAATGATGAGTTCCTGTGGATGATTTCTTCGGGATCAGTAGTAGTATACGCTGCCATCACTCATGGGTGGAACTGGAAGAATGTGGTTGAAAAGGAAAGGAAAATGGTTTATATTTATTATGGTGGCTGCGGGGAAAGGATTATGTGGGAAAGGTAATTATCAAGCCATTATTTATCCAATTAACTAAGAAGGTTGTATTGATAACGAGTTCGATTCCCCCTGCCAATACTTTCTCCTGTTGGACAGTGCTTGCCTAGTGTGTTTTACTTGGCTAGTTTGGTTTGCAGGCTATTGCGTTAGCCCTAGAGTTAGATTCAATATTTTTTTATAATTGTTCTTTCAGTAGTAATTTATTGACACAATCCTATTTTATTATATATGTTAGATTCAATATTTTTTTATAATTGTTTGAATTTTATGAAAATGGATGATATTTTTTAATCCTTTATTTTGCAACTATCGATTTCAATTCATTAGCTATTACCTAATGAATTTTTTTGGCTTTTTCACTTGAATTCTATTTTTTTTTTCGAATAGAACATTATAATGCAAGAAATTTGGATTAAAAGATTTAGTAAAACCGCTAGTGATAATATAATTATGAAAGTAGATTAATTAAGTTAAAGCCTCCCTCAATTTGACATATGAGGTTTGGCTATCCCTAAAGTTCTGCTTGAGGTTCCATCAGACGTGCCTTCTCATCAAAGGTGTTGCCTGTGAAAGCAACCCTATAAATATAGTTTGAATTACTTATATAGCTCAAATTTGAATAATAATGAATTCAACATATCTAATTTAAACAATAACGTTTATCTATCATGCTATCTAATTTTATGTCTGATACCCCGATAATTGTCCCGGTGCGGTTTGGACCCGAATTCTATGGGCTCGACCCGATCTTGTAAAATATTGGGCCCATTTGCTAATTACCCTTAACCCATTTCCCCTTACCAATTAAAGCCCTTAAATAAGCCCATTATGGGAGCCCATTAGCAATAAAAAGATGAATGAAACAGTAGGGTTAGGGAAAAAAAGAGGGGGCTGCATCGGCTGGTAGGGGGAGAGGAGACAGATTTGGGATTTGGATTTTTCTTTCTTCCTCCATGGTTGCACCACAAATATTGTAAATTCTTGATATTATAGTGAAGATTCAAACTGGACTAGGTCCCGTGGTTTTTCCCTTCGGGGTTTCCACGTAAAAAATCTTGATGTTCCTTTATTTTCACGTACAAATTCATTTGTTATCGAATCGAACCAAAAAATGAGGTAACAAATTGGCGCCGTCTGTGGGAAATCGAGCTAAGACGTCGATTTTTGGGGCTGTTTTTAAAGGAGATTTTTCGGACAGTGGGCAAGGGGAAGAAGGAGAGTCTAAGACGTTGATTTTTGGTGGTGAAGTGCACGTATGGAGCAACCTCATGGATTCTGGGTTAGGCGTGTAGTGTGGAGAAATATTATCAGCTGTGATTGATTTTTAATTGATGAAAATGCCTCGAGACTTTTGGGGTAGAGGAATGAAATTTCTGTTGAGGAATTTGTGTTGAACAAGGAGGAGATGAGCTTCGGTTCCTCTCTATTTCACGCAACCTTTGTCCAAGCTCTCTGCACAACACTTCTACTCGTAGCTCGGGATTTTCTTTGGCTTGGGGGAAAGAGCTCGGGCCAAAGCATTCTTGTGCGGTGAAGGGAGAAGCATTCTGGTTTTGTATTGTTGGAAATTTTCTTGTGGTTAAGGAGGCCGGTTTGAGATGATGTTCAGGCGGTGGCTCGGAGAGAAGGGTAAGGGAGGAGGATGCTCTCTGTTAGGTCTTCCTTTTCTTTTTCATCTACGTTTATCCCTCATCTCCATGGTTTTCTTCAATTTTTTCCATCAGAAAATCCTAATACCTATTCACCTCCCCAATTCTTTCCTTCACTGTTAAGCTTCTTTCAGAGTGTATTCTATGTTCAGACTTGTATTCTTAAATTAGTGAAATATACACTGTGAGGCTTGTAAGCATAAGGTGAAGAAGAATTTCAAAGAGGAGAACCCACCTCAGCGTGAGGGGTCCTGAGTGGTGAAGAAATTTGCCTATCAAAAGTGTTGACTCTGAGTGGTGAAGAAATTTGCCTCGGTCAAGTATCTTATTCAACTATTACTCATCGGTTTCTAGTCGTAGTGTACTATGGCTGATGATAATCTTTGAAATTTGAGCTTGAGGAGAAAGCTACGTTTTGCATCCAGTTAATGTAGTGAAATATTGTGGTTGGTATATTTCTTAGGAATTTATTTGGCAGTGTTCTTTGGTAGTTGGCAAAATTGTGGTTTATGGGTTTCTACCTCTGCTCATGGCCTCGCAAACCACGCTTACATGTGGATGATGGGAAATCCAGCATGTTTTAAGTTGAAGATAGAACTGGCAGCAGTTCGTAGAACGATTTCTCTGAGCGTGATTCAAATTTGGCTGATGGTAGGGCTGGGAGTGTGATTTAGAGCAGTGGTACATGGTAAATAATGCTTTTGTTGAGGTCTCTATGGCTGGGAACGGTTTTCTGTAGTTAGATTAAATTCTTTTTGATAGGAATTCGTCGGAGGTCTCGCCACCACCCCGTGATAGCCGCCGGGGCTTTTCCGACATTGCGGTGTGATGTCGTGATTGAGGTTTGGCTGTTGAGCTAAGCTCTATTCCTCCTACAGGTTTGAGCAGTTGAACTAATAGAGCCATAAGCTGGTAATGGTTTTGGAGCCGAGCTGATTGTTGATGCAATTCTCGGCGTTTTTGTGGAAAGGACAAGAGAAGTTCCTTTTGGTACTGCAGGAGTGATGAAGAAAACGGGTGTTCCGTGTGACGGTGTCACCTTTCCAATATTGATTAAATTGGTTGTGTTACTTGATGAGAATGGTGTCGGTTTACCGAAATGATTTGTTGCTTGGAGATGTGAACGGGAATTGAAATGTCAAGATAAGTGAAGATGGTACCAAAATCTTATCAGAATACTCTGCCATGTGAACCAAGCAAATCCAAAGTTATATGCCTTCTTTTCGGGGACTTGGTGTAGACATCTTCCAATACAATTATCAAATGAGTGGATGATTTATTGATGTCCTTTGGCCAGTCACAACACACATCGCCGTCGCCCGAAAAATGTGAGCTCAAGACATCTCACATTCTCCATCGAGCACCTTAACTCGGCACATAAAGTGGTGCTCATCATCGGCCTAAAATTCAGCCTAGCAATTGATCATGACTTTAGCACTCAAGTCTCCGGGACCCAACTTACGGTTCTTCATGTCCAACTGATTATTTGAATTTTGTAACATATATATTTGTGCATTGCTGTTTTATTATTATTTCAGGACAGTATCACCAGCTCGGGCATGCAATCTCGCAGTAAGCCCCACAGCAGCTCGGATTGAGGATCAGCTCGGGCATGCAATCTAGCTGTAAGCCCCGGTTATATCAGCTCGGGCATGCAATCTCGCAGTAAGCCCCACAACAGCTCGGATTGAGGATCAGCTCGGGCATGCAATCTAGCAGTAAGCCCCTATCATGACAGCTCGGGCATGCAATCTCGCAGTAAGCCCCTATTATAACAGTTCAGGCATGCGATCTCGCATTAAGGCCTTATTCATCAGCTCGGGAACTTTATTTGTTCTGGATTTTGGATGAACTTATTCGGATGATGTGATGATGGGGAGTTCGGATGGGATATTCGGAGTAAGCCCAGGTGTATGAGGCCCTGGCAAACATTAGCACAGGTCCGCCCTGTTTGCTTAAGCCCAGGTGTATGAGGCCCTGGCAAACATTAGCACAGGTCCGCCCTGTTTGCTTAAGCCCAGGTGTATGAGGCCCTGGCAAACATTAGCACAGGTCCGCCTGATTGCTTAAGCCCAGGTGTATGAGGCCCTGGCAAACATTAGCACAGGTCCGCCCTGTTTGCTTAAGCCTAGGTGTATGAGGCCCTGGCAAACATTAGCACAGGTCCGCCCTGATTGCTTAAGCCCAGGTGTGTGAGGCCCTGGCAAACATTTAGCACAGGTCCGCCCTGATTGCTTAAGCCCAGGTGTATGAGGCCCTGGCAACATTAGCACATGTCCGCCCTGATTGCTTAAGCCCAGGTGTATGAGGCCCTGGCAAACATTTAGCACAGGTCCGCCCTGATTGCTTAAGCCCAGGTGTATGAGGCCCTGGCAAATAGTATTGCAGGTCCGCCCTGATTGCTTAAGCCCAGGTGTATGAGGCCCTGGCAAATAGTATTGCAGGTCCGCCCTGATTGCTTAAGCCCAGGTGTATGAGGCCCTGGCAAACATTAGCACAGGTCCGCCCTGTTTGCTTAAGCCCATGTGTATGAGGCCCTGGCAAACATTAGCACAGGTCCGCCTGATTGCTTAAGCCCAGGTGTATGAGGCACTGGCAAACATTAGCACAGGTCCGCCCTGTTTGCTTAAGCCCAGGTGTATGAGGCCCTGGCAAACATTAGCACAGGTCCGCCTGATTGCTTAAGCCCAGGTGTATGAGGCCCTGGCAAACATTAGCACAGGTCCGCCTGATTGCTTAAGCCCAAGTGTATGAGGCCTTGGCAAATATTTAGCACAGGTCCGCCCTGATTGCTTAAGCCCAGGTGTATGAGGCCCTGGCAAATATTATTGCAGGTCTTATCTGCTCATGTTTATTATCTGGAGTCCAGACCGGACATGTCTTATCTGCTCATATTTATTCTCTGGGATCATATGAGACGAGCTTTATTTGCTCAGCATTTTATCATCTCGAGAGCTCAAGTCATCTCACTTTGCAAATTCAGATGAGCTATATCTCCGCGCATTTATTATTATGGAGTTCAATATGTACGAGCTGTATGTGCTCAGTTTATTATTTCTGAAGCTCAGGTTGCCAGGGCATTATCTGCCCGTATTGATTATTTCATGAGTTCAGGTCGGGCGAGACTTATATGCTCGGTTTATCTTCAGAGTTAATGCAGGTCAGCCCTGCACAGATAACAGGTCAGCCCTGTTTAAGATTTAATTCTGTACTTTAGAATTATTTCTAGTTGTTATTACAGGTCCGCCCTGCCCAGAAAACAGGTCAGCCCTGTTTAAGATTTAATTCTGTACTTTAGAATTATTTCTAGTTATTATTGCAGGTCAGCCCTGCACAGCCCTGCACAGATAACAGGTCAGCCTGTTAAGATTTAATTTTGTTAGAATTATTTCTAGTTATTATTGCAGGTCAGCCCTGCACAGATTAACAGGTCAGCCCTGTTTAAGATTTAATTCTGTACTTAGAATTATTTCGAGCTCTTATTGCAGGTCAGCCCTGCACAGATAACAGGTCAGCCTGTTAAGATTTAATTTTGTTAGAATTATTTCTAGTTATTATTGCAGGTCAGCCCTGCACAGATTAACAGGTCAGCCCTATTTAAGATTTAATTCTGTACTTAGAATTATTTCGAGCTCTTATTGCAGGTCAGCCCTGCACAGATAACAGGTCAGCCTGTTAAGATTTAATTTTGTTAGAATTATTTCTAGTTGTTATTGCAGGTCAGCCCTGCACAGATAACAGGTCAGCCCTGTTAAGATTTAATTCTGTACTTATAATTATTTCTAGTTGTTATTGCAGGTCAGCCCTGCGCATATAACAGGTCAGCCCTGCTTAAGATTTAATCATATACTTAGAATTATTTTGAGTTATAACGGGTCATCCCGGTCGAGAAACATGTCATCCTTACGACATGCCAGCTCCGTTTTCAACACTGAGTCTGATTTGCTCAATGATTATTGTCTGGAGCTCGACTGTATCTATTTACTCAGAGCATGACTTTATTCTTTCGTGAGTTCAACTCGATATATCTCGTCTCTAGAGCTCGCGTCAACTTATTTACTCCTCGGCTCGGCATTATTATGGAGCTCATATCAGCCCGGATTTATTCGCTGTCTATGGATTATTTTTGGAGCTCAGCTGTATTTTATTTGCTCAGCACGAGATATTCATTAAGCTCTGGGCGTCCAGATGTTTATTAGCTCCGAAGTTTGACGGGTTTTTATTTGCTATGGAACTGAGCTATGCTTTATTGATTATTGGCTCTTGCTTATTTCGGAGCTCAGATCAGGTCGGCCGAGGATCATTCGCTTATATTTTATCATGTGGAATTCAGCTCAGCTCGGACCAATATTATTAGCTCATGTCTTTCATCTTCGGAGTTTAGATCGGGTCGGAGGAGCGTAGTTTGCTCTTACATATTCTCAGATCAGGTCGGACGTGTAGTATCTTCTCATATATCATATCAGGAGATCAGGTCGGGCGAGCTTTATTTGCTCAGTCCGGCCCAACAAAAATAAGCATTTTATCACCTCGGATCTCTCGATCACCTTTGACAGCTCGGAACTCTTGATTATTGTAGCTTCAGTTTGGATTCCTACTGCCCAGTCCGACCTACTATTATTGACAAAAGCTCAGTACCGTGATTACACCGGTTCCTCGTATGAGTTGTACGAGCCACCTACTTTATCAAGGATCGGCATTCGAATTGTCATGGCTCGGCCGACAGCATGACTCGGGAACTCGGCACGGCGCAAGGTCACATTAGGGTTATTTAAAGGACTATCGATCCGGGTCCTCACCTAACCAGTTGGAGTCGATACAGCGCTACTCTAGCTCGACTAGAGTGGGATACTGATGATACCCCGATAATTGTCCCGGTGCGGTTTGGACCCGAATTCTATGGGCTCGACCCGATCTTGTATAATATTTGGGCCCATTTGCTAATTACCCTTAACCCATTTCCCCTTACCAATTAAAGCCCTTAAATAAGCCCATTATGGGAGCCCATTAGCAATAAAAAGATGAATAAAACAGTAGGGTTAGGGATAGGGATGGCAATGGGGCGGGTCCAAACCCGGACCCGTATTGAACCCGACCCGTCGAGGCGGGTCCAAACCCGCTTCAACCGGGTCTGGAAGCGGGGCGGGGCGGGTCCTGGGATTGGCCGAAACCCGCCCCGCACCCGCTCCGCTATGCATTTTTAATTTTTTTTTTAAATAAAATTATTATTGAATATACATTTCACTTCTTTGATTGTACAATAATGTGTTATTGTTTAATTTTATATCAAAATTCATGTGTTTATGGTAAAGAAGTTGAACATTTTGAATGGAATAAAAACTAAATAATAAATATTTGATAGTTTAAAGATAGTTTTACGATGCTTATTATAAATATTTACTAGAGGAAAACATTAAATTCAATCTCAAAACTCAATTTTTGTGTTTCAAAATTAATTTCTACCAATTTTTTTTTTTTATAAAAAAAAAATTGTTTGCGGGGCGGGGCGGGTAAACCCGCGAACCCGACGGGTCTAAGCGGGGCGGGTCCTGGGATTGGCCAAACCCGTCCCAAACCCGCCCCGTTGCCATCCCTAGTTAGGGAAAAAAAAGAGGGGGCTGCATCGGCTGGTAGGGGGGAGAGGAGACAGATTTGGGATTTGGATTTTTCTTTCTTCCTCCATGGTTGCACCACAAATATTGTAAATTCTTGATATTATAGTGAAGATTCAAACTGGACTAGGTCCCGTGGTTTTTCCCTTCGGGGTTTTCACGTAAAAAATCTTGATGTTCCTTTATTTTCACGTACAAATTCATTTGTTATCGAATCGAACCAAAAAATGAGGTAACAATGTCAAATTATATATGAGATATTGTAGTTTTTCATACATCTATTATAATTAGAAGATGTGATATTGTAATGCAGTTATTCTACAGAGGTCAATATATTATTGTGTGCGCGCGCGCGCTCGATATCTAATTTGAAAGGCAAACATTTAGAGGTGGAGTTATTGTTGCAAATAATTTTTTTGTATAATCTTCCTATAATTGATCATTTTTATTAGGTAATAAGTTTTCCAGTCCCAGATTGACAAAAAAAGTAGGTTAATGGTTTCGATGAATTAATAATATTATACTTTTTTTTGGAAAATATATAAAATTTTATGATACCATTTGCACGTAAACTAATATTTTTCAAAATAAAAATCTATTTTTAATTATATATTATAGTAATCCAGTTGTAACGTGGTTTTCATAGTTTCTTGTGACAACTGATTTGTTTTTTACACATCTTCGGATATATCAGGGGCAGTCACTCTTTGTCTATATGGGAACTACGTACACGATAATAACTGGAAATTGTAAAATTATCCAAGGAAGACAAAATCTACAAAATATTATATTTATTCATGGGTCCTTTTTTTATCGGGGGATGGAGAATTTTTTTGTCATAACTAGACTCAAACTCGAGCATCTCAAACATATAATATACTTTTCGAATACGAACGTGCATGGATGATGCTCGGATTTCTCGGGCATGTTTTGAGCCAGTAATACCACGATCAAAGACAGGTCATGTCCTGAATTTGGTCCACATTAACTACCATATTAAGCACTATAAATACAAAACCAAAGCCACATTTCACGGGGTGGAACTTTTAGAGGAAAAATATACCGAAGAGAAGCATATCACATAATTTTGTTTGGTCGTCATTTTTTGTTTCTATTTTCATTTGTTCAAATATTGTGTCAAAGTCCTGTAAAATTATATACGTTTATATTGGAATATTTATACTGGGTCAGGTACCGTGGTTTTTCCCTTCGTTTTGCAGGGTTTTTCACGTAAAAATTATGGCATCTTTCTATTTATTTTCTACTGCACTTACTTTACCAAGTAACGAAAATACGAGATCACACCACAACTCTTGACATGGAGGGTTGAAATGTCCCTCAGGATATTGTCATCGGGACATCATCGAAAAATCCTAAAGATGATTACATATAAATTATTTGGATCCTAGATTTCTTGTGATAATGGTATACTTCATCAAATTTTAAGGCATAATTTAAATAATTTTTTGTTGATTTTAAATTATGTAATTATATCAAATTTATAAGTTTGATGATTGCATATAAATTCTTGTTCTATTTCCTTTTATTGTCTTATTCGTGTGCTATGTAGACAATTTTGAATATATAATCAATCAATCTGTTTAAACATTTATCTATTTATTTATAAAAAGAAGAAGAATTACTTTACTTAAAAAGTACATTCTTAAAGATATTTTATATTCAAAGAAGAATTATTATTATATGGACCGAATCCTACAAATACCAAGATACATACATATAGATACATATTCATGTATATTAGTATATGGCAGGACCGAATATATATCCCTCTTTTGTGTCGTAAACCCATAACAATCAAACACGATGTTTGTTTATAACCTTTTCCACTTTTCTATATACCAAAACATAATTAAATAAGTATATAACAAACTACCTAGTATATTTTTTAAATTAAACATTTACATTTCTTATCCAACACAATTTAGCTCCATATATATTCTAAATTCTAAATTTTTTAAAATACCACATATTATTAAAATAACGAAATATAATATAACGTGATACCCTAAACTAGGGGTGCTCGGCCGGTTTCAGATCCGTTAAGCACGGATCCGATCCGATTCGATCCGTTAAGAAACCGGATCGATCCAGTTCGGTTCACTGCTTTAATTTTTTTTCCTTGTTAAAAAAATATTGGTTCCAGTTCAGGAACCGGAACCGGTGGTGCTACGGGTTCCAAAGCACGGAACCGCTCTGGACATGTTTTTTACCGATTTCGGAGTTGGTTGGAACCGGTTATTCCGGTTCCGGTTCCGAACCGGGCTAACCGGTTATGGTTCCGAACCGGGCTAACCGGTTCAATTCTGGGGGCGAGTCCAGATTGACCCGGCCTGATAAGCACCCCTACCCTAAACAGAACAAATTCTACATGTTAATTAAAACAGCTAACCAAAGTATCACTTAAACCCTGTCAAGTGTCAACATTCACTTTAATTACATAGTATTTAATAATAATATTTTTGTTGCTTCTCATATTATTCATGTAGACACTACGACCTCAAATGTATTGGACCATTGGAAATGACTTTAGGGTTAACTCCGGATTTTCCACTAAAATTTCACTCGTTTGAGTAACTTCCTGAAATTTTAATGTGTGAATCTCAGAACCGTTGATGTTGGAGTTAAGATAATAACCTCGCTCCAACATCGAATTTTTCAATTTTAGCATATGAACATTGTTCCACATGTCTCATCATATGTCATCAAAACTGATTCATTTCTTCACATAGTATAAGTTGGTTTCAGAATCTAACTATTAAAAGTTATGAGTTGAGCTTGCCATTTACGTACAAAATTATGTTCTTGCCCGATTGCCAAAGTAATGTTAATTTAATTTGATGCAAAAAAAATTACGAGTATGAAATATATGGAAAATAAATTATTAAATGTGAAAATTTTTGTTTATATTAACGAAAAGACGAGTCTTAAAGGTTGGAATTGCAAAATTCATTTCAAAATTTAAAACTATCACCATTAGTGTAATTTTGTACACAAATTGTTTTTGCCATCTATAGCTTGTTTTGCTAAATACGTAAACCAAGCGAATGCTAATGGGTTGAACATGACTTAAGAACGGACTTGATTGGACTTAACCAGCCCATGTAGCTTATTAATAATTGGAAACTTTCAGGCCGGTATCAAGAGTAGAAAGTTTTTTCGGTCCTGTCTACCAAAATATTTTGCTTTCAACTAGGTCCATTTTAGGTCAAAATTACCAAAATATCCATAAACTACCATCTTCCTCGTCGCATCTCCAACTCGAATCGTCTTTTCCATTTTATCTCTGTAATTTCCCCCATGTTACACAGAAAAACGCTCAAAATTTCCTGTAATTTCTCACCCATTCCATCGAATCGTTCTCTTCATGGATTATTGTGCGAAGATGAGGTATTCGCATGTCCAACAATATGGAGCCGTGCACAAAATTACGTAAAATAATAAAATTGGTTGGGCTTTCTGAAATGAAATAAACATTACATAAAGATGAGGTATTCACGAGAATTTCCTCTTTATCATCAAATGACATATTTACTAAAATGAAATAAAACATTTCATTGGTTGGGCTTTCTGAAAATGTCATTCGTTTCAGAAAATTGAAACTATTAGTGCATCTCAATGTTTTTTGGTTGGGCTTTCTAAAAATGTCAATCGTTTCAGAAAATTGAAACTATTTGGTGCATCTATCAATGTTTTTGGTTAAAAGACAGTATGATACTTATTTATTATGTAATTTGAGAATCAATGCAAATGTTGAGTCTATCGGTGCATAATTTACATGCACCTCTGTGTGTTGCTTGCTTGTTGATCTTAGCAGTGCATGTAAATTACATACATTGGTAGACTATTGGTGCATGTAATTTACATGTAATTTACATGCACCTCTATTTGTTGCTTTCTTGTTGATCTTATAACAAGCTAAAGATACAATATATTATTTTAGAAATTAAATTTTTATTATGGATGAGTATATAATATATGATAATTTATTTAATAATATCATAACAAAAATATATTATTTTTCAAATGATAATATATTACACATATGTGTCTTGACTTTTAAGTGTTATTTATGATCGTCTTTAACACTTACGGTGTGATACTTATTTGTTATGTACTTTGAGAATCAATGCAAATTTTGAGTCTACCGGTGTATGTAATTACATGCACCGACAGACTATAGGTGCATGTAAAATTACATGCATCGGTAGACTAGCGATGCATGTAAATTACATGCACCGGTATACTAGTGGTGCATGTAATTTCATGCACATCTATGTGTTGCTTGCTTGTTGATCTTATCGGTGCATGTAATTACATAGCGGTGCATGTAAATTACATGCACCGGTAGACTAGTGGTGCATGTAATTTACATGTATCTCTATCTGTTGCTTGCTTGTTGATCTTATAACAAATTAAAGATATAATATACTATTTTAGAAATTAAATTTTTATTATGGATGAGTATATAATATATGATAATTTATTTAATCATATCATAACAAAAGTATATTATTTTTCAAATGATAATATATTAAACATGCATGTCTTAACTTTTAAGTGTTATTTGTGATCGTCTTTAACACTTACTGTATGATACTTATTTATTATGTAATTTGATAAACAATTCAAATGTTGAGTCTACCGGTGCATGTAATTTACATGCATCGGCAGACTATAGGTGCATGTAAATTACATGCATCGGTAGACTACCGATGTATGTAAATTACATGCACCGGTAGACTAGTGGTGCATGTAATTTACATGCATATCTATGTGTTGCTTGCTTGTTTAAAATTGTTAGTTCTTCAATTTTGATTTGGAAAGATAAGATGGTGTTACCTCACTGATATATTGTCAGGAATTTAATATACGCATCGTTTATGTTATTATAGATCCTTCCACTAATGTTGTGACATGATGTCTGAAAGTTTAGAAATGAAAACAATATGTAACAAATGAAAATGGAATTTTAGAGTCTATTTTTTACTTGGTATGTTGTACATAAACAAATGAAAGTGGAAAAAAAAATAAATCAAAACTTTTGGAATGAGATGATATGTTTTTTATCTTTTCCAAATTTGCTATAAAAAAATTTGTTTAACTAAAGAGACATTTTAGCAAACACATAATCTGGATCAAAATTGAAATAAAAGTTCAATGTTACTTAAATCCAAAAATACCATAAAAACAACAAATAAAATTGAAACAAAACGTCGGTTTTCCGTGGTTGGAGAAGAACGACATTTGGCAAAATGAAAGGGAGTCGTCGCCGCCTCCACCACAACACCGCCACCGCTCCATACTCGTCGCCTAACCACCATTGCTGATTTCCCAGAACACATGACCATCACCAACTCTCACGACGAGGAACAGATAATTCAACTGTTATAAATTGATTGTTAGAACAATTGTGTTTTAGAAATAGCAAAGGACTAATTAGATTAGGGTTTCATAAATATAAACTTAGTTGAAAGAAGTTTCTCACAAGATGTATTTAAATGAAAAGAAAATATTTTGTCAGCTTTAATTGAAATATATTTTGAAAAATGGTACCTATGTGTAATTTCCTCAATAATATATCCCAAGACCCAAAATGTTCGCAATCAAGCCCAGGCCTACATAAATTCATGCATATGGATCAAAAACGACGATAAAGAAAATAAAACAATTAACCAAAAAAAAGTTTTTGGCATGGGCAATTTACCCTTTTTTTAGCATAAAAGATGTATATAACACTAATGGAGACATTGATACAAATGATACATCGTCCATCAATGACCAACTAAACAAGCACGCGTAGCAACATGCAGAGAAAGAAGACTAATAGGACAATGTTGCACTACAGAAGTACAAATATATGACCAATAGAGACCAAGGGCCGTCTAAGCTAAACCAAGTCCCCTCAAACCATTTCCCAAGAGAAGATCGAAAATGGGAATTGCCTTCCAATAACTGAAGGTACACAGACAGTGAGATGAAAGACGAAAAACTGATAATGACAAAATCCGCACAAGCTCTCAATCTCAAGACCCAAGTAGAAACACAACCATCGAAAAACTCCAGAAGATGGCGCACAAATCGGAAAGCCCCGCAGACAAGATCAATCCAGCACCCAGGAGTGAAGCAGATGATAAAGACAGGACACAACAAAAAACATGTTCAAACACCCAAGAAAACCAACACACATAAACAAGAGAGCAAAAGAAGACACAATATAGAAACCCAAAACGTAGACGAAAATAAGCAAGGTTTGCAAAAGGAGAGCTAGCCAACCTATGTGATTTGTGAATAGTTTACAAACATCCCCTCCGCATATAATTTGCATGACATGCCTTATATATCTAGCTTTTGAAACTACATTTTAAAATGTCATTTGTACTGAGTAAATGCACCTAAGAATAACATAGAGCGGTAAAAATGAATGTAAATAATAATATATGAGGTAATCTGCAAATAAAAATAACATACTGGTAATCTGCACCTAAAATTAGAAAGTCAATTTGACATAGTTTACCCTGTGACAATTTACCCTCCTGTGGTTTCGGTCAAATGTAACTTACCCCTGTGCAACTTACATCGCTTTTTGGAAATAGGCAGCATGTCCCCTTGTGGTTTGTGAATATGTGTAAAACATCACTTCTAAATGATGGTATTTTTTCACGACAAGTTAAAAATCATGAAAATTGTGGAGGAGGCGGTGAACTATACTTTACAAATCAATGAGGTAAAATGTATTTATAATCACAAATGAGTAAGCACGTTATTAACGATATCATATAGGGTAAATTGTACCTACAGGCCAAAAAAAATCTTCTACTAGTTATATTGTGAATTCAGTTCTTACTTTGATCATAAAATTAATAAGGTACATGTAACGCGTGTTCGTTTTAATTTAAAATAATCAGTTAGAAATAATTACTACGATTTTATCGAAAAAACCTTTTATATTTTACTCTATGGCAGCCCTATACTTCTATTAGAACCTCTTCCTTCTGACCTTTAATATCTAACCATATATTTTCTAGTGGCCCCTGGGTCGCCGCCGCAGTCCACATTCACTGCAAATAAATTCCTGACATTTTAACTTTTGCTACGGAAAAGTCAATATCTTGGGCTCTATCATTCATTTCTGACCAAAATGGTGCTTTGATTATATAGCTTGACTGCAGATTTTTTCATAACAAAGTCAGTGTGTGGACCACGCAAGAAAAAAGGGATAGCTCATCTCTAGATTTAGTGGTAGGTAGTAGTTTAGTGGATCAATTCATTTGCATGACTGGGATTAAATTTTAATTGTGAGTTTCTCCATCCCAACTATGAACTACTTGATGTGGCCTGGTAGTAAACGTCAGTCTGATCAATTATCAGTTGGATGATTCATAACGATAATAATATAATATTAATAATACCTGCATATATGTGTAATTTGGTTGAAGGGAATCAGGTGATTTCTGTTTCATTGTTCAGGTTAGATGAATTTCTGGGTTTCTTGAATCCTGTTTTTGTTCTTTTATGGATATTTGCTTCCTCTGCTGCCAGCCTGCCACCAAGAAAGAGTACACAAATCTCTTTTTTTATACACATATCACATGCTGTATCTCTTCATTTTTATTTTCTTGAATGCTATGTTTGGCTGATGGTATGACATTCAAACTTCAAAGTAACCCTCATGGACAGCATGACAACAATCCAGGGGTGGCCCCCTCAGTCAAGTTTTGAGTTTTCGTATTCAAATAAAATCAAGTTTTGTTTTCACTCTTAAATCTATTGAGTCGTCTCTCGTTTTTGAGAGTATGAGGCGGCAGCCACCGGTGGCAATGGGTTGTGAATGCTGTCTCAGAGTAAGTGGAAAAATTAGTAAATACTAGTAGGGTTCATCGGGTAGGTTGGTTTAAGGGGAGGAAAATATCTTTAATTTCTCACATGGCCACTTGGTCAACAACCCAACATTGTTTACAACATTACCTATAATTTGGTTGGCAGATTGGCTGTTTTGTTTTGTTTTGTTTTTTTACTCTACTTTTATTCAAACCTTACTGTTTGAGGTGGTTGTTGAGCTATCTATCTCTACATCTACTTTCTTCCTACACGCTTAAACCAATAAAATGGACTACATTTTCTGTCTAGCTTTCTTACATTTTATCAATGTTTTGCCAGATTGGGGGAGGTGGAGAAACCAATAGCATAGAGATGGAAAAGGAGAGGCTAATGGCGGATGTTGAATTCAAGGATTCTTCCTCCATGGTAATTAAAATTCGGCGAAAACTGCCTGATTTCTTGAAATCCGTGAAGCTGAAATATGTGAAATTAGGCTATGGCTATTCATGCAACCCTACAAGTACTCTCCTTTTGGTCTTCGTAGTCCTGCCTTTGTTCATTGCTATCGCCATACACCTCACTGGCCTAACATTTAGCCTCTTCTCTAACATATGGATGACTCAAACACTTCTTTTGGATACCGCTACTGTTCTGATCGGTTCGAATGTATTGATGTTCTTGTTGGGGATCTACTGGGCCAAAAGGCCAAGGCCTATCTATCTGGTTGATTTTGCATGCTACAAGCCGGAGGATGAACGCAAATTGTCCGTGGAATCGTTCTTGAAGATGACAGAAGAGAGTGGCGCTTTTGAACAAGAGTCGATCGATTTCCAGAAGAAAATATCTCAGCGTTCCGGACTTGGAGACGAGACGTATTTTCCGAGAGGGATTACGTCCCGCCCGCCCAATTTGTCGATGAAAGAAGCTCGCTTGGAGACCGAGGCTGTCATGTACGGTGCACTGGACTCTCTGTTCAAGAAGACGGGTATCAAGCCTGAGGATATTGGGATTCTTGTAGTGAACTGCAGCTTGTTCAATCCAACACCATCTCTTTCCTCCATGATTGTCAACCATTACAAGCTCAGAGCTGACATCAAAAGCTTCAATCTTGGAGGAATGGGATGCAGCGCTGGGCTTATATCCTTAGACCTTGCCAAACACCTACTCCAAACAAACCCGAACACTTACGCTGTTGTGGTGAGTACAGAAAACATAACCCTCAATTGGTATTTCGGAAACGACCGTTCCATGTTACTCTGCAACTGCATCTTCCGAATGGGCGGTGCTGCTATCCTGTTATCGAACAAAGCCCGAGACAGGAAACGTTCGAAGTATCAGCTTGTGCACACCGTTCGAACCCACAAAGGCGCAGACGACAACAGCTACAACTGTGTCTACCAGAGAGAAGATGAAAAGGGGACAGTGGGGGTTTCATTAGACCGAGAGTTGATGGCCGTCGCAGGCGAAGCTTTGAAGACAAATATAACCACATTGGGTCCTCTAGTTTTACCATTTACAGAGCAACTGATGTTTCTGGTCACTTTACTGAAGAGGAAGCTTGTAAGTGCTAAGGTGAGGCCTTATATACCCGATTTCAAGCTCGCTTTCGAGCACTTCTGCATCCATGCGGGTGGAAGGGCAGTGCTCGATGCCATCCAAAAGAATCTGCAGCTCACGGAATGGCACATGGAGCCATCCAGGATGACTCTGCACCGGTTCGGGAACACGTCTAGCAGCTCGTTGTGGTACGAATTGGCGTATACTGAAGCTAAAGGTAGGGTCTTTAAAGGGAATCGGGTGTGGCAGATTGCATTTGGGTCGGGTTTCAAGTGTAACAGCGCAGTTTGGAGAGCTCTCAGGGAAATCCCTACTCAAGAATGCAAGGCTAATCCATGGTGTGATTGCATTGATAAATACCCGGTTCCGGTTCGAATTGAGTGAACTTGGATATTGTTGATAGGAATCAAATGTGGAGATGAATAGAAATTAAGAATCTATATTAAATATTTTATTTATGAAAGTCAACGTAAATCGGAATCTCATGTTGGGTATTTTAGAATCTTGGACTGAGAATTTGATTGGATACATGTATATTTTTTTTGTTATTCAAATCTTGACATGAAAAGTTTCATCGAATTAATTATCTGTAAAGGAGCTTTTGGTGGATAGCGTTGGTTGTATCGTGTATGGTATCGGTCTCACTTCTATACTCTCGATTTTATAAATACCAATATCACGGAACACTTATTTGATCTCTTGCCATATAAATACGTTGTCGTGTATACCATTTGGCTATAGCACCACATTTTTGCTTCCTTTCAGTTTAGAAAAAAACACCTCATAATGAGCACTAATGCACATATATAGATGAAAAATTACAATTTTGGTTATATAAATTGATCATTTTCCATTTTTAGTTTTGTATGTCATCGATGTTAGTTTTGGTATATTGAAAGTAGTGTTTTTTTTTTTATGTATTTAACTAATTTCGTTATTATCTTAATTTGGGAAACATCATGGGCAAATAATGTTGCATATTGTACATTGATTAAATTATGCATGTTGGTCTATCATTTCACATAGTAGGTAATTTGGTGTGTAGAGATTACACATAGAAGATCAAATTATCAGTTCATTGTGGAATGTAAGAAATAGTTCACGGTCATGATTGGATTTGGACTAACCATCAGTTGGATCATAGTGATATATGTAATTAGCCTATCATGACTATAATATTTCACTAGTACACTTTATGTGTATTGAACGAGACTAGTGAGAATGATTTCTTTATACTGACAATATAAGAATATATTTCTCTGTTATTATGTATGCTTACGCTCTTAATCCGGAGATAATAATGGACACGTGTACATATTGTTTATTACTTTGATTCATTAAAGAGTGAGGTTCACATTGAATCAAAAGGCTCAATGAGTTGGGTAATACCACTATGTACATAGTGGAAAGTTGGTTATCAAAAGGAACATTTTGAGATGACTTTGTCCCTTCCTCCTTTTCCTGTACCGAGAACGAATAGGGAGGTGAGCTTGGTATATTCCCCCTCGAAGTTTGTCCACGACCCTTACTCTTAACCATTTTTCCTTGAATTTTTGCAGGATGAAAAGTTTTTTTTTACTTCAACGTCTTTGCTCTAAAATTTCTCACAGACGGCGCCAATGATGTGATTTGATTTTTTCCGGGTTCGGTAGATTTAAATGTTTGCGAAAAATAAAAGAAAAACACCAAGACTTTTTACGTGGAAAACCCTCGAATTGAAGGAAAACCACATGATCCAAATCCAGTATAATTTGTACTAGTCACTCTTTTTATTTGTTACAGGACATGTCACAATATCAAAGTGAAAAATCAGCACTCAAGAATATCTGGAAAAGTAACAAGAGATGACCGAACAGAAAAATAATGTTCTCTTCGGAATCTCCTTTTCCTAAAAAGTCCAACCCCTGTGATGAAACTCTCAGCCTCTATTTATAGGGCCAATTTCAGTGTTTTATTGGCCGGAAAGCTTAGAACACGATCTCCCTTGATCGTGGCGTTAATGTGGCAAGTGTGTCTGAGAAATCCGCACCTCTTTAATGCACATTTGTCTCCGCCGGTTATTTGTTGGTTACAATCGGGTTTTACGCTAATATTTGACCATCAAACCGAGCAGGGTTTAATAGTGTTCGGCTGCCTTGTGATCGGATGTTGCTTATTCGGACATATTATGCTCGACAGCTGTTTGTTTGGCTTCTTGCAAAGGATTTTATCCGAGAAGGCCAATATATCATATGACGTCATTTGTATTAATTAATATTATATGTTTATAAATGAAAATTGTATTGATGGTGCTTGCCTGATTTATTAGTTTACATGATATTCGGTTTTCTTGTCATCGTTTTAAGCAAATTGTAGTATTGTATATATTCTGCGTGAAGAGTTCAGTTAATGAAGCTGACAAACACGAGGAACTGAACAAACGTTAGCGACAGCCCATGCCCATGGGGGCTTTAGCGGCAGTGACATGTCCACACCAGCCCTTGCTAGTCAAGGCCCAGAAGTCAGATCACATCCCATATATATATATATATATAAATATATATATATATAAATATATATTGATGATTCGTTATCTTTCGTGTTCAGTAGAACTGAGTATTTGTGAAAAATAAACAAAAGACACAATAATTTTTACGTGGAAAACTCTCAAAAGTGAAGGAAAACCCACGGGACATTGTCCAGTATAAATTCTTTACTATAGAAAATGGATTTGTTACATGACTCTGACACAAAACAAGAACAACAAACTCATAAACAAGAATATCAAAAATGAATATGGGAAATGACCGAACAAACTTAAAATGTTCTCTTCGGAGTCTTTTCTTGCCTCAAAAGTCCAACATTTTACAATGAGATTACAAGTTTGTATTTATAGGGCTGATCCCAGTGGTTAACTCGCGAAAAATCCGGAATACGACCTCCCCTGATTGTGGCGTTATTGGGGCAAGCGTGTCCGAGAAATCTGCGCTCCATTATTGCACGTTTATCTCCGTCGGTTGATTTGTTGGTTACGCCCGGGTCTTACGCTATTCTTTGACCAGCATACCGAGCAGGATTTAATAGTGTTCGGGTACCTTGTGTTCGAGGTTATGTCCTCGGGATATTTTTATTCAGTATTTGAGGGAAATTTTATCCGAGAAAACCGATATGTCATATAACATCATATATATATATATATATATATATATATATATATATATATATAAAATCAATTACCAGATAAAAATATAACATGGTTTGAGTTACAGTTAAAAAGAAGAAGAAGCAATCATACACTTTATTCCCTAATATATTTTTAGAAAACTCATTTTCTCAAAACGAACCTACTAAAACACGATAAACAAATCTTGAATGACAATATATGGATTGCTTGGAGCTTATAAGTGGGGCAAGTGCCCCTCTTCCAATATTTTTTATTTATTTATTACATCATTTTTTTTCAAAAAAATTGTATTTTAATTGTCAAAAGTTGCACTTTGCTCCTCTAAAATAATATTTTGATCCCCTAAAATTTTGTTTGTCCCCTATCAAATATTCTGCATCCGCCCCTCCTTCTAAGGTAGGTCAGTAGGGGAAAAAAGCCTTCCCAATTTGAAAGAAGACTATACTACAATCAGTCAGAAATATTTCTTGTGAAAGTTGTGTTACATTTGTAAAACAAATACTGCGTATACTTTATTTTTGGGCTATTGAACGAAGCATATCCATAGATAGCGAATGCCAAATACTTAATGAGTATATCGTATAATATATAATTTAATATTGGATAAACAATTTAAAAATAAGTTCAAAAATACTTGCCACATTTAAACATTTTTGAAATATATAAGTTGTGTTAGAGAAAAAATAATAAATTATCTCGTTTTTCTAAAATTTATGACGAGACGATTTATTATTTATTCTATAATAAGCTGGAGGGTTGCCTCTATCCTCAAATCGTAGCACATTTGTTTAATGAAGGACTGTTACACTCGGATCATCGAGTCAACAGTAATCCTAGAAGAACTTGTGGGGATTGGTTTAAATTATCCAATCAGAGCCTTTGCATTTAATCATAGTACACCTTTTGCTTTAAATAAGACAGCTTGAGATTTGAGAAACAATCCTGTTGGAAAAACATTTAGCAGTGCCGAAGCAAGCTAGGCCAGCCGGGGTGATTGTCATTTTCGAGTTTTATTTTTTTTCGGCACACTATTGGGTAAAAAACAGACAGCTCACTACGTTCAATCTTTAGCACTTCATCCCTAATATTTTATAACATAT
Source organism: Haberlea rhodopensis (assembly GCA_907163345.1). NCBI lineage: Eukaryota > Viridiplantae > Streptophyta > Magnoliopsida > Lamiales > Gesneriaceae > Haberlea > Haberlea rhodopensis. The sequence continues at coordinate 121,459 of CAJQUN010000104.1, forward strand.
CACGGTCGATTGTATGTTTGTTTTTTGATGTATTTTCCACCCGTATGTATGTTTTATATATTACCTAGCAATGGTTTTATGAAAAAATTGAAATTAAACACGTTATAATATGACAAAATAAATATATAATTTAGAAATTTAGGAAGAAAACAGGTGGGCGAGAAGTCATGGATGAAAACAATATTGTAGGATAGTTTCGAGTTGGTTCCTGCAAGAAAAAGAACTACTTAAATTAATTTGTCTCTTTTCATGGAATTCGTTGCTTCAATTTAGGGTTTATTCATCAATATCCAGTCAATATTTTGGAAAATTTTGGCACTTTTCAAGAAAATGGGTGGTGCAAAATCAACTATCCTCGAGCCATCGTTTTCACTAAAATATGAATGTGTCTTCCATAATTCATATATTTCCAAATTATGGTTTTTAATTAGTAGGTGGCTTGATAGCTTCATATCACCAGATCTATAGTTTTCTGAATTTTGACCCCCTAAATACAAATGTGTATAAATTTTAAATAGCTTGAGAGAGAAGAATATCTTACACAATATGCAAGCAACGAGTACTTTTATGCTATTTCTATGGGCACTACAATATGGGGTATCAACCCTTAGATGTATATCTTTTACCCAATATTTGGGGAGTAGATACCCAGCGAAAGGTTGTGGCACCCCTATAGGGTAGTTGTAATTGGGGATATCCAATAATATTTCGCAAGCAAGATCGAATATGTAAGGTTTCATATTAATCAAAAAATAGATGAAATGGAAATCCAACTAGTTAACACCACACACACATACACAGGGATATAAGCAAAAATATAAAATCGGTGGGCAAAAGTTAAATAATATTTTTAATATTAACAAAATATAATACTTTTATTATTTTAGAAATATTTTATACAAAATCGAAAATTTTTATAGGTAAAATCATATTATTTTAAAACTTTATGCACGATAAATGTCCGACTTTGTCAAGGGAGGATACACCCCTATATATCTTACTATATTATAATGCATAAGCTCCTTATAATAACTACCTTGGTATGTCAAATTTGAATTTACCAAACTACCCCCTCCAATGGTTTGTTGTGGTTTTTTGTTGCATCTTTTGAATTGTAATATTAACCAATGTATATGTCTCATTTATTCATTACACGAGTCAATTCATATGCATTATATATTACGTTACACACGCAACACGTGTGCGTCGTCTACTAGTATCTATAAAATATTCGAGTAATTATAAAACATGCAGACGCGAATTCAACAACGAACAAGTGTGCTGGTCCCGTTAGGTCCTGCAACCTGCAAAACGGGCATCTGCTGCCTTCTCACTTATATCCATTTTCAAAACTAAATCCATTTAAATTTTTTGTTTTAACTTTTATATTAAAAGCATTATTATTTTAATGATTTTTTATATAATTTCTGTAAAACAATGTTCGTACATTCGCTTGTTCAATTCAGTTAAAATTATAATTTTGGTGATTAATTTGTATATTTTCTATTTTTAATACTAAAAACTTCAATCTGTCGTAAAACTTTTGGTCCATTTTAATCGGAGTACTGATGTGTCGCCACACGTCAGTAAGACAGTCACCATACTAGCAATTTCTAGCGATACGTCATCATTTTCTCGCGCTACATCTGCACTTTGATTAAACATTGATAAAAGTGAAAACAATGATCATCTTACTGCAACCACTGAAGATATTTTTTTTAGATAAGATAAAATTTATTAATAAAAAAAGAGTACACTGGATACTCTAGATTACATAGAGCCAACACTAAACCAAAATAAAATAGCACCCAAGCGAAAATGACAGATTTTAAACAAACTAGAGGATCCAGTACCAGATCATTAATAGAGTAAGAAAAAGGATTTTTAGACCGCGCTTTGATCCATTTCCAAATACAAAGTTTAATACGTTCCAACACCACTGGCAGATCAGAGCTCAACTTTCGAAAATACACTGATTCCTTTCATTCCATATGCACCACACCAAGCAAACCCAAAGCATGATCCAGACGTTCCTAGCAATTCCTTGGATTCGTAACCCATCATGTTGTTCAAAGTGGGAGGAAGGTTCCTCACGAGAAACAGACACGAGATTCAGCCACCGATAAGGCCATACCAATTATTATGAGAGAAATCGCATTGACAAAACAAATGTCTATAATCCTCCACCAAAACATTGCAAAAAACACAACCATGATTATTAATATGAACATCTCTCAGCATCATGTTGCTAATTGTAGCAACTTTGATTTGACTGAGTTTCCAAGAGAGAATAATAGCTTTAGACGGAGCTACCTTGCACCAAATCAGACTCAAAAGATTGGATACACGGGGCTGGATAACGCCTGCAGTACTCAATACGTCATAAGCCGATTTAGTTCAGTAAGAACCATCCGAGCTGTGAATCCAAACCCAACGATCCTCATCACCAGCAGAAAGATGAATCCTATTTATGAGAACCACTAAGTCCTCCAAAATCGAAGATTCCCAAGAGTATAAAACTCGCATCCACTTGAAATCCCACACCCAACCTTCTTCGCCCCAGAAACCTAATTCCCTGATTGAACAATTTTGATGAAGCGATAATCTAAAAAATCTGGGGAAACGATTTTTCAAACCATCATCACCCACCCAAGCATCCCACCAAAACAACACATCTTTACCATTGCCTACTCTTCTAAAGAGCCCATTTTTTGAACCAATTTTCAGAGACTTTCCTATCGATTTTAAGAAAATCCATCCACCAACCAGATGCTCTACTCAAGCCTCTACTGGAAATCTGACTTCACCAAGACCGTCAATGCAACCATATTTCGAATACAGTACCTTAACCAAAATTGCTTTTTTTTCATTACGTATCCTCCAATTCCACTTTCCAAGCAACGCTCTATTAAAGAGATTTAGATCTTTATTCCAAGCAACGCTCTATTAAAGAGATTTAGATCTTTAACCCCTAAACCACCCTTATCTTTTTCCATACACACTTTATCCTAAGCAACCCAAGCAATTCCCCAAAGAAACTGTCTTTGCAGCTTAATCAATTCGCTTAAAACCTTTTTTGGAGTTTTATAAAAAGACATCAAATATAATGGAAGCGAGGAGAGGATTGCATTAAGTAATGTAGCAAGGCCGCCAATTGATAAGTTCTTTGCCACCCCAACAGCTAATACATCTCTTAAATTTGTCAATCAGTGGGTGCCACATCGAAATTCTTTTATGCTTTGCTCCAACCGGAATTCCAAGATAAGTGAAGGGAAGAGCCCCAATACTACAGTTGATGAACTTCGCTGCATCTTCTAACCAAACATCCTCAACATTGAAACCCATGAGTTGGGTTTTCGCATAATTAACTTTAAGACCAGACAGTAACTCAAAATTCCTAAGTATAGCTTTCAACAAGACCACATTCTGCCAACAAACTTCACCCAAAATTACCATATCATCTGCAAACTGAACATGAGATACAATAACATCTTCCTTACCAACTCTGGTGGGATGGTAAAAATTGACTAATTACAAAATTATAATTTTCCCATCAATTTATTTTGGTCATTGATATATAATATGTCATACATATATCAAGTCGAGTATAACATGTACTCTGGCTTTGTTTTAATAAAATATTTTACCAATAGAAAAAAATGAATAAATTTGGTTTGTTAATTTCTATTAAATCACCTCAGAAATAGTGGTGTCAATCGTGTCGGGCGGCACGAGGGCAGGCATGTGCACGGCCAGTGACGCTACAGTGACGGGTTGTGCCAGGCACGGCCCGTGGCACAAGTCTTTTTTAAATTAAACTTCTGACTGTTACATCCATTGTCGATCGATCGGCAATGCGTAACAGTAAAAATGGCTGTTTTTTATATTTTTTATTTCATTTTTAAAATTAATTTTGATTGTTATAAATAGAGTGTTTGTTTGTCATTTTATTCTCAAAATTTGTTTTCTCAATATCTGGTCTTTAAGCGCTTCTCAACTTGTAAGCAAGAAGAAATAAGTTCGCTCTCAATATTTGGCAATACAAGGCACAAGACAAAATATTTGGTAAGGTTTATTTTTGTTGTTTTATTAGATAATTTTGCATAACTCTGCATTTACATAATGACTGATTTATCTTATAATGTGAATTATGATGATGAAACTGATCAATATCAAAATGAATAAGAAAGTACACCAAATGTTGAATCATCTACTAGAAAAACTTTTAGAAAATGTACTATTAATGTGTGACAATTATTTGATGTCGAAAATATTGAGGAAAAGAGCTCAATAGCAGTTCGTAAAAAAATGTAAAAACCATTATGTATATGCTTCTTCAGGTGGGACATGTCATTTACATAGATATATAACTAAACATGATAGAGAACCACGGTACCCAAACTACTCTTTCCCAATTTAATAGTGGTGGTAGTAATAGTTCGAATTTCGGAATTTCAACTTATTCGGTTAAAAGAGATCGGAGAAAGTTAGCTAATACATATTATTGGGTGTGTTGCGCTCAGTAAGTCCTTCTGTACACTCGTGGATGAAGGTGTGTGTCATCTGTCGTTCAGTAGCTTAACAACCCAACCCATTGGTGCATGTAGTGTGCAACCCTTCATGTCCACCTACCGCTTAGTACGAGGCTTTGAGCTGCCACCGTATAAGGGTATGAAGTTGCGCCTATGATACCAGCTATAATTTTTAACTTAGTGGTAAGTGTGTGATCCTAAACAATTGGTATCATAACGAGATCATGGGATCGAGTCACCCAGAAAGCATTTTCTGGGGGGATTATTGGGTGTGTTGCGCCCAGTAAGTCATTCTGTGCACTTGTGGATGAAGGTTCGTGTCCTCTGTCGTCCAGTGGTTTAACAGCCCGACCCATTGGCTCATGTAGTGTGCAACCCCTCATGTCTACATGTCGCTTAGTATGAGGCTTTGCGCTGCCACTGTATAAGGGTTTGAAGTTGCTTCTATGCTATCAGTTATAGCATTTAGCTTAGTGCTAACCGTTTGATCATAACACATAGTATGTGCAGAGAAACCTTTTTCAATAGGAGAATATGCGAAATTCACTAATTATATTCATTTAGATTTGCAACATCACATAAAAGGTTTTCAAGAAATACTACTAAATCAGAACATTCATAATTTTTAATGAATATAAAGCAAATTTAATTTCGTATTTATGAAATCTTTCTTCAAAAGTAGCACTAAACATTGATATTTGGACAGCTTATATTGACAATGCATCATATGTGTGTTTTACAGGACATTGAATTGACGATAATTAGATGTTACATAAAAAGAGTTTAGCTTTTGCAAAATTGATTGGCCTCATCGGGTGGAGTGATTTCTAATGTCATTATGCAAGTAACTAATGAATATAATATTAACAATAAAATATTTTCTATTTATTTTGATAATTCATCTAATAATACCTCCTCAATTACTTATTTTCAAAGTTTATTTGAAACCAATTTTAAATAGCAATCTTTTTCATAATCTTTGCGCATGTCATATTTTAAATTTTGTATGCAAGATGGGTTTGAAACCACTAGAGACTCATTTAGAAAAAATAAACTACTCTTAGATTTCTTAATGGTTCAGTTGCTAGAAAAGAAGATTTTAAAAGTTCATGTATTTATCATTGTATAAATTTATAAAGAAATTTCTTATGATGTACCTACTAGGTGGAATTCCAAATATTTAATAAAGGTGTCATTACTTTGTTTTTTAATTAAAGGATGTCTGAACAATTTCATATTTATGATTATGATTGAAAAATTGCTTCTAGTATTATAAAATTGTTGAAACATTTTTATGATGCTGCTAAAATATTTTCAGGGTGTTAGTATCAAACTTCTTCAATTTTTTTAAATAAAATATATGAAATTTGTGAATGTTTTACATTATATAGAGGTCATTTATTTATAACATTGTTGAACCAACTGAGTATAAATTTAAAAAAATGCTGGAAAAATATTCATCTTTTGAATTGTTTGGCTGGAATTATGGATCATAGATAAAATTATATAGTGTAGAAATTATAATTCAATCTTATTATGCTAACATGAATTATGACAATGTTAATGTTAATCAAGAAAAAAGAGAGCGTTAATAATATTTTTTTTGTTTTATTTATACTATTCATTATATAATTCTAGGTCATTTCTAATAAGATAAAGTAGTGGTTGTAGTAAAGGTTATGTGTGGACAATGTTAAGAAGAAACAAGATTCTATTTTGATTTCTCTTACTCCATATTTTACTGAGCTTTTTGCAACTTTAAAAACTCGAACATGAGTCATTTCCTAAACGGGGAAGATGTGACAACAATCATGTATTGTGTCAAAACTATTACCAGCGTTATTCAATCATAGTCAATAAATTTGAATTCTACATGTGTATTGTTTTAAGCTACTTCTTAAAAAAATACAAAAAATCCGAAAAAATTAAAAAATTGAAGGTATTTTTTGAAACGAATCGTACTGGCATGACTCGTTTGCAAAACGTGTCGGCATTCGACACGGCACAGCACGACCAAACTGGTCTGTGCCGGTTTGACACTTGTGCTCAGAAATATAATAGAATTCAACCCCAATAAATATTTTCTTATTACATTACATATTCAAGAAATTAGGTAAATATATAACATAATAAAAATGATAAATGATATTGAGTATGCCTGTTGGACGAAAACTGCCATAAAACGCCATATAATTCTGACCATTAAATCTCAACCCTTCCTTCCTTATCATACCCCTCACCCCACCCCAACCCCCTATCTCTCTTTCATTTTGCTTCTTCCAATACCCCCCCTCTCTCTCGCAAGCTCTCTTTTAATGGTGCATTCCATTATCTTTACATTATCCAAATACTTTTAGCTCCACCAGCGTACAACCATCTGTTCACCAAGGTACAACCATCGTACTGCAGATATGATTATTTCATGATTGCTTTCTTGAATATAAATGAATACCGCATTTAAGTAACATCTGTATCAATCCTATCCGAGATAACACTTGTCGCAATCTTGAATTGGATTCTGCCATAAATTGGTTAACTCTCAATGTTCTTTTACCCTATACTGTTTCATTATATTGCATTTGTGCTAAGTTTAAGGTTGCAACTGTGTGTGTAAGTATGTGTTTCATAGCTATTTTTCTTAATCTTTTTGTTGTTTTTATGCAAAAACTAGTTAAAAATATAAATGGGTTTTTACCTATATTCGTATTATGTTGTTTTAAAGTAGTTAAACTGCATTTTAATTCCAATAATTTGATGTGAGATTAAAGATTTAATTGTTGTTTATGCAGAGTTAATTACATTTCTGTCACACAAAAGCTTATCTGTAATATTCTGAAAACAACATTAATGGCCGTATTTGGATTGGTTTCTATAATGCATGAATGTTATTTACTTTTTGTCCAATTCTTGTTAATATTTCAAGTACTTTGAATGTGAATTCGGTGTACTCAATAACAAAATTTAAGCTTTATTAAATAAGGAAGCTAGCTCAAGCTTTGAAAATGGCACCAAAGAATGCTCGAGGCAAGCCAAAGGGTGAAAAGAAGAAGAAAGACGAGAAGGGTATTTTTTTCGTTTTTCATTTAATTTAATATAATTTCATATGTTTTAATATGTAATTAACTTATTTTACGAATTTGAATATCGTTGGTATTGTTTTATTGTAATATTTTGCAGTTCTTCCAGTTGCGTTGGACATCAAAGTAAAGCTTCAGGATGAAACTCATGTTCTTTTGAAGGTTTGTTACCCTTACACCAATTTAAAAAAGATAATTCACAAATAATAATATCTAAATACCTTCGAACTCCCTTTTATTTTATTTCATTATATATATATATATATATTCCTCGTACTTTAGAGGATAAGAGATTGTATGAACATTAAAATTTTGCAATTAAATATGATATTTTATATGTGAATAACGTACATGTACATGAACTGCCAATGCGAAATGAGCTTGTCTAAACTCCTCTGGTTGTGAAAATATTATATTATGCTTCCATTTTATTAAAAAATTAATATACCACAAATAAATTAATATACCACAAAAATTAATATACCACAAAAATTAATATATGTATATATAGGTATGCATGTAGGTATATATATATATATATATATATATATATATATATATATAGGTAAGTATGTATGTATATACAGGTATATATGTATGTATTTGGCACGAAACTACTGTTACATGCACTAAGAGCAAATATTCGGGGTTGCGGGACGAAGACTCGAACACGAGACATATGGATCGCAATTGCAACTAGTGTTGAATGTACTACAAACCATTGGCGTTACGTGCACTAATTCTCACAATATATATATATATTTATTTATTTATGGAGGACGCAAGTGAATGCAAGGCTCTCTCTCAATTTTGTTTTTTGTATTACCCCCTAAATTATATTTTACCTTCTTAAAATTGTATTTTTCCCACTAAATTTTTTCCCTCTAAATTTTTATGTTAATATTGTATGTCCACCTCAACCTAAATTCTAAATCCGCCCATATGTATATGTTTTTTTATTTAATTTTTTTGTGCTTGTCGACCAGGGAATATCTACTGACAAAATAATAGACGTTCGTCGACTGTTATTAGCGAACACATTAACATGCCATATCACCAACTTCTCCCTATGTCATGAGGTAAATTATTCTCCCTTCTTTTACCATGAAATAACTAATTCATGAGCATTTACCATTAGATATTTTATCATGTCTTAACATGGAGACTTCTGACAACCAGGACAATGGCTTAATGGTTTGTCACCCTCTCCCTCTTATATAGATTCAAGTTCGAGTCCCCCTCCCCTTTGATATGTTGATAAAATAAAACATGGAGTCTTCTATATTTGATTATGAGGCGTTAAGTAGCAGTTCCTTTTTTCTATTTTGTACTATTGTATGTAAATATTGAACTATATATTTATATTTTAAAAAAAAAACTTAAGAAATCAGTCTAAGATTGATTTCGCCAAATAATGTCCTTTCACATATGATCTAAATTTAAACGCGCATGCATATCATTATAGGGCGAATGACCTACAGATCTTCTCTACATTGAACAATAAAGAATCGTATCAATCTAGTTTAAACAATAACATTTATCATCTATATCTTTTTATGTCAAATCATAAGGAAAACAATTGTAATTTTTTTTCTACATACATTAGAAACTAAAGTGTGTGACGTTTTCAGCTATTCTACAGGGTTCATTCATTACTGTTCAAATTTGAGGTCGAAAGTTGTAACAAATCATTTTTGCTTGGGAGAGCCCAATGGGTTTCCATATTAACCCTTCCTTGCCTTACCCATTTCATGTATGGCCCATTAAATTAAACAGGTTAGGGGCCCACAACTGAAAGACACGGTGGACGTATCTGCACTGAAACCCTGCACCCTCACGTTATTCGAAGGTAAAAGCAAAAACGAACCGTTTAATTGATAATTCATTATACGACACGTGGGCCGAAAAAAATCTGAATTTCCTATTTTATCCCTAACCGTTAAATTTCTATCTATCTCAGAGTACTACGACAAAGAGAGCGCCACGGCGCACGTCAGAAGGCTGCTCGACATCGTCTCCAGCACGACGTCGTTTGGGCCATCGGCGAATAAGGACTCTTCCTCTTCCTCCTCGGCCCCCACCTCTAAGGCTGGTGATGCTTGCAAGAATAATGTGCGAGGTGTGCAGGATGCCAAGGCCTCTGGGAAATCGAGCAAATCTCTTCGCGCAAACAGTAGCAAAGACAACTCTTCCCCTCCGTCGTCACTGGCGGAGGCGGAGGCGAAGTACGGATCTTCGGCGTTGGTTGACGGAGAAGCGGAGATGAATAACACTTCACCTACTCTGGGGAGCTTCTACGAGTTCTTTTCTCTCTCTCATCTCACGCCTCCGCTTCAATGTAATCTCTTTCCTTCCATCACTTCTTAATCGATTTTATATTGCATGGGAGTGGAATATGGATTGGAACGAATTGAAAAAGATTGATTCCTTCTATAGATATTTCGTAACCCAAGTGACCTTGCCATCGTCCTAAATCTGACTTCATTTAGTTTATGTGAAATACAAAATACACTAGTTAATTTCTCATGTTCGTGATCTTTCTCCTTGAGGTCAACTTCAGTATTTCATTGTTTACTAACCTACTACTGGATCCACCTATATTTTATATGAATGTATATATTCCTGAAGTCCATCAATTATCTACTTGTTCTAAATTTATATTTCTTCTATTTGGAACTTAATTGCAGTAGCATAAGTATTTTTGCAACTGAGATTGTTCTCAAATCTCAAGTATCGGAGTTCATTGCATTAAAGCATTTATCCAAAAGTTTGCTGAATGAGTTAGTGTTGGGACGTGTAAGTTGCTAGAGAAAAACTAAAAACAAAAAGAAATTACCACTTTGCATGCTCCACTGCTGTAGGTTGATCTCAGAGGAACATAAATTGCGTATTAGCACTTTTCTTGAACATACAGTTAGAGATTTATTAATCCTATGTAATTTCTATATTTTTTTTGGGTTTGTAGCATTTCCTTTTTTTAAGTAATTTCTAGTCTTACTGGGGATGCAAATTTATGGATATGTGATGACTATGCCAGTTATAAGGATCGCTGTGCAGAAAACCGATGGAGTTTTTGGGGCTGATAATCTTTTCACTCTTGAAGTAAGTCACTTAAATCTTTTACTTAAATGGAGGCCTGATAACAAAGTATTCGGCAATGTTTCTCCGCAGGTAAAGTTGTGCAACGGGAAATTGATTCTTGTAGAAGCTTCCAGAAACGGTTTTCGTAGCACCGGAAAGCAGCAAATTCTTTGTCACAGTCTGCTTGACCTGTTGAGACAACTCAGCAGAGCCTTTGATAATGTCAGTCCAGACTTCTTTGTTATTATTATTATTTTTTATGTTAGCCCCACACTTGTTTACAGTTATTCTTAAAATGTTCCATCTTGATATTTGCAGTTGTTGGTGCTTTAGTTATTGTTATTAACTTTAAGCTTCCATCAAATAGCTGGCAGTGAGCGTACTAATCCCTTTTAAGCTGTAATTTTGTGATATGCTTTATAAACTGGGCTTCTGGCAGCACTTCCGAACAGATTATGGCATTACTGTGTTGAGTTCCTAGAATTTGTGCAATAGTTTCCCTCAATAACTAGTGCTCTCTCATTAGGGTTGATGGCTTAACATATTGTTACGAACTGCGATGCACTTTCTTATACAGAGAAAACTTGCTCATCTCCCCCTTTCGACCCTGAAACAATTTCTGAGACCTGATAAACATTCATATCTCAATTTCAGGCTTACAGTGTACTCATGAAAGCATTTTCAGAGAGGAATAAGGTAAAAGCATTACTACACTGGATTCTCTGGATCAATAGCCTTTTTGCCACATCTTTCTTTTTGCGCCAAGTTTTACATTATTCACAACCGAATTATCTTGTTTTTTTTTTAACTGCAGTATGGGAATCTCCCTTTTGGCTTCAGATCCAACACATGGCTTATCCCACCCGCTGCTGCACAATCACCATTTACATTTCCTCCTCTGCCTTCAGAGGATGAAAACTGGGGCGGAAATGGAGGTGGCCTAGGCAGAGGTGGAAAAAGTGATCTGCTACCTTATGCAAATGGATTTTTGTCTATTGCATCACTGCCATGCCAAACAGCCGAGGAGAGGCAAATACGAGATAGAAAAGCTTTTCTTCTTCACAGTTTATTTGTAGATGTTGCGATTTTTAAAGCCATTGCGGCTGTGAAACATGTCATGAAAACTCGAGATTTAACTCATTCTGCTTCGAACAGTCAAATTATCCATACTGAAAAAGTTGGGGATTTATGCATTGCTATAATGAAAGATGCTTCTAATGCTAGCTGCAAAATTGATACTAAGATTGATGGACAAGCAGCTATCGGGATTGAAACCAAAAAATTGGGTGAAAGAAACCTGCTTAAGGGGATCACAGCGGATGAAAATACTGCTGCTCATGTAAGATTCAAAGGACTTGAGGAAAGAAAGCTGTTTATTCAACATGATCTTGCTTATGGTTTGTCAAATCTTATAATCAAGAAGTTTGTGCATGTTGGCTGCAGGATATTTCCACCCTAGGGGTTGTAAACATAAAATTTTGCGGTTATATAGCAAGCGTGAAAGTGCAAGGGATTGACAGTGTAAACGTGAATCCTAAATCCCAAAACCTGGAGTTTCTTGATCAGCCAGATGGTGGTGCTAATGCCCTCAACATTAACAGGTTTATTTGCTAAATGCTCCTATAATTATGCTAATCAGCACATCAATTCTAAATGCAAGATTCATTCGCTAATAACTCTTTAGGCAAGGTCACGCCACCTCCACTCTGCACTCTGGATTAAGTTAGAAATGATTTTGTTACTTTAATCTTGTATATTTGCACTATTGGTTTACCATTTATGGCATCTCTTGGTCTCAAATCTTCAGTTAGAAATGATTTTGTTACTTTAATCTTGTATATTCGCAGTTTGAGGCTACTTCTTCATGAAACTGAGATTCCTAAACAAAATAAGTTACCTCAGAATTCACCATTAAAGTGTGACGAACTCTATTCTTCCCAAGCTTTTGTTGAGAGAATATTGGAGGACAGTCTTTCAAAGCTTCGGGAAGAGGAAACTGATACCGATGCTTTTGTGAGATGGGAACTTGGAGCCTGCTGGGTACAGCATATACAAGATCAGAAAAAAATAGAAAAAGAAAAGAAGACATCTCATGATAAGGTCAAAAATGAGATGAAGGTTGAGGGACTAGGAACACCTCTAAAATCCCTTAAAATTAAAAAGAAGACTTCAGATAAAAGTACTGCAGTACTACAACCTGCAAATTCCAATTCAACTGCAGATGAAGTGAAGGATGAAGCTGAGAAGAGACTGAAAATTGTGGCAGAATCTCAGTTAGATACTGATACACCTGAAAGTGAACTTATGCTAAAAACATTGTTGTCTGATGCTGCCTTTTCTCGATTAGAAGAGTCGGAGACTGGACTGCACACTAAGGTATCATATAATACTTTGTGGTTTTGCAGTAAATGTGCCATTGATTTTTGGAACGAGTTTGCTTACTTTTCTTATTGTTGGTAGTCGGTGCAAGAACTGGCTGAGTTATCACAAAAGTATTATAATGATGTCGCCCTGCCAAAGCTGGTATCTCTGTTTTTTCCCTTTAATGTGGAATTATATATCTTACTGAAAAATAACATCTCTAGTCAATCTAACTTACGTAAGACAGGTTGCAGATTTTGGTTCATTGGAACTATCACCAGTGGATGGCCGGACACTAACTGATTTCATGCATACTAGAGGTCTTCGGATGCGTTCACTTGGACAAGTTGTAAGTTCCTTGTGGTGTTTTTATTAACTCCTCTTACCATAGCATATGTTCGTCATTTTAGATATTTGAGTTTTCATTTCATATTTCAAAGGAAAGGTTATTGCTTTTCATGTTGAAATCAATTTGGGTTAGTTTGGATTAAAGGGTCTGAAATATGAGAATTTCATATCCATGACATAGATGCAATCTAGTTGTTTGGAGGACTATGAATTTCAATATTTTTCTATAATATCGTGCAATTCTTTCTATATTTCCAATATTTCAAATTCTCCATTTTCGAAGTATTTTACAATCCACTCCTCCGAATCAATCATTTAATCCAACTGCAATCTAAAGCCACATTTGGATGTATGGATTTGAATTTAATGAGAAATTGTAAATAAGAGGATTGAAAATCAATGGATATGGAGTATGACATATTTTAATAGGAATTTCAAGTGCCCAATAGATGAACTATTAATATACTAGATTTGAATGTAGATTTTAAGTTCTCAATTTTTTTTCTCGTTGAATTTTAAGTAGGTAGAAATATAGTGAAGAGCGCACATATTGCAACATAGGACTTATTACATTCAAGACACAACACCTGTAGGTCCAAAATTCTATCAATCTCTCTTAGTTTATATTATAACTGTCATTTCGTTATATGTTTGATTTGGGATAATATGATACAAAATATTTTTTAAACCTAAATCGTATCATATCATATCACATCAAGACACAATATAACTCTAATAATACCAAATATGATTTCATGATATATTCTTCGATTTCTAGCAGTTCTTATTGTTGAATGTACCTGAGGAAGGATTTTGAATCCTTGCAGCTCAAATCTGTCACCTCAAATATATTTTCTTGTTTAGAAAGCCGACATTATTACTTCTTTTCTGATCTTTTGTGATGTCTGAATTCTTGAAATTATTTCACATTTACATGCTGTGTAGTTGGGAATAAAAACACACATTTTACTTAGAATGCTTATAGTATTTTGATTTAACAGGTTAAGCTTTCAGAAAAGCTATCACACGTGCAGTCTCTTTGCATCCATGAGATGATAGTACGGGCTTTTAAGCATATTATGCAGGCAGTAATATCTGCTGTCCCCAAAACTGAAAAAATGGCAGCAAGCATCGCAGCAGCATTAAATTTGATGTTTGGATCTCCTGAAAATGGACAACCAGGTCAGCATGTACATTCCCTTTTATGGGGATGGCTGCAAGTGTTTCTTAAGAAGAGATACGGATGGGACCTAATCAGTTCAAACTATAATGATGTGAGAAAATTTGCAATTCTTCGTGGTTTGTGCCATAAGGTATGCTGAATTTAAGTAGCAGAAGATTCTTTGGCTTTTAAATTCTGAAGCGAATCCGTAAGGGTCGCTTTCTTTTCCACGTGATGATTTGACTTGCGTAAATCTGGGATAGACGATTATGTGTATTGGTGAAAGAACAGAATTACTGAAAAATGTTTAAAGTTCTCCGTAGGAGAATCCCAAATGCAGTTTATTCGCAACATCTGGGCCAATGTGAAATTGAGTACAAAATAAATTCTTCCAAGCGTGATCCTCTCTCTCTCTCTCTCTCTACAAAGATATGGACCTGTTTTGTTTATTTCATGTAATATTGGCTGGAGAGTAAGTATAGAATGCTTTTAAGGTTTTATATCCTATGTTTGTAGGTGGGTATTGAACTGGTATCAAGAGACTACGATATGGAATCTGCATGGCCTTTCCGAATGGAAGACATTGTTAGTCTAGTCCCAGTGCATAAGGTTATTTCAGATCTTGTTATTCCTATAATGAGGCCCATTATATTCTTGATGTGATATAGATGCAATAAAATTGTCATTGGTTTCTTACAGCAAGCAGCATGCTCTTCTGCTGATGGGCGACAGCTCTTGGAATCTTCTAAAACAGCTCTGGATAAAGGGAAACTTGAAGAAGCTGTCACCTATGGAACAAAGGTGGATTATAAATAATGTTCACAGTAATTCCTTGTTTTTTTAAATACTAAGTTTAGTTAGGTTTCTTCTAACAGCTTTTCTGGGTGATGATAAGAACATTAGACTAATTAGAATATGTGGCAGAATTTTCTTTGATTAATGAATTATTATTTATATGTTTTCAAATTACACCTAAACAAAATTGATTGGGAATGGCCAATAAAAATTACTCAAACACAGTTATTGTGACTAATCTCGTGGTTAATAATTAGCTGAGTGACTGCAATATAATCGCAGGCTCTTGCAAAGTTAGTAGCAGTATGTGGACCCTATCATCGAATGACAGCTGGTGCTTACAGCCTTCTTGCTGTTGTTTTATATCACACTGGAGACTTCAACCAGGTACACGCAGTCTGCTTTACCTTGTCACAGTGGCATCTAAAAAAAAACACTATCAGTATGTCGTTATCCTAGGCCCAGCAGTATATGTACTCTAATGTCTCACTGTTTAGAATATCTGCAATCCACTTTATTTTGTTCATCATACACAGGCAACAATTTATCAGCAAAAAGCCTTGGATATCAACGAACGAGAGTTAGGGCTTGATCATCCAGATACTATGAAAAGTTATGGGGATCTTGCTGTCTTCTATTACAGACTCCAACACACAGAACTCGCTCTCAAGTATGTGTTCTGGATTTCACAGTCACTGCACCCTTTAAATTTTGTCAAATGTAATTTCCTTATGGTGAAGAACAGTTTCAAAAAAAGTTATATTTTAAAGAAAAGTTAAAAAACCTTATGCATGTAAATGATGCCTGTTCAGGCTATACAAAAAGATACTGTTTGTTTTCACTTAAAAAACAAAGGCTTCCGTCATTTCTGTATTTTGCATAAATGGAGTATGTTGCCTTTTGTATGATACGAAATTAACTGTATGTTCACTTTTATTGGCTTATAAAAACCATAACCATTACTCTTTTTGTGTGAATTAACTTTGACGACTTAGAAGTCCTGTAATCCAATCTACCATATGAATATAAACAATGGGAACTCAGATTGAAGATATGTGCCTACATTATTGTAAACACAGTCAGGCATGAAGTTTCAGACGTTTCTTCTAGGCTCAGCCTCCACGTTTATCTCGGTTCAGGTGCCGACTGATATGGCTGAACATTGGAACAAAAATGTATCATCTGAATAAAAATCGACCTTTTAAGGCAAATTAGGCCCTGGCACAATGAGTGCTTGAATTCATGTTGGCGAGTAAGAATGGAGCTCATTTTACATATGTGAGATGACACAATTATTTCTGACAGAGAATAGATTAAATAACTTGTGAGGATTGTTTAAATTCACCAAGAAGACTAATATTCCACTGGTCTGGAAGCATGATTGAGTAAAAATGGTAATTAGGCTGTGAAAGGAACATGCCTAAAATGCTAGATCTGTTTTGTGTAACCGGAGTTACACTTCAATCTACATTTAATTGTGGTAGAAGAACGATAATAACCATGGAGATATGTATTTGTGTGTGAGTGTGTTATTGTTTTTGAGCTTTCCCCTTGTGGAAAACAAGCTTCCTCTTGATGTATTTGAAGTTATGTGTTTTTTTTTCATTGTATAGATACGTTAAGCGAGCATTGTATTTGTTGCATCTCACATGTGGCCCATCACACCCAAATACTGCTGCAACATACATAAATGTTGCTATGATGGAGGAAGGACTTGGTAACGTGCATATTGCTCTAAGATACCTTCATAAAGCTCTGAAATGCAACCAAAGGCTTCTTGGACCAGATCATATTCAGGTCCTTGAAAATTTTGCTGAGATTTTTCCCATTTTGTTTATAGAGATGCGATTGTGACTTGCTACTGAAAAACATCACTTTCAGAATGATTACCTCCTTATCTTGTTCCAAAGCAATATGCTTAGTGTTTTATGTCAATGTGATCAGAGATCATGAATATTTGTTTTTTCATTCTTCCTTCTAAACATAGACAGAAAATGATACACGTGCTTACAACTGTTGTTTGTTCTCTTTTATGGATTCTTTTGGAATGCTGCCTTGGTTTTAATTCTCTATTTTCTCAACTTAGAAATCTTTGGCCTTTTGTCTCTTCATGATGAATTATTCTTGTTCCAATTATTAAGTAGGCTTGTGCTATAGCATGGTTTAAAACAATACGCTAATTGATTTAATGTTCTCCAGACAGCTGCTAGTTATCATGCCATCGCAATTGCGCTCTCCTTGATGGAAGCATATCCTTTGAGTGTTCAGCATGAACAAACAACCTTGCAGATACTTCGGGCTAAGCTTGGACCAGATGATCTTCGAACTCAGGTACTTGGGTTTTTTTTAGTCCAGAATTGAATGACGATCTCAAATTTTTGTGTTCTATGTTTTTCATTGCTTGATAGCAGTAGAGGATGTTTGAATGATACAATTACTGGTGCTGATCACCATAATTTGCCTTTTCTTACGACCTTGACATTTATTATCACTTATCACTGAGTTTTTAGCAATGATTATGGAGGCTATGAAAGAAAAATTCTCTTTGTTTTCATCCCTTCAAGGTCGTTACAATATTTATGGGTCTCACTGATTCGTCCTGCAGGATGCCGCTGCATGGCTTGAGTATTTTGAATCCAAGGCATTTGAGCAGCAAGAAGCCGCTCGAAATGGGACACGGAAGCCAGATGCTTCTATAGCCAGCAAGGGCCATCTGAGGTAAATCAACATTTTCTGGGTGATTTTTGAAATTGATGCATTTGATCTTGCCGCAGTTAGTTGTAGCCGCTTTTTTAACTCTCTGAACATATAGGAAAAACTTTTTACCCTTTAACGAATATTATTAATAGATAGGTTGACTGGAGGACTCCAGTTCTGGAATGTGTCTTGTTCTCAGGACCCATATCAAGTTGATGGGAATCATTGCTTTATCCATGCGGGATGTGATCTTTCCCATTGTACCCCTTTAGCTTTGTACCTTCGAGTGACTCAGAAATTCGAGTTGTGGCTTCGCTTATAATTGTAATGATATGCTACCAGCATATTTGGTCCCAGGAAGTGAAGTTTCTTTGCAATATTTCGAACTCGTTGCCAAGAAGGGATGTGCTCTAAAATCAATGTGCAGTTAGAGTTTAAATGACCTTTTGAAATCCTGATAACCACAGCAGAGAATGTGAGAAAGTGTGATGCCTCTGTTGATTGGCTGCATTGCATGCTTATGTTTTCTGGTGGCCTTATAGTTGCAATTTTTTTCTTAAAATAGATCCACCTTCTACAAATTGCATAATGTCTTTCTCTTTGGAGAAAGATTATATGTAGGAACTATGGATGTGTTTTGTTCTTACTGATGATTTCTCTTTCAGTGTATCGGATTTGCTCGACTACATTAATCCAAATCATGATGCAAAAGGGAAGGATGCTATGGGAGTAAAGAGAAGAAATTATGTTGCAAAGGTTAAATGTTTTACTTATTTTATTGGTAAACTAAAATACATTGATAAAAAAATACAATATGCTGGACATACCTTGGTGATTACACAGAGTTAAGCTAACTAGCTGTGTACTCTGTGTGAGTGTCATTGTAGAACTTGGAAGCATTCCTGTCTCTATGACATTCATGGGTTTTGCCAAATCTTGTTATCATACTACATAGAGTGCCGTTTCTCAAAACTGATATGCACTTTGACTTGATCCATAAATATCCATTTTCAAAAGCAAACCTATTTTTACAGTTGTGTTTCATTTCTAGGTAAAGGAAAAACCCCTGCAACAAAATCTCGACTCCGCAGATTCTGAAGTTCTCCTGCACCCAAAAGATGTCCGTAAGGAGGAATCAGATGTAGACAAAGAAGTTCCAAACTCTGATGTAGAGCCCAACTTGGACCAAGTATCTTCCTCTCAGTCAATTCAGTCTGAAGAAAATGTTCAGGTATATACGCAGGAAAATCCCACTCAGCTTGAACAGCCTTTGCCAGAGAAACCTGCAGACAAAATGCCAGTGATTTCAAATGATATCTCACCTGAAGCTCATACCGAAGGGGAAGATGGATGGCATCCAGTTCAACGACCAAGGTCAGCTGGCCTGCTTGGAAGACGAATAAGGCAGCGACGACAGCACATAGTTAAGATGTTTGGTCATCAGAAGAAAGATTTCGTTGCTGAAGTGGACCATGGTAAACTTAAGAATAACCATGGAACCAGTAAATATTATGTGTTAAAAAAACCGGGGACTTCTCCAGAAAGTTTTGCCGAATATTATGTAGCAAAGAATCCATCACCTGGAAATAAGTTCGGTAAGAAAATCGGTAAAACTGTGGCATACAGAGTGAAGTCTGTGTCTTCATCCCACATGGATGCAACTGTGGAGTCTGTTAATAATGAAGGTAAGACATTATACTCTCCATCTGATGAAGGGTCAAATTTTCTACCAAAAGAGACTGAAACAGTGGCAAAGAGAAGTTCAATAATTAGTCTGGGTGATTCCCCATCATACAAGGAAGTAGCCCTGGCACCACCAGGCACCATACCTATGTTGCAGGCAAAACTTCCCCAGAGTGACATCCAATACATTAAGAAAGTTAAAGAGCATGGTGAGAAACAATATGAAGCAGAAGAAAAATGTGGATCGCTGGAATCGAATGGAGAAAATCAGGAAGAGAAAATTGTGAATATAGTAGTTGATTACATAGAGCAATCAAAAGATGATACTGAGGCTTCAAACAAAGAAGAAGAATTTCAGGCAGATGATGCTAAGAATGATGAAAACGTTGTGCTTGCGACCGAGAGTATTGCACCTGTTCAATCTAGCGGAAATGAGTATAATCAAATGGATGAACAGTGTTCCTTGGCAGATAGCATACCAAATTCTGTACATTCTTCAGAAATTGGTACTTGTAGTGCAGATTCATTAAACACTGTAGGACATAATGATGACACAAAATCTAATTTTCAAGGGTTTGAAGATCTGAATGTAAAACATCCGGTGACATGTCCGAATGACTCCAGAGAAGTTTCCAACAGGAAGTTGTCTGCAGCAGCAGCACCATTCAATCCATCACTAGGTGCTGCACGTGTTGCACCATTGCCTTTGAATATTTCTCTTCCTTCTGGTCCAGGAGCTGTTCCAACTATTGGGCCTTGGCAGATGAATATGACCCTTCATCCAGGTCCTGTTACTATGTTGCCCAATTCAATATGCTCTCCTCACCACCCATATCCGTCCCCCCCACCAACACCTAACATGATCCACTTGCCGTTTATGTACCCTCCATACACTCAACCCCAAGCGATACCACCCAGCACTTTTCCAGTAACTAGCAGCCCATTTCATCCAAGTCATTTTTCTTGGCAGCGGAATATATGTTCAAATGGTTCAGAGTTTATTCCTATCACAGTTTGGCCTGGTTGCCATCCAATAGAATTTCCTTCCTCGCCAACGGTGGTGGAATCAATTTCTGAGCCCAGATTGGAGACAAAGACGCAATCTATCAACTGTGATAACCTAAACTTGGCACCTAATTTACCTGTGGATCTTGAGCCCGAGAACGAGTCTAAGAAAGAAATAGTTCTTCCAGCATCAGAAGCACTGGGAAACTTGAAAGATATGGACGTAATCAGATCAGGGAACGTGGACAATATTCATTATTCAGTCAGTCCCTTAAACAGCACTAATGGTTCCAGTGAAAATGCTGGCAGACACAACAATTATCCTGTGCAGAGACAGCAGCAGAAAGCTGAGGATGACAAGACCTTCAATATTTTAGTTAGAGGAAGAAGGAACAGAAGGCAGATACTGAGAATGCCATTCAGTTTGCTGAAAAGACCGAATAATTCACAGTCATTCAAAGTTGTATACAGTAGAGTAGTAAGGGAAACAGAACTTCCTAGATCTACCAGTTTTGATTCTAGTGAAACTAGTACTGCTAATGCGACATAAGGATATTTTTATCATTAATTATAGTACAAGTTGATTAAAAAGAAGTTGGAGTTATGTTACACACACACAAAAGTGACAAATGCTAGCTTCGGTATTTGGAGGTTCGTTTGATTCCCGAGTAAGTTGCTGATTACTTGCAGGTAGTCTCTCTCTCTCTCTCTCTCTCTCTCTCTCTCTGATTTTCTTAATTTTATAAAGAGTTGTGGCAATCGGATGAAAGGTATTTATTGGATACCGATGCAGATATTAAGGTTGTAACATAGGTGTTCATTCTTGAATCATGTTAAGAGTTTTTTTTTCTTTTTACTAGTCACCATGTCATGATCGTAATACTTACTAGTGTGCCCTTGGCAGTGTGTTAATCTGATTCGTTCTCTGGATTATTTAAGGAATTTTACTTGTATGAGCATCACTTTCTTGCCAAAGTTTGAAGAACATTCGTCTTGTTTTGGCTCGGCTGATCCATGTCTTTGACTATGTAGGTTTCTTTGGAGATTCATACATCTTTGTTCGGGAACATATTTTGACATCGTATCATACAAAACTTGAAGTCCATGATATTCATTCGTTTATAAGAGGAATTTGCTATCTTTTGTTTTGTCCCCAATATTGTTGCTTACAACACAATGTGTTATTCACTTTCCACATTGTATTGTAAGAACTCATCTAATTTCTTTACATGGTGGAACACGAGTAAAAACAATGTGGAGTGGGAATAACATTTTCTTGTTTTTCGAATTTTGTTTTCTTTTTTCAAATTTCGAATGGATTATGAGTACTAATCTTCATTCAGTTTTGGAATTCAAATGATATTTTATATCCGAGTTATCTTTCATTCGTTTTTACTTACTGTCACATAATTGATCGGTTATTATTTGGATTGCACTAGAACACTCACTTCCATGAACTATCTGAAGAAATTACTTACTGGGACTTGATTTCATTTGCAAAAGTTTTGAGGTTAAAATGTCTGTATTTACCAGTTATGAATTTAGGTTCCTCCCTTGTAAAGGTTTGATGCGCAGGAAATCCAATAGCATCCCATCTACATATGCTCAAACATATAACCTCATTTCCACCAAACCCCATCCCTCTTTCCTTACCACCCCTCAAGCTTGTACAAGATGTTGAAGTTATGGACTCTAAGAGGCACTTTCGCTAGACACTGTGTAGTTCTTACTCGCTGGTCAAACAAATTGCAGCGTAAAACCACATCTTCCTGCGCGAACCAACCGAAGTAACAACCTCGATCACATTCTGCTGCATAAAAAGTCTCATTGTGATCTTGGCATCCTAAAGATATTCTCCTCCACTCTTTTCATCAACTTCAAAAACACATTTGCTCTTATCATCCCTTTTCATGATCCTCCTTTTTCTCTCTGTACCCCTTTCCTTGTTCCCAAAATCATTACTTTTTCCAATCATTGTAATCTTCATACCTCCACCCATAGTTATTAAAAGCTCGCAAGGCGCGCGCTTTAGCGCGCCTTAACCCAAGGCCCAGGACTTGCGCCTCGCAGCGCCTTGCGCTCATTGTTTTGGAAAGGCTCGCGCCTGTGCGCGCTTCCTGCGCTTTTACTCATAACCATGGCACGCGCTTTAGAGCACCTTTGCTAAAGACTGAGAATATAGGCAGCGGTTAGTATCTACTAGTGATTAAGGTTTAGTTGGGCCATTATATTTATATTTGGGCTTATTAAAAATAGCCAAAGCTAGAGAATGCTACGGTTTATTTGTTACGTACATTGACTTCGTTAGCCAAGCTAGAGGAAGAGAATGATGTTGAACGCTATAAATTTGGTGATAATACAGATGATGAAGATGACATTGATCTTAACGCTGAAGATATGAGTGATAAATAGAATAGTTTTTTTTATTCTGAAACTTTGGGTAGTTTATTGTGTAAGAATTTTTAAATTAATATTTGTTGAACGATATTTTTGCATTATGATATTTAATATTTTATTTTATTTTGTTGTCATTTGATCTTACTTTATTATTTAACTTTGTAATCTTTAAGTTTGTTATTTATAACTGTTAAAATTAAAATTTAATGATATATAAGTTAGTGCGCTTTATTTTAGTAAAGCGCGCGCTTCGCGTCGGCGCTATGCGCTATATCCCCAAGACACCTTTGCGCTTCAGTGCGCTATGCGCCTTTAATAACTATGCCTCCACCTATAGGATTTTTCATAGACCAACCTTATTTTCCACCCTCTCAAATGTCCTGCCAACTCTTTTCCTCCTCCCAACAGATTATTTGCCACCACCACCTATCTCTTAGGATTCACATCCAGCTTTTCGAGTAACCTTCCATAGTTATCCGCCTTACAATCTAATAAAGAGAAGTCTATGTTCTCATAATCATGTAACACATAGACAGGGTTCCCAGTCTTGAATTCTACAATGTCTTGTAAACCCGAATCGTCAATTGCTTTCTGGGATTTGTCGAGTTTTGGCTCGGGAAGGATGCACACAAGTTTTCCTCCAGTTTGTCGTGCTGCTGCTGCTAAAGCTACTGTGGATGGGGAGACATTAGATGATGTCACCTCCACAATTAGTTTTGCACTCATGCCTGCTGCCAATGCAGATATGGATTTCGTTGCTTTCAGGTATTCGTGTTTCACATGAACTGCACTCTTTCTTGCATTTGCCACACTTTTTTTGGACAAGATGAGTCGTGTGAGAAAATCTGATGAGAATCATGCGTTAGTGTAAGAAGAACAAAACAAACCTATAAACGGATGGACTGAATCCTAGTTAACATTTGGATTTGTTTTGAGAACAAATGTGACTGGACAAAAGATTAAATTACAGTGTTCAAAAGCTGCAATTATTTTCTCATCTTAAACGCGTAGCAGCCTGGTACACCACATAATAATTAATTGAAATGACAAATCAGGTCAAATTTTATTAAACCTACCTATCAAATCACCCAAACATTCCCTTGAAGATCATGCATGACGCAACCTTTTATTCCATGCATGATGAAATCAATATCTATTGTATGCATGGATACACACGCATGAGCATAAACTACCAGTTGGAGGGTATCGAGATATGCATTTGTAGCACTTTTTGCAGACCATTCCATTCTAATCTTCCAATTGATGGGAATCGTGCCTGAAAATATAATTTTTTTTACCAGAAGAACAACTATATCTGCTTGAATTGTGGAGAAGGGTTTTTCTTTTTTCTTGTATTGTTCCTGTGTTTTTCTTCACTTAATTTAAAGGTTGGTTGTCATGTGAGAGATAATTAAGGAGATTCAGCAATTATTAGAGGGATATAGTTTTATTTTGAGAAAAATTGGTCCTATATTGACCAATGAAGTCATGGAATTTTCTAACTTTTTTGAAGTGGTGTTAAATCAAATTAACACGATAACATGTCATTTTTATGAGTTTATTCAACAGGTTATATCCAAGAGATAGTCAGACAATAAAATGAGAGAGGTGCTAAAACTTGAAGATTCATCCTTTCCTGTTTGTTTGGGGTTCGGTTTGACAGTTATGTATGATGCACTAGGTGTTAGACGGCATGTCGGGGTAGTGCATGTAAGAATTTTCCGTATGCCGGGATTCAAGCTGAGGTAATTAATTGCTTGTACTATGGTTCGCTTTCCCTGATTTGCTCTTTCATTGTTAACTGTTGTATTATTGGGTGTTGTTTCGGATAAGTAATATGTATGAAATTCTGAATGATTGTGATTGTTTTGTGCATTCTTCTTCATATACGGCATGCCTCCTAAGTGTTTTTGAGAATCTAATTTAAAACTTTATTTTTTAAACATTATCTTCCATTTTTACTAACATATATATTTGATTAAATTATTCAACTGGGCCGGACGGCACGAGGCTTGGCCTGGGCCTAACACTATTGGAGCTACAATAATGGGACGTGCTAGGCCAGAGGTATTGGTCCGTGGACCGTGCCAGCATAGTACGGCTTGTTAGCCCGTTCATTTTGTTCTTTAAATATGGCGATCGATCAGCAAATGGTGCCGATCAACCGCCAGATGCCGTAGCTTTCCCTTAACAATCATTGTTTTACAGATCGAGCGGCAACCAATTGCCGATCGATTGGCAAAACATGTAACTGTCATAAATATGCGGCAATTGCTTGTCGATCGATAGGAAACAACAAACGGTAAAAAAAAAAGGCCGTTTGCAATGTTTTTTTAAATGATTTTGATGGTTATAAGTAAAGGGTATGTGAATCATTTTATCTTTACAATTTGTTGGATCCTTTCTCTATTATCTAAGCTCTCAATTCCCTAATATCTCAATTCTCAATTTATAAGCAAGAAGAAAGAAGTTTAACTCTCAATATTTGGCAATACAAGGTACATGGCAAAATATTTGGTAACATTTATTTTTATTGTTTTATATAGATAATAATGGCCGATTCATCTTATATCAATGTGTAGGTTATAAGGATGGAATTGATCAATATCAAAATGAAGAAAAAAACAACAAAAATATTGAACTATCTACTATAAAAACTTCTAGAAAAAGAACTAGTAATGTTTGACTATTATTTGATGTTGAAGATGTTGAGGGAATGTGCACATGATGTATTCCGATGAAACTGAAGAAAGTTGAATTTTTATATTTATATTTTATGATTTTGTTAGTTTAATATTTGCTAGTTTGTTATGTGTGTGAAATTATGAATCAATGAATATAATATTGCAATTTATAGACTTAGTTTTTCAATTCATAGTCAATAAATTTAAAATTTTCAAGTCCTTTATGTCAAGCTTACAAGCTAATTTTTATTCTACTATTCTTATCTTTATATCATAAAATAAAAAATATAAATCATTTATTATAAAAAAACAAAAAAAAGTTAACAAAAAAAGGATTAGGGTCGTGCCGCCCGGCCCAATAAAAAATGGGTAACGGGTCGTGCCAGCATGGCCCCTTACACAACCATGCATGAACGACACGACATGCACAGTGCGACCCAAAGAAATGGCATAGGCAGCTCTGTACGATCGATTCACATCCTCCGCAACCACATCTCTCATTAATCACTTATATAGATAGAAATGACACGGCCCGTTTGACACATGTATTGCCATCCCTACATCTGAGCTACTCAACGATTTAAAAATTTGAGAAAAGTTAAATTCTCATTAAGGTTACATTGTCCACATGTTATCAGATGTATTTGGTTTAGGTCATGTTTGGTTTGTATAATAGGGATTAATAGTCTTAGGATTAATTTTTAATCTCATGTTTGTTGAGTGGAGTTCATGGGTTTTGGTCATTTTAGGATAGCAATGAGACGATAAAAGAAAATGTGATTCGAAGTTACATAAAGATATGTAGCCTAAAGAGATTAATAATTATATTATGACTGAAAGAAATTGGAGAAGACGTATGTGCGCAACCTAATATAATTCTTTATGTGATTATGTACTATATTTCAATCCCTTGAGATTAAATATTTAGTAGTTGTTGTTGATAAACATATAAAAATTATAATTATATATCCAAATTATAATTTCAATATAACATGAACTTACTAATATTGTATCATAACTATTAGTTATGATTATTTATCATTCAAATGATTTTCGAACATACTATATCACGAGAAGTTCTCAAACCACAACACTTTAGTCTTTATATATTAAATTTAAAAAGGTTTAAAATCATTCTAATATTAAGATTTTTTTATTATGATTTGCTCGTTAATCAATACATTTTTTGGATGTGTGTATATATATTATTTATTACTAGCGACTCTCGCACGAATTGTATGCATATACAATTGATTATTTTAATATAATATATTATTTATTACAATAAATATTAATAAAAATTACTTTATTTTTTAGTAAATTTTTGTGTCTTTTATTAATTTAAATTATAAAATATAATAATTTTTTTGTTTTTATTTATTTAAATTTTTTATATTTTTAAATTATCAGCTTGTGTTTTTTTATATTTTAGATTATATATTTTATTTTTGTATTTAAGGATATTCTTGAAATACAAAATATTAACATAACATAATATCACTTGATAATATAGTATAGATAATATATATATATATAGTATGGGTTTTTTATTAAAATAATCGAAAAAAAATAATTTAACAAATTATCCGAATTTTAAATTCGTTTTTAAAATGACTCAAAACGCCATCTCAGATGGCGCCTTCATGTAAAGGCGCCATCTGAGATGGCTGCTTCTGTATCTGATAAAAAAAATAATTGAAGGCGCCATCATAGATGGCGCCTTCATATAAAAAAATAATTTTTTTGATGAAGGCGCCATCTTTGATGGCGCCTTCTCGGGTATAAATACCCCGGCCGAGCCCTTCATTTTTCATACCGAAGCGAAAATCACATATCATCATAGTTTCTTATCTTATTTTTATCGTTAAAATTGTTCAATCTCCAATCTCAATTAACCACTCTCGAAGTATTTTTCAGGTAAAAATGTTATATTATTGATTTTATCATATTGATTTTATAAATTTATTAATTATTTGTAATATTTTATAAATTTTTCAGATATGTCGATTCAAATATTATTATATTGTGGAGGTAATATATTACAGGATTTGGATACCATTAGATATGATCGTGGTCCAATAAGAGTTACCACAATATCTCGCACAATTAATTTTATGCAGT
The DNA here is from genome assembly GCA_907163345.1 of Haberlea rhodopensis. Taxonomy (NCBI): domain Eukaryota; kingdom Viridiplantae; phylum Streptophyta; class Magnoliopsida; order Lamiales; family Gesneriaceae; genus Haberlea; species Haberlea rhodopensis. Next base: position 149,402 of record CAJQUN010000104.1, read on the forward strand.
TGTTGACCGAAATATAAAATATCACGGGCATCGATGGCAACCAGTTTCTTCTGAAAATACATGTAAGACATATGTTTAGAGATTTTGCCGGGGTACGACAGACAATTTTGCCAATCGATAATGATTATAATTTAGCATGGCTATTGGATTCAGAACAAGGTCTTAGTTGCTTGGAACTTTACATAGAAACGGAACAAAGAAACTATGATTATATTCCAGAAAATGTAGATTGTTTGCCTGTAGTTTCAGAACGACCGACTGTCTCCGGTAGACACCATGATGACGATCCAATAGATGCTGATGTTATTGCTCCTGAGCCACTAGCAGACAGTTTCGCTGAATTGGGAAATGATATTCAGTCAGAACCAGATGATATTCTACAAAACAAAGTTTGAATATATTTACTTACCACATGATGCCACGCTGGGCCGTCACCATGTTGGTATCCGGTCTGTACAAATTGCATTTTATGGCCAATATATCTGCGGGTGACTCGGTCATACCATCCAACCACTACTGCACAATATAGTAGTTTGTCCACACATAAATCACCTGCCATCTCCCATTTCTGTACGTATCCAATATGATGTGCACTCCAATCCTTGTTCATACTTCCTCTTCGATCAACAGAATGCAATTTATCATCCCTTGATTGTGGATCTGTGGGGATGTCTTGGAGCATTCCAAATTGACGAAGAACCCTATCAGGACGGTGCATCTCAACAATTCCATAACAAATTAATGGGCAGGCATATGTCTATAACTGGTGGCTCAGATGCTCAGTACACTCATCAGGGTATGGCTGTCAATTAAACTACAAATACAAAATTGAATTAAAATAATATAAACAACATTATTAACTTTCATAACAAACACAACTAATATACTGCTTACTTGAGTTGATGGCTGCTCATCAAGAATGTCCCTAATGATACGTACAGAATGCCTCCCTGTTTCCGTGAACCTTAAATGGCATGTCCACCTGAAAAAAAACACAATTACAAAATCTATAAATATATTTAAACATATAAAATAGCACAAAACATAAAAACATTATTACCTTGCACCATATGGAGCGGCAGGTAAGATATTCTCCTCATTGATAATTATTGGGCCAGTGTCGAATCTAGCATCACCCAGTTGAGGAGTTAAACCAGGTAATCTTGACCATGCCCAAATCTAAAATATTATCAGGAATAATATCAGTTATTATGACGACAATAATATTTCAAACATTTGAAAAGTGTTAATGTAAAGTTTACCTGTACGACCTGTAATGCACCACCGATCACTTTTTTCCCTCTCATCGAGGAAGTGCATAACTCACGGTACAAATATGCCAATACGGCACTCCCCCAACTATAATTACCAACTAAATGAATATTCTCTATCATATGTAAATATAATAACTTTACAGTATTGCCGGACGAATCAGGAAACAAAATTCCACCAAACATCAATAACACACAGCCCCGGGTATAACGGACTACATCTTCTTCCGTACTGTGCTCAGTAAGAGCATTATTCACCAAATGATTGTTTATTGCAGATAAAAATAACTTTGCACCTTTAAAGTGTGCAGTATCCGGTATAAATCCCAAAAGCATATGGCAATATGCTTGCCAGTCAGGTATACTCCTATCATAATCAATACCGGATACTACGTTACCATCGGCAATGCCCATATAACATCAATGTCCTGCAGTGTGATGGTCACCTCTCCGGATCTAAGATGGAAAGTATGTGTTTCACGGCGCCATCTCTCAGCTAAAGCCGTGATGAGGTGAAAGTCAAGTGTAATTCTACCAGACCTATAAACACCATAAAAACCAAAACTGTCAAACAAACTCGCAACACGAGTATCGAGGGGGCAAAGATCCCAAAAATACTTATCAGGGTTTCTGCCTCGAAGTGTAGGAATCAATATCACCTGCCCAAACAGCTTCAGAACGATGACCTGACTGCAATGATAGCAGATGACTGTCAATCGGTCCTGGTCCTCTTTGTAAATCCATCCTGAAATATTACACAATAAATATCAATATAACAAAATATCAACATGGCAACCACCACCCGTCCCTACCGGTGACAACACGGCCGCCGACGCCGTGCCGCCGCCGCCCAGCCGTGCCGGAGTACAAAATTCCGGCAAAAACTAAAAATTTGTAAATCATCCGACGGTTTGCCATTATCCCGAAACTATAACTAATTTCTCAATAAAAACTACCAAACAACAAAATTTAAAAACAACCAACAACATATTTCAAATTTTACAACTTTCAAAAATTTCGATTCAAACTTGTAATGTTACCTGAAATTCAAAAATGTTGAACAAGCAAGCTCCAGAAATGATAAATCACGATGATTTTTTAATTTTTGCACAAGAATATGCAAAGATCTAAGATGAGAATGAGAAGAATTTCAGAAAAGCCGATGAGAAGTGAGGAAGAAGAAGAGGGTCGGCGATTTATTTTTATATTGAAGGCGCCATCTTGGATGGCGCCTTCATAAAAAAATTATTTTTTTATCTGAAGGCGCCATCCAAGATAGCGCCTTCAATTATTTTTTTTCAGATAAACAAAGCCGCCATCTCAGATGACGCATTTACCTGAAGGCGCCATCTGAGATAGCGTTTTGGGTCATTTTAAAAATGATTTTAAAATTCGGATATTTTGTTAAAAAATTTTTTTTTTCGATTAATTTGTTAAAAAACCCTATATAGTATAGATATTCCGTCAGTTAATTCTTTAAATAAAAGTATCTTAATCGAACGTTGAGTCAAGAGTCAGGCAATTTCCGTAACGGCGTTAAATAGGAGTCAAACTGTCAAAGTCGTCTTTACGCCCAAACCGCGTTACCTTTCTTCTTCTCCAAACAATCCTCCATTCGTCTCTCTGCATAAAAATAGCACCCAAAGAATCATCCATTTTTCTTCTGCCTTCCACCTATTCAGAACACGTGAATCTCCTAATTTTCAATCTAATTGCTCCCACTTACAGTTTGAATTCTTCCTCCATTGTCTCCTCAGCCGGGGGCACCGTTTTTCATCTTTTCATGCTCTCTGGTAGGTCTCTTTCTTTTTCTTTTTCTTTTTTTTTTTTTAAATTTGAGCAACTAATCGATTATTTAGTTCGTTATAATTTTAATTTATTCCTCAAAGCTAGATCTGGGAATTCCTTATTCTTATCGTATTTTTTACTGTTTAATTCAGGTATGTGAATGACGATGAATATCCGCATATGAAAATTTGGAACATTTGTGTTTTTGGGGGTCCGATTTAGTTTTTTAGGGTTTCAGATTTGAGTTTGTGGGGGTGCCAAAATGTCTTCGGCCGGATTGGTTTCCATTACCCCGGTACGTGAGGAGAATATGTTTTTTTCGCCTCCTCGGTCCCCCGAACTTAGTCCGGAATCTATTTTGATCTACGTTGCTTTGTCGGGCTCGATAGTTCCAATGCGGGTTCTGGAGTCAGATTCGATTGAATCTCTGAAGCTTCAGATTCAAAATTGTAAAGGGATATTCACGAGGAACCAAAAATTGGTTTGTCGAGGTAGGGAATTGGCTCGGAGCAATTCCCTTATGCGGGATTATGGCGTGAGCAATGGAAATGTTCTGCATTTAGTTCTCCGCCTGTCCGACCTCCAGGTTATTAATGTGAGGACGTGTTGTGGGAAAGAGTTCACCTTTCATGTTCAGAAAAGCCGAGATGTTGCTTATTTTAAGCGTCAGATAGCAAAGAAAAGAAATTTTGAACATATTGAGGATCAAGACATCTTGCTTAATGATGAGTTGATTGAGGACCAGACGCTGATAAACAATCTCTCTAAGAATAATTCTGATGCTGTGATTTATTTGCTCGTCCGGAAGCCCGCCAAAATTAGGGCTACCCCAGTGGGAAAGAACTTCGAGCTGTCCATTGTCGCACCACAGGTAAATGACCCAAGAGAGTGTGGAGGTGATTTGAAGCATGACCATAATCTTTATGTTCCAGTCAAGACGCCCGGTAGGGAGAGAGCAGTGGAGCCTGTTATTGTTAACCCAAAGATCCAGCTCTCCCCAGAGATTTGTGATTTGATAAATTGTACCATGAATGGTCTGGATAGTGGAAAATATCCAATTAGGTCATCAGAAGGTACTGGAGGAGCATACTTTATGTTGGATGCTTTGGGTACTAAATTTTTATCAGTTTTTAAGCCGATTGATGAGGAGCCTATGGCTGTGAATAACCCTCGTGGGCTTCCTCTGTCAGAAGATGGTGAAGGGTTGAAGAAAGGAACCAGAGTTGGAGAAGGTGCGATCCGGGAGTGTGCTGTCTACTTGCTTGATCATCCAGTTAGTGGGCGGCGCTCGTTTACTGGAGAAGTTAGGGGCTTTGCTGGAGTTCCTCCAACTGTTTATGTCAGGTGCCTTCACAGTGGTTTTAATCATCCAGATGGAGTGTCTGTTAAGACTGGTTCCTTGCAAATGTTCATGGAGAATAATGGAAGTTGTGAAGATATGGGGCCTAGTGCCTTTCCAGTGCAGGAGGTACACAAGATTGCAGTGTTGGATATGAGGATGGCCAATGCAGATAGGCATGCTGGAAATATATTGGTGAGTAAAGGTGAAGACGGCCAAACTGTGCTAATCCCAATTGATCACGGCTACTGCTTACCTTATAGTGTAAGTTTTGTATCTAGTTTTTCGTTCTCATTTGTTCTTAATTAACCACTTTTACTTGTTCGCATAAAATATTTGTGCTGCTCTATCTATATATATGCAATCTGACAAACATCAGTTTGCCTATGTTATGCATTAAACTGTTATGATTCTTGAAGTTGGAGAAACATACAAGATAGCTTCAAGGCATACCCGTTTTACTATTGAAATTTATGATCAAGAAAAATAAACTTTATTTTGCAAGGATCTCCCTTGCTCATATGAATATGCTGCTCACAATATCCAGGCATTTGTATGATGGAAAACTCGAAATGATTCGAAATGACCAAACTTTTTTTCTGTTATAAATATACTAGAGGTCCAGATGATACATTTGCGATCATATGGAATATGGTGCCATCTCTTACTTCGCTCTCGCCTCTTATGTGTGTCTGTGTCAATATGTATATATGTCACGTACGACGTAGGCCCAACAATTCGCTGTGCATCCATAAGGAGAGGACCGAAGAAGACATGACTTGATGTTATATACAAAGATTTAGAGTCGAAATTGATCAATGAAGATATTTGACCGAAAGAAGCTCTTGGAAAATATTGACGCATGTAGTTCATGTAGATTATCCCAATCCAATGGTTAAAGGCATAGAAGTTACTTTTGTTATATTGATAAATTTTCATGAATCTCCCATTATCATTCAAGTTATTCTTGTACATCATATAGCTATAAATATGTTTTGTAGCTTTTGACATTGCTTTATATGGTGATTTGTGTGTGTTAAAGATTTGCGAACAAGTTATGTAACCGAAAGTCTTCCAGCTTTATCCAATATAGTCTCACTTTTCAACCGTTATTGTTATTCATGTCCTTGTAGTTTGAAGATTGCACATTTGACTGGCTGTACTGGCCCCAAGCTCGCCAGTCTTTCAGAGATGAGACCATAGAGTACATACGCTCAATGGATGCAGAAAACGACATTGCCTTGCTCAAATTCTACGGTTGGGAGTTGCCAGTTGAATGTGCTCGTGTGCTACGCATCTCAACCATGCTTCTGAAGAAAGGCACAGAGAAAGGCCTTACTCCATTTGCCATAGGAAGCATGATGTGCAGAGAAACGGTGAGGAAAGAATCTGTCATCGAAGAGATCATCCAAGAAGCTTGGGACTCTGTGATCCCAGAGTGTAGTGAAGCTTCATTCCTTGATTCAGTATCCATTATTATGGATAGCCGTCTCGAGGAGATGGTCTAATTTCTCAGGTTCTGCTTAAAAATCAGTGTGATATCTACATATGCACATACTTTTGTTGTGAATGGTCGTAGTTTAAATTGTTGAGTCGCAAAGATAATTTCTATCTGATTTTTAATTTGTGTAGCATTAACCGGAAATGACTTGTAGAGCTTTGTCAACTTCCGATCCTCATTTGTTTTTTTTCTTTGTGCGTGTAAAGGAGTCATGTTGTCCTGTCCTGCATTGTGCAAAAAGACAACTATGTCACAATGAAATTGTTGAATTTTAGATGTGAAGTTTAGGTTTTATTTTTAAGTTTATGAATTTTTTTTACCAGATGCAATACTTAATTTTGATTTGATGGTCGCAACTGATTGATTAGTAAATTTCATATTACATTTTTTTATTGAAATTATTATTTACTTAATATGGTTTTGAATCCTTGTCACTATAGATATTAGCTATTCTGTATGGATACTGATACGACGATACTGTCACGGACACGACACGGATACAGCGATACGGATTTTCAAAAATTTTAGGATACGACACGGTTGGGACACACATGTATATTTTTATATTATATATATATATTAACAAATACTAAAATTCACATTTTTTAAATTCTAAAATCATATAAAGGCAACAAAAATATTTTTACCAAATTCAAAATGTATATAAATAGATGCATGTCACTGGAATTATCATAATACCATTCATAAAACAACAAATACATATTACTTCAATTAACATAAGGTTTAACAAAGACTTCAAATAATAGTTAACATCAAAAATATTTTTGCCAAATTCAAAAAGCATATAAATAAATGCATATCACTGAAATCATCATAGTATCATCCATACTAACATCAAATATATAATATTTTAATTACCATAAAGTTAGATTACAAATCCAAACTAGCCAAAAACTTTTAAATTGTACCATTAACCCTCAAAAGTATCATTTCTATGTCGATATCAATCGACTTTGTCCTGATACTGGTGCCCGATATTGGGGGTGTCGACATTGGTGTCCGATTTTATGTTTTAAAAAAATCAAGGACACACCACATGGTGACTTTTGGTGGGAGTGTCTGATAGGTCTCCAACGAATGTCCGATGAGTGTCGATATTCTAAAAAAATCCGACAATTCACAAAGTAATTTTTAGGAAAATCTGTGTATTTATATTTAGTCACTTAATTTTATTTTAATTTGTACACATCGTGATTTTGATTGTTTCGATACAAAATATTTTCCGGTAAAGTCCGTTGGAAATTTCCACCCTTTTTTAATAAATTCTTTCCTTGTCTTATCATAAAAGTAAAAACCGATACTTTATTCGAAAACCCACTAAATCTCTCACTACTTCCCAGTTCCCATCCATGGCTCTCTCAGAATCTCTGAATGTAAGAGGTGAAGCAAATGAATGAGAATCAATATATTCGTAGATCTAACCATAACCATTCTCCCTCTACCAGCGGTGGCCGTACTAATTTAGCATCATGTGTAGTGGCTACCGTCTTCCTCCTCGCGATCGCCGTGGCCGCTGTTGCCGTCTACTTCTTCGTGTTCAAGCCCAAGCAGCCGGTAATCGCTGTTAACGCCGTTCAGTTCCCGACCTTCTCCATCTCAAACGGCTACTGTTAACTTCGAGTTCTTCCAATACCTCACCGTAACAAATCCTAACCGCGACGAATTCTCCCACTACGACAGCTCTCTGCAGCTCGTGTACTACGGCCAGCCTGTGGGAATCGTTTTCATCCCCGCTGGAAGAATAGGGGGCGGCGGGACTCAGAAAATCTCGGCGAAGTTTGATCTGCAGAAGTATCCGTTGTCATCGCCGTTGAAGGCTGTGATCGGCGACAGTAGTGACGGAGGTCCCACCGGAGGCTTAGCGGCGGGTGGGACGTCGATGGAGATAGAGACTCGAATGAAATTGGTTGGCAAAGTTCGGGTGCTGAAGTTGTTCATGCACCGAGTGATGACCGGAGTAAAGTGTGAGGTGATGATTGAGGCCACGCGTGGGACTGTTCTGGGATTCCGCTGTTGAAGCACTGAAATTTAGAGTTATTTTTAAGATTTGGTCGTGGCTACCTCATATTCATTCAATAAATGGATATATCCCTCGGATAGAACACAATGTCCCCATATGTTTGGGTTGGTAGAGTAGGATGAATTCGAGACCGTAAGGTCATGAGTTCGATTCCCCCTCCAATATTTTCTTGGTCTATGTCTGTCGCACCAGACTTACCTAGTGCGTGCGATTTATGTTGTTTGCATCATTTGTAGGTTTTTGCATTAGCCCAAAGGTTTACCAATGTACATTCTAAAGATATCCAAAGATAGTGGCTACGAATCATCTCGTCATTTTAAAAAAATTAGAACACAGCAGGAAGCAACATTGTGAGTTAAAAGTGGTCTTTCACATGGATCAAAACAACCTTAATTAACTACAAAAATTGATCTGGTTACTTTGTTCTTTCCAAATTCTGCCAGTTACAAGAAGCCTAAGCTCTCTCTTGTACCCTCCAGAAAAAGACAGTGCCATGTTTCGTTGTACAACGAGGCAATCATGACAGTCTCGAACCTTTCTGTGACTGTCTCTAATGCTGCGAGGTGTGCCCTCCCATATAAGTTTCCGACCATTCCCTCCAACCTCCAAACTGTAGCGGTAGTTCTCCCATCCATATTCTCGTCTCCCATGAACCGAAGAAAAGCCATATAAACAGGAGCAGTCCCAATTTGAAAAGCTTCGAAATGAAGACAGAGATATCGACCAAAACAATGAAAAATCTGGATAAAGAAAAGGGTGACCAGGTCTTCAAGCATTTATGTATCATAATTGTGTAACCATTATGAGCCAAAAATACAACTTTAGATGCAATTTTTGAAAAGGCTAGAAATCCAAAAAAAAAAAAAAAAAACACTCATCACAGCATCCATGTGGCATTCTCTACTCGAACTCTTAACTTTCAATGTTACATGATAACAACTTTAACTCTTGCGCAAAAACTTACCTTAACATTTGGAATTTCAGCATTCATATGAAATCTAAAAACATGTTTCTTTCTTCAGCCTGGTCTTTAATTTAGTTTTGTGATTTTTATATTGATGCTTTTATTTACGTATTATTTTCAAATCAGGTATCAGCTTGACGCCTGAACATTGGTTATCATTCAAAAATAGCTTTCTTAAATTTGAGGAAGCCATTGCAAAACTAGAATCACGGACGAGGTGAGGGCTTCTTCTTGATTGAACTGGAGTACATATTTCTTTCTTGAAAATTCGTACGCTTTGTTGGGATTAATAAATCATTGTTGGGTTTAACATATAAAAGCCCAATAATTTGATTAAATTTTGTTAATGAAAACAAAATTATGGTAAATTAATTATGAATAGTCAATTAGGCTAAAGAAATCACACATTAAAATTTTGATACATTTATGGTTTGTTTATAATGAGAAGCAAATCAATATAGTGTAGTTAAGTATAAAATATGGGTGCCCCTCGCACGCCGTCCGTCCGTTCGCTCCGCTCGCCTCACGTCGGGCCGCGCGTGTCGCTGCCGCGAAGGCAGCCCTATCTTTTTACTACTCGGATTTCTGAAATGACTTTTCATCTACCTGACTTTTCATATTCTGATGAGTATTAAGTTTGAGACTTTTCCCTTACCTGCATAATTGATTTCAGATTTAAGTGTGAGACTTAAATCCGTATTAATCTGATGTTAAGTGTTGAGACTTTTCATCTACCCACTAAACATTGCACTTAATTTCTGAAACCTTTGGAGATGTCTGTTGCTCAGCTATATAGCTGCTCTAGCTCTATGTTTTCGAGAATAGGAAATCCATTCTTTATACATACATTAATACTGTTTGAGAGTACTGCACACTACTAGTGTTCGAAGTGTTCTGCTCGGAATTCTGCTTCAATCCGAACAAAGGAGATTGAACGTTGTACCTTGGAACTCACTTGTTCAGGAGGCCAGAAGCTAAGGCGGGGAAATTTGAGTTTACGGGCACACGGCTTGCTGTGGCCTTGTCCATAATCGTTTCCAGATTCTTGTTGTTAAGTCTTCAGTTTATAACTGCTGTTGTAAGTCTACTGCTTTTGTATTTCAATTTATTTGTTGTTCTAAGTATACTGTTTCTATTTACAGTATAATTTATTTTTATCACAATTGTTTAAACTGAATCAATTTTTCGATTTAAATAAACAGTACCAACATGCTTGTCTTGTATCTGTCCAAAAGGAAAACAAGATACTGGATTTTATAATTTTTGTCCATTTATCAAATCAACTTATAGAACTATGCAAACAAACATCTCTCATATTGCAGAATTAGTAGGGTGTCCAACTCAGTGTTCATAAACATCCTGGGTTACATTCCCGCCCGATTTCCCTTTGAAGGCGGAATCAAAAAATCCCATATTTTGTAAGAGAGATGTTAAGCTACCAATTGAACATCACCGCCTAGTTGTAGTCAGTAATGTTTTTTTGGGGAAATTATGTAGAAACTGTCTTTTCAATTGTTTGTGTCGTTGCTATTGTGTTTGAGGGCAGCATCAAAACACCATGTTTTCTAAAGGGTGATAGTTTTAGTGTCAGCTTTCAATGATTATGCTATGTATGTCAGCTTTCACTGATTATGCTATGTATTATATTTGACAGTCGTGATTAAACTTTTTATATGAAAATTTGAGATCAAATTTAATCATTTTCTTTCAATGTTATAGTATCTTGGAAACTTTGTTGCTACTCTTAAGGGCGCTGCCATCAGGAGCAATATCCACCATCCAAATGAAATCTTTTTTTTTCTTTTAAAAAAAAGATTCCAAATGAATGATGATGATGCCCCTAAGGACACTGCTCTTAAGGGACATCATCAAACAAACCTTAGTATCTTTGCTAAATTGCGATTTGAATCAATAAAGATATTATACATATAAATTAATTTGACAGAGACATTTATGCTATCATCATTAATTCGATTTGATTCACGTTTATGCATGATAGCAGTGTTATTTATAAAATAATAAATATTTCACTTGTCTGTCACTGGCCAATCAATCAATAATATGCACAACCTTTATGATATCATATGAAATTGGTCTTTGTTATTCCATGGGGTAGTGTCTCATGAGGTAGATCCATCAATTGGATGTGTATATTCTCATCTAATATTAATGGGTATATGCCCATCTAATGGAATGAGACTATCCCATGGGACACCACCCCATGGGGTAGCCAAGAATAAATATATCATATGTTAATTAATGTTTTTGAGGTAGTCTAACTAATTAGTAATTAGGCTTTTTATCTGCACGGTGAACATATCATGTTTGTGAATTGGTTTTTGCTATCCTATCGGGTAGTGCCCCATGAGGAATAAATCCATGTTTGGTTAGGTTGGTCAACTCTAACTAAATAGTTGTTTCCCCTCACATGCCACACATTCTTGAAAAACCTATGGTATTGACACCAAGCTTGTTGCCTCAATAATTATCACACAGTCTCAACTTTGGGATAATCTCCGTTTCGAGAACCATATATCAATACACTTTCCCATCCCAAATGCCAAAAAAAAAAAAAAACAATGCTATTGAACATTTGTTCACATGTATTCCTTCTAGTCCAAAAAGAGGAATATAGGAAGCACAAGCCACCTTCCTCGGAAAATGCTTGTACTCTCTTCCGAAAAAGCTTTTTAAAAAAATAAAAATAAAAACATTCTTGTGCTCAAACAAAATAAGCCTGCATTTGATATTTCTAACAGTGTTGATGAAAAATCAAGTCTTCAATACAAAGAACACACCTAACATTCAAACCAACCATTGGCAATGATTCATCATCTCCTACATACATGTGGCTTGGCCAAATGCCATACAACTGATCAAATCTAGCGTGTGATTTCAAGCAACCATAATTTCAAATACATAACAAGCACATCACTAGCAATTCAAGAATGAGGGCAAAGATTATGACAACCAGAATAAATTAAGGCATACAAATACCAAATAACAGCAATGGAATAGAAATGAAACATACAGAATTAGGAGAAAGGGAACTAATGAAAGCACTCGTTAGACTTTCAAAATTCAATAGTAGCGTATATATACCATAAACAAATAATGATTTGTTACCCTACTGGGCCATATTATAAGTTTTTTCTTCTAATGCTAGCATTGTCTGCTGTATAGTCTGCAAAAAAGTTTCCCATATTGATTTTACCCACATGGTAATTTTGGATGGCCACATTTGTTTTTGTAGTAGTCCAACAGATGACTACTGCTGCCAGGAGTTGGAATCATGGGAATATGCTTTTATCAACTTCTCCTTGGTCAGCGGTTCTGATCCTACTGATTTTACAACGAATGTGTGAAATATTTTTTCACTCCCAACAGCCATTTTTGCGTCAACTATAGTTGCCTGCGCATTCTTGATAGCTTGGACGATTTTGGACACAGGGTGAGCATTCAATTGGCAGCTTCACCTGCATCATAATGTCATCACCATTGGCTTGGATGTCGATTCTTGGAACCGATTCTTGCATCTCCGTGCTTGGGTTAGCTTCTAAAACTGATTCTTCTCTTGGTATGCTCCTAGGTCTTTCCCTCTCTGACTCCATGTTCTTGAGTTTCGTTTGTAGTTCGGTTATGTAAGAAATTGCATCTCCAAGGAGAGAAGCTTTGTCCATCTTGGAAATATTTGGCACAACTGCTCGCAGTGCATAGAAACGTTGATTAAGCTTCTCTCGCCGCTGCCTCTCAGCTTCTACATGATTGAGAGCCTCCATTCGTCCATTGGCAGGCCTCCGACCACGCTTTCTTGGCCTCATCTCTGTCAATAGCCCATTCTGCTCTTCCTGGCATGAGATTTCAACATCTGAATGCTCAGAGTCAACACTACGTGTCTGGGAAACTAATGGCATAGAGGTTGCTCCAGTAAAATCAATCTGCATTTTTGCTGGCTTTTGATTCTGAGTATTATTTAGTCGAAAGTCTTGCCTTGTCCCACTGATAAGATCGTGACGGTTTTTGGTTGCAGCATGAGGGCTATAAGTCTCTGCATGGTTATCCAGATTGACATTATTGCACTGAATCCATGTTGCCCCATGAAAACCATTTCCGGTGTTTGTGAATGGCAGCCTGAGCCCATTTGCATTTGCATCCCATGTCCTGCCTTCCACTTTCTTAGAAGCGAGTTTCTCAATAAATTGCATAGGACCTGAATTTAAATCCTGCCCAAAAATCTTGGGAACGACTTCTGAACCGTTTCCACTTACCAAATTAGAAATTGGATCATCCACATCTTGTTGGTCGGCCATAGCCACCACAGCCGAGGCTTTCTTGGCACTAAAATGTGATGAAATCGAGGAAAAGGATGATGCAATCTCCTTCAAGATCTCTAAACTTTCCGGGATACATTTTACCGAGCCTAATTCAACCACCCCAATGTCTGTTGGAATTAAAATGATAGTTTGCATACCAGCCGACTTTGCAAGAAAGGATCTCACGCAATAATCGATCGGAGACTTCAAAGCATCCAATAACCAGACATGCTTATTTGACCCAAAACATCTTCCAGGACCACCTTCTCCCCTAGGAAAGGAGAAGTACATAGACGCCAGGAAGAACATCTCCGTATCCGTAACCTTATCCAATCCAAAGGCATAACTATCCTCATCGGTACCCCCAAACAAAGTATGCATCTTCTGGAGGACCCTTTTCCTCATTCTTTGTTTGGATTCATCTTCAAGTCGCATATTGTGAATTTGAGTAAATTCAGACTCCTCGTTAACACGAGGCTCACGACAACACCCATCTCCCCAACCCAAGACCAAATCCCCGGATTTAGATCTTGAAAGCTGCCAAAAAATTGCATAATTCCAGCTAAAATTGGCAGAATCTGGGCGTTCCACAAGATCCGAGAGCTTATTCTGTAACCTCTCATCATTCCCCAAGGCCATCAATGAGCATTCAGCAGAAACGGAGCTTGACATCAAGTGATCAAAAGCCTTAGCTCCTAAAATCGCGGCCGCCATAGCTTTATCCTCAACATTCCACCCAACAGCCTCCATCCCGAAATCTAATCTCATCCCACAAGACTACCCACTAACCGAAAAAATTAAAAACAAACTAAAATTCAGTCTTTATGATCAATCCCAATTTCCAAATCACACACGCTCAATATGATAAAAACCAATCAAACAAAGACCCATTACTGCTTTTCCACAAAAAAACTACATTTAGTATCGTATAAAACAAGCAGGCCGTAACTCATAGTTATCAGATCTAAAATCTTACGAATCCAAATACACATGCAAGACAGAAAAGCACAGAGAAAGATACGATATAATTAAAGACATAAAGGACGAAGAACGAACGAAATCACCTACAAATAATTCCTGTAACAGATGATGGACAGTTGGAGAAGTGAGAATGAAGAGCTTTCGTTTGCCTGGAAGAGTAGGAATAAGAAAGGAGAAGCATCCGAAATTGGTTTTCCCGAATTCCCAATTGTGCTGCATGTGTTTGAAGTTTGGGTTTGGATTGAAAAAGTAACCATGGTTAGGTTAAAAGATAGTATTCAGCGACCATTTTATCCTCTCTGTTTTTTCCCATGTTTTTATTTATGCAACATCCTCTCTCTTTTGCGCCCAATATTTTTGTCATGTTTATTTTTATATAGAATACAATTTATACACGTCAAACTCTATAAGAAAATCGTTTATATTGGTTTGATCATGTACATATAAGCCTATCAATACACCTGTGCATCGAATGTAGCCCATGAATTTGACCATTTCATGAAAGCAAGAGAACTATCGAAGAAGACATGTCTCAAAGTTATAAACAAAGACTTGAAATTCAAAGGGATTAAATATGATAATTTGATCGATAGAAGAATTTGAAGAAGACTAATATATGTGTCGATTCGATTTGATTCTCTCTATTGTATACCACTAAATTTTCTAATTTTTTTTTTATAATAATATAAAATGTTTCGCGAGCAGTGGGTAAAATCACGTGTGTTTTCGTTTGTATCACACATTTCACGTTTGAGTTGAATCCCACGAAGCGTTCAAGGCACTGTTATGAGCACGTGACTTGCATTCAACCTTTTCTTTTCTTTAACGCATGCTATGCGTGTGCTTTCCCCTTAAAACACGTCACCCGCTTTCTGATAAGATGGACAATAACTTAATTCAATTATGGATCGAATCAAATTAATAGTGAAAACCTAAATTTTTATTTATAATATTTATAAAATCAAACCGATAAATATCGATTAATGTGATCGATAACAGAATACATTTTTCTAATAAATTAAAACAAATAAAATTGCTTTTAAAAATATAAAAAAAATAAAAAAAACAAAAAGAATTGGTTAATTGATATTTTTAAATCAAAATCAATAATTGAACTGATTTAATTGATATTTTAAAAAATTAAAATCGAACTTTCGAATTGAAAAATGAATTTTCGAATTTATTCGGCTCAGTAGATTATTTAAATTGAACTTTTGCTTACCACTAATTATTACTTCATTTCTCCGGATCTTTTTTAATCAAAAATAAAATATAAAAACGTACCGTGGAATATAATAAAAGGTTATCGTGTTTAAATAATTTAATATATTTCAAGAATCTTTATTCAAAACCAATTTATTCGTACATGATTCATAACAATTATTATTATTATTATTATTATTATTATTATTATTATTATTATTGTTGTTGTTGTTGTTGTTGTTGTTGTTACTATTACTATTGATACCCCTTAATAATAGTCAACACATGATGGGTCGACATGTTTCTTGTGCATCCTAGACTCCTAGTTGTCCTACTTCACAAGGCCTCGCTTGCTCTCCCTATCTCTTCAATGTTACTGACCTGATGGGCCGACGTGTATTGCCCTGTCTATTGTCTCCCGTCCAAACATTTCGGCTATCTCTTTTGTTGTCCGAACTCATTGACCGAGCTCTTCCCATATCTTGTTTAGTTGTGTGGATACAAGGGAACTATATCTCCTAAATTAGGGAAGTGCGAGATATGCGCAATATCTCGGATTTGATTGTAATCACAAGATCTTATCATATCTTGAGAAGATTTGGATAAACATGGAAGGAATCCTTAATACATGGTAACTCTTAATTCTCTGCCTATAAATACCAGGTCCAACCTACAGGTTTGGGCATTCATTCATAATTCTAACTTATTTTAAAATACATATTTTCTCGTATCCTCTCGCCTGACTTGAGCGTCGGAGGGGACACCCTGAAAACTTATGTCTTCCTTCTCACGTTTATTTCGTGATTCCAGGTCCCTAAGGCGAAGATCCTAAACAATATTGACGCTGTTACTATTTGCATTGAAGAACAAGGAGGTATTGTCTTACCTCTTATTGATATCATAAGGTAATCACACATTTTGGTGATATCAATTGGCGCCGTCTGTGGAAATTTTAGATCAAGATGTTGATATGGCTGGAAGACGTGGACATGGGCGTGGGCGTTGAGTCAGGAGGAACCCTGGTGGAAGAGGAAGTCCTGACGCTGAAAATAATGATATCCCTCCACAACATGATCAACCACCTCCTCCTGCCATGAACGTGGGAGATATTACTATGGATCAACTAGCACAGTTCATCAATCGAACCATGAGGAATACTTTCTTCCAACACCAGGCTCCACCACCTCCACAACCCAACCCACAACCCAACCCACAACCCAATCAGGCACCACCGTCTGTTCAACCAGAGCAGGCCCCTTAATATAATAGGGTTGCATGTGCTGATATAAATATGCGAGTGGGGCCTCCACTATTAGATCCGATGGATGCAGTATGGGGAAAAATAAGACAATTGGGTCAACACATAGGTGGACGACCTCTAGTGGCTAGGAAAGAAAGCCCCTTATCACAAGATATTTTAGGAGATGAGCTCCCACCAAATTTTAGACAGCCGGCGGTGGGAGAGTATGACGGAAGCACAAACCCGGAGGAATACCTCTGAAGATTCGAGAATGATGCCTTGCTGCATAGGTATTCTGATGGGATCAA
Organism: Haberlea rhodopensis; assembly: GCA_907163345.1. Taxonomy (NCBI): domain Eukaryota; kingdom Viridiplantae; phylum Streptophyta; class Magnoliopsida; order Lamiales; family Gesneriaceae; genus Haberlea; species Haberlea rhodopensis. The sequence continues at coordinate 166,351 of CAJQUN010000104.1, forward strand.
ATGTCATGTTTTCCTTACCACCCTTGTCAGATCGGCATAACAGTGGTTTAATTTGCTTAAACTGGATACTATTCATTGCTTTGAGGAATTCAGTTCGGACTTTCTAAACAAATTCGCTAGCAACAAGAGATATCAAAAAATTTCTCTGAGTTTGTTCACTACCAAACAGAATGAACAGGAATCCTTGAAAGAATTCGTACAACGTTTCAATGGGGCCGCCTTAGAGGTCCCCGCTGCAATAGTAGATGTCCTTATTAATGCCTTCATACAAGGGCATAAAGCTGGGGAATTTTTCAAGTCACTGGTGCAAAAAACCCCTCGCAGTTATGATGAACTTATGGGGCGAGCTAAAAAATATATCAATCATGAATATGCTCAGAGACAAAAAAAATGGTCGATCTAAGGCCATCAGAAAAGAAAGAGAGGGTAGAGGTAAGCAAGAAAAGACCTGTTGATACGGCCGACAAGATTAGTCAATATAAAAGCCAATTTACTTCGCATACACCTCTGTCCATGAGCCTTGAAAGAGCTATGGAAATCTGTGATGATAAAAAGAAATTGGAAAGACCAAGAAATTCAGAGAAGGGTCCTCGTCTACCTCCATCTGATAAATATTGTGGATTCCATAGAGAATACGGTCATGTAACTAACGAATGTCAGAAGCTTGAAGATGAGGTGGAAAGAATCATTAGAAGAGATTCTCAAATAAAAACTCTTCAACAAAGACTCGGGAACCTTATCAGAATTATAAGGATAGAAGTCGATATCGAGGTAACAGAAGAGAGAGAAAACCCCGTGATGGCCGAGCTAGATCTCGCGATAGAGATGTTCCTCCTAGAGAAATGGAGAATGAAAGAAGAATGGTCGATCAGGTGGAAAATAACCCCACTCGTGGAACAATCAATATAATCTATGGGGGGGCACTAATGGAGACTCGGGCCGAACTCGAAAAAGTCATGGCAGGAGGTTGGAAAGTTTTGAAGTCAAGGAAGAGGTAATCCAAAGAGATGAGCATATCATAACCTTTGGGCCTGATGATCTAAAGGGTATTGCAGCACCACACAATGATGCGCTAGTGGTCACTGTAACCATTGCAAACTATGACGTCGCAAGGATCTTTGTTGACACTGGGGCTCAATTAATGTTCTGTTTAAAGACACTTTAGATAAGATGCAAATATAAGGGTCAAAGTTTGAGCTTATTACTACTCCTTTATATGCAATTCAACCACTAGGACATATCACCCTGCCCTTATCTCTTGGTAATGGGATGTCAGGCATAACAAAAATGGTTAACTTCATCGTGGTTGAGTCCCTTCCTTGTATAATGCAATCCTAGGCCGACTTGCTATAAAAGACTTCAAAGCAGTAGCTTCTATCCACCATCAGAAACTCAAATTTCCTGTGGGCAGGGAAGTCGGAGTTTTGTGTGGTGATCAGAAAACAGCCCACCGATGTTATGTGGAAGAAGTGAAAGAAGATGGAAAATGAGCTTGTCGAGATGTAGGTTGTATTGAAAGAACTGGGTACGACATTCCCATTGACAGAGGTATCCCAAACAGCTTAGACGAAGAGCCAAAAATAGCTGTGCTTTGCTCCGCTGACAAAAAAGTAAAAGTAGCTAGGGATTTGGAGACAAACATCAGAGCAGATCTCATCTAATGTCTAATCAAGAATGAGGATATCTTTGCTTGGAAAGCTCATGATCTGAGGGGGATCAGCCAAAGCGTCTTAGAACATCGGTTAAATGTGCTTCCAAGAGCCCGACCTGTCAAGCGGAAGAAAATGCACTTTGGACCTGAAAAAGATAAAGTGATAAGAGAGCAAGTTGAGGATCTCCTTTGGGTAGGTCATATTCGCGAAGTTCAATTCCCAACATGCTTCCCAAACATGGTCCTTGTACCCAAGAGATCGGGAAAATGGAGAATGTGCATAGACTTCCGAGATCTTAATAAGGCATGCCCAAAAGATTGCTACCCATTACCTAGGATCGACCAGCTGGTTGATTCCACTGCAGGACTTCAGTACTTATGCTTAATGGATGAATATCAAGAATATCATCAAATCCATTTGGCTAAGGAAGATCAAGATAAAGTGAGTTTTGTCACTTCAGATGGAACATTATGTGTCTTCGGGCAAAACGAAATGCGTTTCTTTATTCTCGTCGCCAACGAGCCGAAAGTATGCGCGTTTTTATCCTCGTCGCAATGCGAGACACAACGAAACAAAAATATCCACAGTTCACAAACCTCAAATTGTATTCACTGAATCAAGACAAACATGGCCTTTCAAAATAGTTTTTCACACACAATAAAATGTTACTCAAAATTCTATTTTTCAACAAAATACATTTCTTATCAAAAATCATATTTCAAAAACAATTCTTGCATGCTTACTATTCAAAACATTTCAAAAAATAAATAACGTAAAATACTCAAAGTAATTTGTGAAAATGCAACCTCATTTACGTACCTCAAAGCTTTCTATCAACGTTCAAGCTACAAACCTTCCCAAAATCTCCAAGATATCAATGATTTCCTAATATCCATTTCAACATTATTAAAATCATATTCATTTAACTTGTTCTAGTACAACCTAACAAAATCCTAACTCTTATATTATTCAACACCATTTTGAATTAACATCCAAAACTTCAGAATATGTTTCGAAATTCCTTAAAATCCAGCATACAAATTTTCGAACCAAACACCATCCCAATTCTTTAAAATTCAGTCTCATATTCGAACTAAATTTCCAGAAATTATTTTTCGAAACTAATTCCAGAAATTCTTCGAACCAATTCTTAAAAATTTGTTCTTGACAATTTAAACCCCTAAAACTTCAATTTAAATTCAACTAACCTAAACACAATAATTAAAAATCGAAACAGCAATTAAAAATTGAAACAGAAAATTTCGAAACTTAAGAAAAAAATTCGAATTCATACCAATTGATGTCCAAATCCGAATTCCTCTCAGCTACTTGTTATTACTTGGATTTGAAAGTGATTTCCGAAGCTAAAATCGAAACCCACAAAATCTGGAATTTTTTTCTGAGTTGGGAAAATAAAGCATACGGTAATGGTTGGGATTTTTCTGACCTTATACAATCCAGAGTAGATGAAGGGACAAGAGTTATCAGCTTTGTTGGGAGAAGAAGAGGCGAAGCGAAACTGATGAAACGGACGAAACGAAGGAGACGAATTGAAAACGAAAAGAAGAAAGCTGAAGCGAATAAATGGAGCTGAGCGGATGAAGGCTGAAAATTTTTGAAGGGAATAAAACGTGATTAGTTTACACGTTTTTCAATTTTTTTTTTTTAAATAATATTATTATTATTACTATTATTATTGTTTTTAATTAATTTAAAAAATTTGGAACAATTATTTTCATTAAAATGGAACCATTACAATCTCCATACATTCTAAAAAGTTTCGTCCTCGAAACTTGCATCGCATTTTACATCTGGATATTTAGCATATAGTTCTTCTTCTTTTTCCCATGTTGCTTATCAGGTGAATGATTACTCCACTGAACTTTAAAAAAAGGAATTGTCTTAGTTCGTAGAATTCTCTCTTGACGGTCGAGTATCTTGATAGGATATTCTGAATATGTACACTCCTTGGATACCTCGATCTCTGTTGCCTTAAGCACATGACTTTCATCTGAAATATACTTCCTGAGCATCGAGACGTGAAATACATTATGTACTCGATCTAGTTCCGGAGGTAGAGCAAGTCGATAAGCCAAAGTTCCTATTCTTTCCAGAATTTCATATGGTCCTATGAATCTCGGACTTAACTTCCCATGCTTACCGAACCTCATTACTCCTCTGAATGGTGATACTTTCAAGTATACCTTATCCCCTTGCTGGAATTCTAAGTCTCGTCTGCGAACATCTGCCCAACTTTTCTGTCGACTCTGTGCTGTAAGTAATCTCTGTTTGATGATGGACACATTCTCATTCGTGAGTTTGATCAACTCTGGTCCTTCCAATACTTTCTCTCCAACATCAAACCAACACTGTGGTGTTCGACATTTCCTTCCATACAAAGCTTCGAATGGTGCCATTTGAATACTGGATTGATAACTGTTATTGTATACAAACTCTGTCAGTTTCAGATGACGATCCCACTGTCCTTGAAAATCCAAAATATATGTTCTAAGTAAATCCTCGAGAATCTGAATCGTTCTCTCAGACTGTCCGTCCGTCTGTGGATGGAAAGCTGTACTGTATTTCAAATTTGTTCCCAACACAGATTGTAAACTCTTCCAGAATTGTGAACTGAATCGAGCATCTCGATCAGATATGATACTAACTGGTATCCCGTGCAAACATACCACTTGATCAATGTAAAGCCGTGCTAAATCATTCATTGATGTGGTCTTCTTCATCGGTATAAAGTGAGCACACTTAGTAAGTCGATCAACAATAACCCAAACTGAATCTTTTTGTGTCGTAGTCTTGGGTAATCCGGTCACAAAGTCCATAGTAATATGCTCCCATTTCCAATTTGGTATATCCAAGTTTCTCAGTGTCCCTGCTGGCTTTTGTCTTCCAACTTTCACTTGTTGACACACTAAACACTTGGACACAAACTTCACAACATCTTGCTTCATTCCTGGCCACCAAAATAATTGCTTCATATCTTGATACATTTTATTCTGTCCTGGATGCATGGCCAATATTGTCTGATGTGAATCTTGTAAGACTTCGCCCCTGAGTGTTGATACAGCTGGAACGAATAGTCTATCATTGAATCTCAAAGTCCCATCTTCATGCATTCTAAAACTTTCTTGGTTTGATTGAGCTTTTTGCAAGAAAGTCTGCCACATAGGATCCTTTGATTGTGCTTCCTTAATCCTGAGAATAAGATCAGGTTGCACCATGAGATTACACAATATCGTCGTCCCATTTTGGTCGTCTCTTGATTCAACATTCAGATTTAACTTTGACATCTCGTCAATGAGTTTCTGTTGCGTAGTCAATAGCATTGATCCATAACTCTTCCTGCTTAATGCATCTGCTACCGCATTACTCTTTCCAGGATGATAGTGCAATTTCACATCATAGTCCTTGATCAGTTCTAACCATCTTCTCTGTCTCATATTCAACTCTTTTTGAGTAAAAATATACTTTAAGCTCTTGTGATCAGTGTAGATATCACATGTGGTTCCGTACAAGTAGTGTCGCCATAATTTCAGTGCAAAAACCACTGCTGCCAGTTCCAGATCATGAGTAGGGTACCTTATTTCATGCTCTTTCAACTGTCGTGAAGCATATGCAATCACCTTTCCATTTTGCATAAGTACACAACCTAACCCTTCTTTTGATGCATCGCTGTAGTTACAAAATCCTTCATGTCCATCTGGCAATGTAAGAATTGGTGCCGACACAAGTAATTCTTTCAACTTCTCAAAACTTGCCTGACACTTAGAGTCCCATTCAAACTTTACACCCTTTCTAGTTAACTTTGTAAGGGGTAATGCAACTCGAGAAAATCCTTCCACAAATTTTCGGTAATATCCAGCCAATCCCAGAAAACTTCGAATTTCTGATACTGATGTCGGAACTTTCCAATTGGTAATGGCTTGGATCTTTGCTGAGTCTACTCGGATTCCTTGAGTATCAATGATGTGTCCAAGAAATGCTACAGAATCCAACCAGAAGTCACATTTCTCGAACTTTGCAAATAATTGATGTTGTCGTAGTCTCTCCAATGTCATCTTCAAATGTTCTTCATGTTCTTCCTTTGATTTGGAATAGATCAATATATCATCATGAATACTATGATGAATTTGTCGAGCCATTCTCGGAATACGTGATTCATTAATGCCATAAATGCTGCAGGTGCATTCGTAAGTCCGAAAGGCATTACCAGAAATTCATAATGTCCGTATCTGGTTCGAAATGCAGTTTTATGAATATCTTGCTCTTTAATTCTGAGTTGATGATACCCAGATCTCAAATCAATCTTCGAGAATATTTGAGCACCTTGCAATTGATCAACAAATCATCAATCCTTGGTAGCGGATATTTATTCTTCACAGTGATTCGATTCAACTCCCTGTAGTCAATGCACATTCTCATGCTGCCGTCCTTTTTCTTTACAAACAGTACCGGTGCTCCCCAAGGTGACACACTAGGCCTTATGAAACCTTTATCTTGTAGTTCCTTCAATTGACTTTTCAATTATTTTAGCTCTGCTGGTGCCATCCTGTAAGGTGCTTTGGATATCGGTTCCGATCCTGGAATAATATCAATAGAAAATTCCGTACTTCGAATTGGTGGCAGTCCTGGCAAATCCTCTGGGAAAACATCTGAGAATTCTTTCACCGTGCAAATCTTATTTATTTTTGCTTCCACTTCAGAGACATTGCCACAAAATCGTTCATGCAGGCTCACGCCTTCATAACAGATCTCTTTACCCGAATTCGTTTGTAGAGTTATGATCCTTCGGTAGCAGTCAATGCGAGCCCTTGCACTCCTCAACCAATCCATCCCAAGAATTATGTCAAATTCTTTCATGTTGATGATGAACAGGTTGGCTTTGAATTCTTCGCTTTCCACAATCAGTGTTACATCATTGCATACATATTTAATTGTGACTGTTTTTCCTAATGGACTCAATACTTGCATTAAATGTAACAGTGGACTGAAGTGCAAATCAAGTTTCTCCACACAAGACTCAGAGATAAAGGAATTTGAAGCGCCAGAATCAAATAACACATAAACATCTTGATTCAGGAATTTAAATTTACCTCCGATCAACTCATGATCCTCTTCCGCACGGACAGCATACAATCTAGTTGGATTGCGCTGTTGTTGTCCACGTGGTTGATTTGTTCCTGAGGTTTGCTTCAAACTGGGACAATCTCTAATCCGATGCTCTTTAGATCCACGTTTAAAGCAACCTCCAGAGTTCCAGTAACATTCTCCAGTATGACTCCGATTGCACTTGGGGCAAACTTCATTCTTCTTAGTTTCAACGATCATCTGTCTGCGAGCTGACGGTCTCTGATCTCTGTTTCTGAATTCAGGCTTTCTCTTTCGATTTTGAGGAGTCTCAAGATTCCTCAGTTCAGATTCCACGAACAATGCCCTCTCCATGAGTATATCAAATTTTGTATCCATGAGAGGTGCTACTTTGAGCCTGATGCCAGTGCGAAGACCTTGTCTGAACCTTGTAATCTTGCTGTTCACAGACTGCAAATACAAAGGACAGAATCTGCCCAGCTCTTGGAACTTCCTCAAATATTCCAGCACAGTCATATTCTCAGTTTGCCTCAGCCTCAAAAATTCATCTTCTTTAGCCATTCGGACAGCGTCAGGAAAATATTGTTGTAGAAATTTCTCTCTAAAAATCGTCCAGGTAATGGAGTTTCGTTCCATACTTACTTCCACTGAGGTCCACCAATGCTTTGCATTTCCTTCCAGAAATGGAGTCACCACTGTAACTTTTTCTCCATCGGCAATGTTTATGGCTTTCAGTAATTCTTCAATCTTGGTCAGTCATTCCTCAGCTTTCATTGGATCAGTCTCGTTTCCAAAGTACGGTGGTCGGAGTGCCCGAAATCTCTCAAATTCAGTCCTTCTCTGCGTTTCCGGCTGAAGTGGTGCCGAAACAACATTTTGTTGTAACACTCCAGCTATGATGCGACATATATTCGTGATGTCCACCTCATTCATTGATCCCACATTTATATTTGGAACTCCATCTTGACCTTGATTCACATTCCTATCTTGACCATCTCCTGAGTCGCGATTCGAGTCCTGCTCTTGGCTACCACTCTGATTGCTACTGGTTCTTCCTCTAGCCATTTGAAATCTTAAAACGAACGTAAAATTTATCGTAAGATTCGTAAACAAGGAAGATAGATAGTCAAACCTAAATAACTTCATTCTTAAGTTCAAAAGTCTAATCCCAAACATATAAGAAAGATCTAATCCAAACAAATAACAATGGTCTAACCCAAACTTATAAACTAAGGCTCTGATACCAACTGTGACGGCCCGCCCAGACGGGTCGCCCGCCGTATTCAATTGCTTGAATACAAGGCTACACTCAATTCAAAAACTTAATATCATTTTGAACTTATGTTTAGCGGAAACGTTTTAATTCTTATCGGATGTTGACTTAATAATTTATTACCCGTGACTTTTATCTTAGAAAAATTTGGGCAGAGTCTCCTCTTAAAAATTGTGCCCTGTGATCTACCAGATCACTACAACCACAATACCAAAATCAAAACAATAATTTAACTAAACCCAAATAAGTCTCAATATCCAAAAACAACTAAAATCAAAATAAAGTACTACATGTCCTCAAAATAAAACATAACCTCTCAACATAATTAACTTTCATTGCATAACTAAATACCCTCTGCATCATCTAAGTCTTCAACTCCATCTGTAATATGTCACATTACAGGTAAAGGTAAGTTGCCGCATTTTATAGTAAGCATAATAAACATTTGATAAAAAGTATCAAAACATCATTTTTTCATAATGTGACGAAAAATAATATACTTTCATATCCAAAATAACTTTCACACATATATGGTTTAATCCGAGCAGTCAACGGAACTAAATTTCACAAAACGGAATCATAACGGAAATAACTGCACAGATAACCAACTAAACGTAACAGAAACGAATAACAATATCATATTATAGAATTAATCATTAAACATAGCCATACTGTAATGAAACAAATGCATACTCAAATACGGATGTGACACAATGATATCATTCCAGACTATACCCGCTGGAAGGGTATCGACAGATATTATACCCCCTCTGTCTTCGGGCAAAACGAAATGAGTTTCTTTATTCTCGTCGCCAACGAGCCGAAAGTATGCGCGTTTTTATCCTCGTCGCAATGCGAGACACAACGAAACGAAAATATCCACAGTTCACAAACCTCAAATTGTATTCACCGAATCAAGACAAACATGGCCTTTCAAAATAGTTTTTCACACACAATAAAATGTTACTCAAAATTCTATTTTTCAACAAAATACATTTCTTATCAAAAATCATATTTCAAAAACAATTCTTGCATGCTTACTATTCAAAACATTTCAAAAAAATAAATAACGTAAAATACTCAAAGTAATTTGTGAAAATGCAACCTCCTTTACGTACCTCAAAACTTTCTATCAACGTTCAAGCTACAAACCTTCCCAAAATCTCCAAGATATCAATGATTTCCTAATATCCATTTCAACATTATTAAAATCATATTCATTTAACTTGTTCTAGTACAACCTAACAAAATCCTAACTCTTACATTATTCAACACCATTTCGAATTAACATCCAAAACTTCAGAATATGTTTCGAAATTCCTTAAAATCCAGCATACAAATTTTCGAACCAAACACCATCCCAATTCTTAAAAATTCAGTCTCATATTCGAACTAAATTTCCAGAAATTATTTTTCGAAACTAATTCCAGAAATTCTTCGAACCAATTCTTAAAAATTTTTGTTCTTGACAATTTAAACCCCTAAAACTTCAATTTAAATTCAACTAACCTAAACACAATAATTAAAAATCGAAACAGCAATTAAAAATCGAAAACAGAAAATTTCGAAACTTAAGAAAAAAAATCGAATTCATACCAAATGATGTCCAAATCCGAATTCCTCTCAGCTACTTGTTATTACTTGGATTTGAAAGTGATTTCCGAAGCTAAAATCGAAACCCACAAAATCTGGAATTTTTTTCTGAGTTGGGAAAATAAAGCATACGGTAATGGTTGGGATTTTTCTGACCTTATACAATCCAGAGTAGATGAAGGGACAAGAGTTATCAGCTTTGTTGGGAGAAGAAGAGGCGAAGCGAAACTGATGAAACGGACGAAACGAAGGAGACGAATTGAAAACGAAAAGAAGAAAGCTGAAGCGAATAAATGGAGCTGAGCGGATGAAGGCTGAAAATTTTTGAAGGGAATAAAACGTGATTAGTTTACACGTTTTTCAATTTTTTTTTTAAATAATATTATTATTATTACTATTATTATTGTTTTTAATTAATTTAAAAAATTTGGAACAATTATTTTCATTAAAATGGAACCATTACAACTTCCTGCTGAGATAGGAGCCGAATCATCAAGAGTGCATTTCTATGATGAATAGAACCGAAAGAGAAAAACTACTGATCTTGATTTAATTGAAGAAAAAAGGGAAGTTGCCACCATCATGATGGAAGCCTATCGTAGCCGCATTGGATGTATGTACAACCGACTAGTTGTTCAAAAAATTTCTAGGTCGGAGACCTGGTACCGAGAAATGTGCAAGAAGTACAAGTGGGCAAGCTTGATCCTAAATGTGAGGGTCCCTTCAAAATAGTAGAGAAGCTAAGTTCAGGAGCATATTACCTAGAAGATCCTGAGGGGAAGACATTAAAGAGGCATTTGAACGCCTACCACCTCCATAAATATTATTCTTAGTTTATGTCCTTTTGCTTTCTTTTTCAGAGATTGTGTTTTTGGATGATTTATTTTTGTCATAATGTCAATACAATTTTGAGAATTTTCTATCATTTACTGATTACATAATTAAAGTAAAGGTTTTCACCCGATATTAGGAGTTTTTTTACGACAAGCTCACCTCAACCTTGGTTACACCAGGTCCAAGCGTTTTCATCCAATATCAAGAGCTTGTTTACAACGAGCTCACCTCAACCCTGGTTACGCCAGATTCAAGGGTTTTCACCAGATATCAGGGGCTTGTTTACGAGAGGTCACCTCAACCCTGGTTACGCCAGGTCCAAGGGTTTTCACCCAATATCAGGAGCTTGTTTAGGACGAGCTCACCTCAACCTTGGTTACGCCAGGACCAAGGGTTTTCACCCGAAATCAGGGGCTTGTTTACGACAAGCTCACCTCAACCCTGGTTACGCCGGGTCCAAGGGTTTTCACCCAATATCAGGAGCCTTTTTACGACGAGCTCACATCAACCCTGGTTACGCCAGGTCCAAGGGTTTTCACCGATATCATGAGCTTGTTTACGACGAGCTCACCTCAACCTGTTTACACCAGGTCCAAGGGTTTTCACCCGATACCAGGAGCATGTTTACGATGAGTTCACCTCATCTCACCACACCTCACTTAGCTGAGTTGTTACAGCCTAGGACTTAGATGCTATTACTTTGCCCTTATGAGGTAATTAACTAACTTAGCCGAGCTGTTACAGCCTATGTCTTATCTGTTATTACTTTACCCTTACGGGGTAATTAATTAACTTAGCCTAGTTGTTACAGTCTTGGTATTATCTGTTATTACTTTACCCTTATGGGGTAATTAATTAAGTTAGCCGAGTTGTTATAGTCTTGGTCTTATCTGTTATTACGTTGCTTACGGGGTAATTATTTAACTTAGCCGATCTGTTACATTCTTGGTCTTATCTATTATTATTTTGCCCTTCCGAGGTAATCAATTAACTTAGCCGATATGTTATAGCCTTGGTATTATCTGTTATTACCAGTGTTTTCATAACCGGACCGGACATAAAATCGGTGTCCTTACTGGTTACAGGTTAGATCGGTTTAACCGGTTAAACCACTGGTTCAACCGGTGTATGACGTCATCATGATGTAATATCTATATTTAATTTTTGAAAAATATATAACATGTATTTGTAAAATTTTCAAATGTTCATAATAAAAAAAATATCATTGTAGCAACATAGCATGTAGACCAATATTTTACACAATCTTTCAATAATTTCATCTATTTAAGTTTATAACTATTTTTTTTATATAAACTTTATATATAAAAGGATTAATTACAAACGCACTAATTAGTCATGCATACACCAAATTTGTATTATATTATTCAATAATGGGCTACTATATTATTACAAACACTTTATTATTGATTATCAAAATTAAGAGATTTTTTGTCTTTTTTGATACAATATATTACTTTTTGTATTTATATATAAGACTGATACAAATATCAAAAATATATAATGAGTAAATGTTAAAACTCATAGTTGCATGGAATTGATGCAATACAAAATTAGATCTAATATATATAATAAACTCCATAAAATCTTCAATCATGGCAATACAATTGTCATGTAATCCACCAATTAAAATGCAAGAATTGATTTTTTTTATTAGAAAGTTCATACATTGCCTGTAGAAGAAGAATTGTTGTGTGAATGATAAAACTTAAAAGGGATAACAAAAAAAAATGAAAATTAAAAAAAAAAAAAAAAAAAAAAGGTGAGAACCGGTTCAACCAGTCGACTGGTTCACCGGTTCGACCGGTTTTTGACCGGTTCTCACCGGTTCTTTGCCCCTCCGATTTTATGCTGTTAACCGGCCCGGACTCAGTACCGGTCACCGGTTGAACCGGTCGGACCGGCCGGTCCGGGCCAGTTTTAATAACACTGGTTATTACTTTGCCCTTGCGGGGTAATTAATTAACTTAGCCGAGCTGTTATAGTCTTGATCTTATCTGTTAGTACTTTGCCCTTACGGGGAAATTTATTAACTTAGCCGAGCTGTTATAGTCTTGGTCTTATCTGTTATTACTTTGCCCTTACGGGGTAATTATTTAACTTAGCCTATCTGTTACAGTCTTGGTCTTATCTGTTATTATTTTGTCCTTCCGAGGTAATCAATTAGCTTAGCCGAGCTATTATGTTCTTGGTCTTGTCTGTTATCACTTGGCCCAGTCAGGTCCTATATGATTTTACTTGGTTCATTAATATTCAAAATGAACAAGATGTTGTCAAAGCTGGGCTCACACAAAATTACAAAGCATTTCTATTAAAATCAAATGGTGAGATTACAAAAACTAATACAACAGGTCAAGAGGAAATGCAAGATTGAAAGGGGAACTAGTATCTACAGGCCGGGAGGAAGAGTGACGACTACTTTCTCTATATCCAGAAAATCCAAGAAGACATCATGTATGAGACATCCCTGCTCTTTGAGCTGACTTACACATCTGTGGAAACTAGCCTCAACAAAAGTAAGGAACTTCTCCCCAACCTGCTCTTCAGACTTCTGCTTCTCCTCAGCCGCTTCCTTCTGAGCCTTGGCAAGCTCCTGCTCAGCAGAGTTAGCTAACCCTTTGGCTAGGGCTAGCTCGTTATGAAGCTCCCATAGATCAGTCTCATACTTGTGTTTTTGTAACTCAATTAAAGGGCGGTCCTCAGTTTCCGAAAGGGACTTTTTGTCTATCTGAGCTTTAAGCTCAGCCACTTCCTTCTCACACAGGGATTTGGCCTCGTCAGTGTCATGCATGGCTTCAAAGACTTTGGTGTCCTTGAGAGATTGTCTTCGGATCATTGTAGCCTGAGATGCAAACTCCCCTATCAACAGCATGGCCTGAGGAGAAAACCTACATGAAATAATAATAACAAAAGTATTCCATAAAGACAACAGTGCTTGCCCTACATTGCCTCCGTAAGACAGCTACCAATTCAGGTGACAAGATCACCCCAACTCAGTTGGCTCATGTAATGAGCGTCCTCGGCATTAGCCAGATCACGAGCTACAGCTAAGGTAACAGTGCTCGATCCTTCCCCAACAAGCCTAACCCCTCCGCGGTAGGCTTCCATCACCCTCTCGCGATGCCTCTCAACCCAAGCTGGCTTACTTCCCTTCTCACCCCCCTGAGGTGGTTTGGAAGGTTCAGTTCAAACTCGAACATGCCTCACCGGTCGAACATCAACAGTCGAGGACCCTTCAGCCCCTTATGGTTCAACCCTTTTTTTCCTAGAGAGGGGGACCTCCTCGGCTGCAGGAGGACTCTCAGCCATCACATCCACAATAGTTACCCCATCAGCTGGTTGGGATTGCTGGGCTTGCTTTTGCTTCCTCCTATGAAGAGACTTTTGCACTAACAAACTCATTACTCTGTCAACTGAATGCCAACACAGATAAGGGGTCAGCATAACCGAGCAAAAAATACTTAGAAGTTTAAAAGTCATTAAACTTGCTCAAAACAAGTATCAGCTCTCCCCAGCAAAACAAAGGAGATCTTCCACCAACAGCTTAGATGAGTTGAAGCAGTGGCCCCCAATAACTTTCATTACATCTAAGTACATCATGCCCATGGCTGAGGAGGTTTAACAAAAAAGAAGTAATTCTTCAAATCCTTGATCTTATTAGGATACCCCCCAACAAAAGCGCAACCAGGTCGGCTGGTCATATACAAAGGCCCCTCATCATATCTCTTTATTTGGAAAAAAGTATGAGAGTGAGGGGTTGTCATAAGATAACCCAAGCGCCCTGAAAATAACCACCAGGTTGCACAAAATACGATAAGAGTTGGGGGAGAATTGACTGAGGTTAAGTTGATAGAATGTATTGAGCTCTTGAAAGAACTTAGGTAAAGGAAAGCGTAAGCCCTACTCCAGCTGTCCACAGTAAAAGGTGTAATAACCCTCAGGAGGTTGGTTCAGCCGTTGGGATGTAGAAGGAAACAAGAATTCGTAGTCAGCAGTGGCTTGGCTAAGTTTGCGGATTTGGGTCTCATATGAATAATCCAAGGCAGAAACGTACAGTTCGTAATAATTGCCCGAAGGGGATTCCGACCTCTGCTGAGGGCTAGCCTCAGCAAGTTGAAGTTCCTGCCCCACCGAGACCACAGCTTTCTGGGTGTCCTTAGTACGCACGACTTCCTCAGGGATTGCAACCTCCTCAGGATAAAAAGAACCATACTGATTTATCGCACTAATAGTCTCGTGCGCCAGAGGGGAAGGAAATAATCTATCAGAGAAAGAAGATATTCTCAATAAAAAAACAGCTAAGAGTAACATACCTAGGAGTTTTCAGAAAGAAAAAAATGGAGAATGATGCAAGTGAAAGAAGTCGGAGCCGATCTATTTCAATCGTGGCAAAATAAGGGAATGGGGGACCAGAGCGTGATCTATATACAGGAGAGCTTCCTCGAATCCTGGACGTTGATCTCTGATTCATTGAACGACCAGGATTTGCCTCGGAATACAAACAGACGCCCCAACGGTTAGAATTTTGAATAGTTAGCCGTTGGTTCCCGCCTAAATCATCAATGGATAGGAAGAGCTGACTCATATCTGAAACAGGTCGGCTAAATACATAAGAACTTCTGGTCTACGACGTCAGCTCGACTGGGAGGGGGACTGTGATATCTCTTAATAATAGTCAACACCTGATGAGCCGACATGTTTCTTGTGCATCCTAGTTGTCCTACTTCACAAGACCTTGCTTGCTCTCCCGATCTCTTCACTGTTACTGACCTGATGGGCCGACGTGTTTTGCCATGTCTATTGTCTCCCGTCCAAACATTCCGGTGATCTCTTTAGTTGTCCGAACTCATTGACCGAGCTCTTCCCATATCTTGTTTAGTTGCGTGGACACAAGGGAACTATATCTCCTAAATTAGGCAAGTTCGAGATATGCGGAGCAATATCTGGATTTGATTGTATTCACAATATCATATCATATCTTCATAAGATTTGGAAAAACATGGAAGAAATTTTGATACATAGTAGATCTTAGTTCTCTGCCTGTAAATGCCAGGTCCAACCTACAGGTTTGGGCATTCATTTCTCACTGATTTTACAGTACACATTTTCTCGTATCCTCTCGCCTGACTTGAGCGTCGGTGTGGCACGTCGGAAAACTTCCGACCCCCTTCTCACGTTTATTTCAGAATTCCAGGTCCCTAAGGCGAAGATCCTAAGCAATATTGACGATGTTACTATTTGCATTGAAGAACAATGAGGTATTATCTTACCTCTTATTGATATCAGAAGGTAATCACATTTTTGGTGATATCAATTATCATTATTACTGGCATCTAATGAGCCTATACATATTAAAATTACTATGTAAAATATATTTATATAACACTAGATTTCTTTAATTCATTATGTTTTGTTTTCGATAAAACTAGATCGTCTTTGGAAAATATAATTTAGGGATTAAAATTGATGAATTTTATACCAAAATAATTACGATAATATATCAAAAATGAATAATGAGATTTTTACCGTCAGGCTAAACCAGCTCGATAAATATATATTTTACTATATATAATTATTTTTAAATGACTTACGAGAATTTACATAAACACGTAAATGAATTCTGGTTAACGACTAATCAAATCCTTGGGTAACTCCACAAATTTTGTTTGCTAAGTTGGGTTAAAGCCCAAGAAAGCGATTAGAGGTCATGAGGCCAACTCCTAGTTCATAAAACCTTTTCTCAAATTAATCGATATACTATTGAAAAACCTTGAGGTCCAGTAAGGCCCAACCTCTCTCTCTTTCTCCCACACACATATATAACGATGGAGCAATTGGGCTAGGATGGGCTCCAGTCCCATATAATATTTCAAAAATAAATTTTTTTAGTATTTATGGTTATAAATTTTATTTTTTAATCTAACCCTTTAAATCATCGTAGCTCTACCTAATCCTGTCTGCCCCAAGTAATATTCATTATTGACTTTGCCCCTGCACATATATAATATATATATGTTTCATTATATAATTTCCCAGTCTATATTTTATGTCCGTTAATTTTGTCAAATTTAGTCATTGTTTTGACAAGTTCATTATGGTTGCATTTGCATTGAAATAATTGAATTTAAAAAAAAACAATATGAAAGAAGGATTTCAAATGACTTTTTGTAGGAATTTAAAATCCATTAGATTAGTTGATAAAAACAAGTTGAAAATATATAAAAAAAAAAAAGATTTTAAATAATACCATCCAAAAGCTTTTGTTTGGGTGAGTGATTTAAACAATGAAAAATGATTTGATAATAAAATTCAAATATGATACCTATTTTGGTTTTTTTTTTTTTGAGCATCCTATTTTGGTGATTTTGAAATAGTGCACTTGTTAATAAATGTGTCTAAATCAAGCGTGAGGAATTTGAAATTCACCTAAATTGAGTTAACTAAAACAAGTGAGATGGAACTGAAATCATTGATTAAAATCCATAATTTCAAATATCTCGGTCCAAATACATCTGTAAAAATTAAATAAAATAGCCGTTTACGCTGATATTAATCTCCCACATAAGTCTAGATTTATTTATATATTCCAATTAATATGTGTTGTATGAAATCATGTTGAAGCTTTTAAGATCATAAATAAATAATCACTGAATTAGTTATGACCTACCACTAATTAACACATTATGAGGAAAAAGGGTTCCATCTCGGGCTCACCTGGGAACACAATTATTTGAACTTAATTGTCGTTTACTAATCATAATTAATATGCATCTCTTTTTCTATTTTCTATTATATCATAGTTAGGCCAGCTTTCAAGTTAAAAGTGAACATGATGTTGGAAAATACTTGTATGAACCGGGTGGTTGTAAATACCAAGATACATAAACATATATGTATATATATATATTTGTATATATATTGGTGTTTGTAAGACCGAGTGTATATACGTAAGATCTCATGATGTTTAAATTAATGAATCATTTTTGTTTCCCCGGGGTTATTAATCATATTCTAATCACATGCATGCGTATGGTTTTTACCAGTAAATTATTTTTCCCTGGTTCGTACACCATAATTATAGGTATTTATTATTATTATTTAATTTTTTGGATTAGTGTAACAGAAAAATCAAATTAAAGTTAAGAGTTAAGATTATAAACCCTAGATGTAAAGGGGTACTTGAACCCATCTATGCGAATAGAAGGGTGCAGAATTGGATCCCCCTCAAATAGATAAATCTGGGATTGATTGTGAAACCGAGCATATAGAACCTAGGGCTAGCATTAAGATATGATAGGCGGAATAGTTGCTCTGAAGCAGGTTTGAACTGGATAGATGCTGTACGAATCTTGAAAAATGACTAAGATTTTGTAAAATAAAGAAATGAAAACGTGACTCCAACAAATCTAGGACTCTCAATTGGGATCTAATGAGGGAAGCCTGGCTAAAGGTATAAGGTGGTCAAATTGTACGGACAAAGGAACCCTATCAAAAGAATCTAATTTAATTTAAAGCTTCAGGTTTTTTTTTAATTTTTTTTTACTGTGATCGAACTTAAGTCGGTCCCAAATGATACAATGGTGGCAATTAATCCGGCTAGCTCGGAGATGTCGGATTCCCTTGTAATTAACATCACTCAATCACTATAAATATGTATATACACGCACTATTAATTTGAAATTTGTTTAATATATTCTGCCAATTAGATGGATAACATTAATTAATGGAGAATATTGTGGTAATTATAACTAAATTGAATGCTTAAGGAACAAATGATTACATTACTAATCTGAGAAGTGCAATCCAACGTTAATTATGTTGCCCACACAATCGAAATGGAATGAGAATATTCCAATGAGATCAAAATCATCCCAATTAAAAAAATTGTTATTGGGGAATTGGAATTCAAAATGACACTCCACGAATTTGTTGGTTAGTTTGTTATTGCCACGAAGAACAATGTTAAACATTCAACATCAATTGAATGGATGGGTGTTACTCCTAGGAGGACACTGTCAATGAGATTAGCATCAAATTTTCCGAACGGGTCTAAGGAAGCATTTTATCCTTATCTAAATTTTGACAAATTAATTAGTAATATAACAAATGGAATCAACCATTAAATAAAGATTTGTTAAAGATCTCGGATAAGATTGCCTCAAATTAATTGTATTATAACTTTTGTTGGACTTGTCAAAATAGTAATAGCCTTTTATTTGGTGGGATTTGTTTAATATATTAGGGTAATTACGGGCCGATATCGTTTGGAAAACACTAATTCATCCTAGTGTGCTGAAAAACAACAATTCATCTAAGTCCGTTCTTGGTTGAAATGACTTCAATAACTTCATGTGGTCCAAGTGGTCCAACCAACCTTTAATAAAATTACATTATTACTCCTTGGAAAATGTTTTTAAGAGCAAATATACCTCCGTATACTATTCATCATCTTTTTTATCATAATATTCACCAAACAGTAGCATTTTACGAGCATGAGATACTTCAGTTTCTGTTATCTTGATATGAACCCAAGATCATACTTTTGCAAAGGACTCACAGATCATATAATTATCCTTCTACTTACGATTCAAGACCCTTTTTGAAGATCCTGTTAAAAATAAATAACAAGCTCATAATGCTTCCGTATTACAATAAAATTTTGACAAAACAGTATATACATTTTTGACCATAACGACACAGGGTGAAGTGTGTCGCAAATCCACCAGTTTGAAGATTACTGCCTCCATACTGTTTTACGAATGGCTCCACATCATCCAACCTCAGCCCCTCAGGCGAGGTAGTCTGCAAGTTATCCGACTCCTTCAGAATCCGCACAGCACAACCTTAATTCGTTTCCTACCTTAAGGCGTAGGGTATAACCAGATATAAAATGATTTTAAATAAATCTGAGAGATAAATGAGCAAAAGCCTTCGTTCTGAAAATACTTATAATATTTATTACATTAGCACATATCCACCTGGGATGAGACTAACTTGTTTAGCCTCTCATATAATGAGGCTTGACTCGAAACTCATATATAAACTGAATTGAACAACAAAACTAGTACAAAGAAAGAAAATATTACTAAGCTATGACAGTTAATAAGATTACAGCTTGGAGACTACAATATTTATTTGTGAGAAAACTATGGAGAATTTCCGACGTCCTTAGCTTTCTCAATGCCCGGCCTTATGTATGCATGAAGTCGGACTTCAAATGCGGACTCCAAATTCTTGTTCAATGTTAAGTTCCCCCGTGAGTGCGCCTTTATCTCGAGGACTGCATCTTTTGTTTGAGTGTGCCGACTTTTCTCGAGTGGTCCATTATTTTGTCTGAGTGTGTTTAATGGTCCACGCCTTTTTTTCTTTGTCGGTGAATCTTTACAATATTGGTTTTTGTGGTCCCCGAGCTCAGCAGGTCTCTTATTTTTTCCTGCTTCTTGTTGATCAGGCTTAGGCCAGACTTTCCTGAACTTTGGCTCTTTCTGTTCTGGGCACGCCTGGCAAACCCGATCTTTCCATCGGCCGATGTGTGCCATGTTGCAGAACTTCCGATAAGTTTTTTTACTCGTCGGAATCTTGTTTTCCCAAAGAATTCTTCTCTATGTTTCGGAGAGTTCTTCAGCAAATCCTATAGTAGTTCCTGTCATAGAATTCAGCAAGAATGTTCCATTGGCTGAATTTTGGAAGAACTTGAATGAAAATTTAACTTTGTCCATCTCGGTTAGACAAACCCAAAGTCCACATGCTAGTCTAGTTGAATCTTTATTTTCTGTTATTGCTCCAACTAATACTGGTGCGTCCTCTGGTAACGCAGTCTTGATTATTTTCAAGGCGTTACTGTCTGGTCGTCTCAGCTTGATGAAATGAAAAGCTTCATGAAGCCTTTCTTTGCTGATTCAGGAGCTGCACTGATAAAATATAACTCCTCATGGACAGCTTCTCTAATCCATTTGGATAGTTTGGAAATTTAAGAGAAAGTTGGTGCAACAGTATAAACCGAAGCAAGAGCTCCGAAATTGTACAATTCTTGTACATCGTTTGGATGGCTGCCTGGTTCATCGAAACCCTTGGGTATTTTTCGGAGATATCAACAATTATTTTTTCTGGGTTGATACCCCATCTGGCTATCAGTTTCTCCAAAGTACGCTGGTAATCCTGCATAGGAGAATAAACTAAATCATCGTTAATGTAAACCCTAGAAGTGTCTGTATGTGTCATAATGTTCAACTCTCCCTCTTTTACCCCAGAGGTGCTGGGTTGACTTGAAGGTTCAGATTGTGATGACACCTAACCCTCAACATTCGCTACAGCTTGTACATCCACAAAGACTGCATCATATGCAACACCTGTGACAGGGGTATGTGAATCTCTTGCGTCCGGGTTAGATGAGCCTCGTTCTCTAAACACTCCTCTTTGCACCGTTGGAGATGCGGCCTGGACGATAGGCCTCTTCAAGACTTCGAACAAGCATTCTTAGGCCTGAAGGCAAACTCGTATATGACCGGAAACTAGGTCTCGATCTGCCTGTTGTAGTCGTATTGCGACCTCAGCATTGAGATAAGGAGTCCCAAAATCTGGTTCAAGGATCTCCAGGTTTTTCCTGAGATGCCTAACTCATTTGAGGGTATTGCTAGCAATGTTTCCCTCCATCTCGTGTAAAGAATGCAAGAACATTTTTATCAAATTTCACAATGATAATATCATAATTATAATATTGGCATTCAACTTGCCATCTTAAAATTATAGTCTTTTCTGGTTTTGATTCAATTTTATTTTTCATAAAAGACTTAATACTAATATTATCTATTTTCAAGATAAATTTCTTTGCAAGTAAAAATAGTGGTCATTTTTTTAAAAGCTTTTCGAACTGAAAAGAACTCTTTCTGGTTGATGTGCCATCTGATAACTTTGTTGCTGTCAAATAGATCGCTGCAATATCTACATGGCACTTCTCCATATGGCATGGCCTTCATGAGAACTACAGTCCACCAATGTCACTGGCATCTGTGTATAATACCAGTTCATCATCGTCCTTTAGAATTGCAAGCTTTGGTAGTTGCCTGCGAACTTCTTTAAGCTGTTTGGCTTGTCTGTGATCTTCATTCCACTCGAACTTAACATCTTTTTTGAGTAGTGGACTAAACACCTTCATGTGGCTTGCTAGGTTGTTGATGAACATACCCAGCAAAATTAACAACTTCTAGAGAACTTTGAAGTTGTTTTAAATCATTGAGGTCATCTGGATATCCTTGCATTTTTTCAACAATATGATTATGCAAGATGATTCCAGATTCGTCGATCTCAATTCCAATGAACTCAATCTGTCTTATGGCAATCACTGCCTTCCTTTCGGATAGCACTAATCATTCCTTGTAACAAACATCTGAAAAGATTTCCAAATGTTTAAGATGTTCTTTCATGTTTCTTGACGCAATGAGGACATCGTCAATATACACGAACATAAAGCTGAAGTAATCCTTAAAAAGATTATCCATCTTCCTTTTATATATTTGGGGAGCATATGCCAATCTCATTGGCATAATATTCCAGCTATAGTGTCCTTGTGTGGAGAATGCTGTGAACTTTCTGCTATATTCCTCCATCTTAATCTGGTAGAACCCAGACTTGCAATCGAACTTAGAAAACAATTTGTCATTCTTGATGCTATTTACAAAATGTTCTCTGCTTGGGATAAAATATCCATCGAACTCCAAAATGTCGTTGATCCCATTATAGTTGATCACTAATCTCGGCTTTCCTCGTTCAAGTTCTCCATCATTCCGAACAAGAAATCCCGGACGGATATATGGAGAAACATCTGCTGAGATTAACTTAAGGTCAACATGTTCCTTAAGTATTATCCGTTGTTCCCCGAACAACAGGGTTTCTGGAGTACCTCATCCTCATCATGTTATCTGAAATACATAGTATTAACCTAGTCAAACGCTTGGGAATCCTTTTCGATGGGACCTTGTTGACGAAACTGAAGGATTGCTTCACCAAATTTCCAATGATCATTCATCTTTGGGTGTTGAAGTTTTCCTTCATCACCACGCTTGCTGCGAAAACTAATGGGGATTTCTGTGAAACACCTCCCTTAGTCGCTGGACAATAATCTTATGATTACAAAGGGTTGTGAAAATAAGCCTCTTGTCTTGTTCTCCTGTGTAAACCATTTGAATGTCTATAGGAAATTGTTTCCTAGCAACAGATCAACTCCTGTATCATGGAAATAAATATGTGGAGTCTTGACTTTGTACCAAAGGGTAGCGCCTGCTCCTCCGATTATTATTTCCGCCTTTGGGGGTAGTTTCCAATGATTGCATGGGATATCATTCCCCGTACATCAAAGATGTGCTATTTTGTTAATTCCTCTTAGCTTCTTGTAATTCTTTTGAAGTTTCGCTTGGTAGCACCACTCTGCAAGCTTCATTTTAAGAAATGACATTCTCCTGGCCACCATCTATATTTATTACGGTGTATATTCCTGGATAATCATTTATCTCCATGGACTCGGTATTTTGGCAAATAACAGCTCGGCTGCATCTTTTTCTGTCATCTTTGCCTTCCATCTATACTCTCTGAAGAGTTTGCTGTACTCGTCTACAAAACAAATATCATGTAGTTCTAGGCTATATAGAGATTGTCTATATTTTTCCGCGCTCTATTCCTCTGAAGTAACCAACTCCAATGAAACAGATTTTAAAAAATTTAGTCATTTTGTCCATAATTTCTTTTAGAGACTCTCAGGCTAGAATTTCTTCCTTGGTATCTAAGTCTGAGAGTTCCCAAGCAATTTTGGCTGATCCTTCTAGACTCATATTAAGGAGTAATATGAATCCTTATTTGCTTAGATCAAGCCTTCCTACTGCGATTCTCATTGCTGAAGCTCATTCATCAATAAGAACTTCTCGATTTTTAAAATCCAAGATATACATGTTGAGCATAACTCCGTATGGATGTATCAAATCTAACTGAGATTTCTCGTAACGCGTTTGATGCATGTCTGGCCTGCGGGAACGACTCATTATTCCAACTGGGGGATCTAAAGTTGCTCCATAAGTAAAATCTTCTTGATAGGGGGATTCTTTGATCTCCATCGGGTGGTGGATTGTGTGACCCGAAACTTTTCTGTGGTGGTTGAAGTTGAGGAATTCCGCCAACTTGATTTGTTTTAAAGTCTACGAGATTCAATCCCGCAAACGAATCAGCAAGATATCGTAGATCTTCCAGGTTGATTATTTTCATTACTTTGTAGAAAGTATTGGATCTCCTCGTAGGACTGCGATCATCTTTTCAGTCTCCGTCAAAGGCCTTCGTACCTCCTCCGTTTTCCCTTTTTGATGTAAAAATGATTCTGTTCCATAGGATGGTGGTAACCACCCTCCTTTCATTCTTCCTGAAAAACTTGGTCATGACTACAACTCCTTAACTCGTGTTTGAACATCTCGAAGGTTTTCAAGAATTTCCCCTTGATGTTTAATCATGATCTCCATCTGACTTTGATCTGATGGATTTGTTCAGGGACATGGTATTGTAAGTATCCATAACGCTACACTGTCTTCTAAATATCTATATGATCTTGGGATATCTTAGAAGTATCCGTCTCGATTTCATCGTAATCGTCTGGTCCGGACCCTGTTGGATCATTGGGTCTGAAATAACGTCCTCACGTTCATGATGATCGTCTTCCTGAAATTCGGCTAACTGTAACTGTAGTTTGAGGTTTACTTGATGAAGCCTCTTAGCCATCCTCTCCAGTTTCTGTAATGGTTTATGCACGGTAGGCATAATCTTGTTTCTCATAATAATTTCCACTTATGGTTGAAGCATTGAGCTTCCGTCATATGCTTTGATTTAGTGCTTCCAATTTTTTGGAAGTACCACATGTATGAGATACCTTCAACAGTCGTTCGGATCCATATTCTCATGTATTGTCTCCCCCGTTAAAAGATAATGTTAATATAAAATATTATTTTAGTATTTTCCAAAATAAACCTAGACTCTGATGCCATTTTATGCAAATGATAGCAAAATACAGGGACTAGTAAAAATAAGTGGTTAAAATGCCTATTTTTATAAATGTAAGGATGTAATAGATCATATAATATTATATAGGGGCTTCTTTGTAAACAAAACAAAAGCATAGGGAGTAGAATGCAACTTACCAAACCACCGAAGGTAAAAGAGTCAAAATTCAACCCTAAATTGATTTGAAATTTGAAATTTGGACTTATTTGAATTAAAGATTTGAAAATCAGATTTTTAAACACTGTTGTTTTTTTTTTCCCAAGACCTATTTGAAAAATTGTTTTGAAAATAATACCTAGATGTAATTAACCCTAATATATTTAGCTACTTTGTGGATCTCTTTTATAGCCAATCGTGTTCAATATACTTGTGAAATTCTTATGAAATTTAAGTGGACGTAAATTTATTGATGATTCGAGAATAAGATTATTATTTATAATTTAGGGTCTCATCGTGGAGATTTTATATGCATGTACGTATATTAATCGTGCCACTAATTTTTTTTGAAATTTCCTTTACAAGAGGTCAATGTGGTAGCTTAATGTTAACAATATGCAAAGTCGGGAATCATATCTTTTATTTTATTTTATTTTAAATAGAATTAAGGCATCAATCTAAAGTTTGGTTTTTCAAATATTAGTTGTCCTATCTTTTCACATTATATTATTTATTACATGGGCAACTGTTTTTTTCTTTTTTGAGAAAATTAAAGAGCTTTAGTTTCCTCTTTAGTGGGCATCGACCGCCTGCCTTTTGGTTTGACGACTAGTTGTGAAACAAACTAAGAATGTTGATTATAAAAAATTGTATAATATATCTACAAGTTTGAGTTTTTAGATAAGATAATTAAACATAGTAATAGAGTATCTGATTAATGCCGAGATCATGGATTAAAAATCATGAAATATCTACTTGATGAGCCTAAACAAAAAAACAAACAAACAAATAAACTGGTCCATAGATGAGGGGGAGAATTAGATAATAAATAATAAATAATAAATTATTCAATCTCTTTACAAGTTCATACCTTCGATTATATGACAATTCAACCGTTCTTATCATTTTTAGAGCAAAAAGTTTTATATATGTTAGATTGGAATTTTTTTAGTTGGTCGAGTTTGGCAGTAGTTTGAAACCTAATAATAAAATATTATCTCCAATTTACTTAAATTTCTAGTTGGAATTGTTTTAGGTTTTTTTTTTTTTTATAAGGGGTGAACTAAAGATTTTTTCCCACACCGACTCGAACACGAGTTTTTTCCAAAAGGGAAGTGACCTTTTACCAAATAGGTTAGATCCGAAGTTGTTTTAAGGATTTTTTGCTTTCTTTGATTCCTTAGCGTTTTTTGTCGTAATCTATATGCTGATATCTTCGGAGTGACTCGATATTTTTTAAATAGGTATTTATATACTTAATTATCAAGAAAATTCATAACATTTTTTTTATTACAGAGTCTCGACTTGCTTTCTTTCACTATTAAAATAGGGTTATCATTCCCCCAACGAGGTGTTTGAGTTGGTGGAGTATGGTGAGGTCGGGATCGTAAAGTCATCAGTTCAATTTCACATACTAACACTTTTTCGATCTAAGCATATCGCACTGGACTTGCCTAGTGCGATTTATCTGGTTGACGTAGTTTGCAGGCTACTGTGTCAGCCCGATGGTCTACCAAGTGCGCACTCAAGGGTAACAGCTATGGGTTTCATATATCTATATATATATATATATATATATATATTGAGGTTGTCACGCAAATATCCATATTAAATGAAATTTTTAATTATGGTTTATAATGAAGAAGTTTGGGGTGGCTTGTTTTGTTGAGATAATCGTCTTCATGTCCAAGATTTGTGAAACATTTAGCTTTAATATAAGGAGGAACTTGAGACTGTGATTTGGATTACTAAACCCAATTATAATATATAATAGTCTCATACGTGTGCTTATTTTATTGTCAAACATATGTGCAGTATGAGTATCAAAACTATGTTTTTAAATATAATTAATTACATCTATCATTTGCCATGGAAATCTTAATTAATCACAGTAGCAACAACAACTAAGCTTTTAATCTCAATGAATTGTGATATGCTACATAAATCATAAGATAAATCAAGTCAGATTAATTCATCTCTCACTTCAAAAATTGTATTTACATGTGGATTTGAGGGCTTTCAATTATTTATATCTAGTTTTTGGCAAGATTTCGGACATAATTATCATCGATACAGCAGAGCACTGCCCTTAGATAAGGACGAGTGTACGTGTCCCATAAGGGGCAGCTGCCCCCCATAAATTTCCTTTTTTATTACCTTTAATTTTTTTAAAAAAAAATTGTATTTTTCCCCCAAAATTGCATCTCCCCCACCTAAAATTATATTTTGATTCCTTAATTTTTATATTTAGCTGTTTCTAAGGCTTTTAATGATTCTTTTAAATCGAACTTCTCGTAAAATAAATATGATAGTATATATTAAAATCGATATTTGATAATTAAATGGTGACTCAATAAATTGGGAAGCCGGGCAAGAGATTATTAAATTTAATCAAGTCTATATAAAAAGAAGAATATATAAAATAAATAGTAGACTTGAAAGGAGCAATTGTCACATATCGAGACATGCGGAGATTGTTATTATCTTAGGGGAGTGTCCTGAGGTGTTCAAGTGCTTCCATCATCCATATGAAATATTCAACATATATGGTAAATGAAGGATGATGATGTCCTTACATGCAATATATTAACGTTATCGAGACGCGCATATTCCCATAACGAGAAGCTAAGATGGCTTGAAATAAAATATTTTTAATAAGACAAAATAGGTAACATATATACGAATGTTTTCATGACCAAAATAAGTGGAAGCCAAAGTGAATTCATATATTTTGTGCCAATCAACTAAACAATACAAGGGAAATTCGATGCTGGTAGGGTATGAAATTTGATGCCGGTAGGATATTACTAGACTTGTCAAAAAAGACTAACCCGACCCAAGTTGGCTGGCATGCATAACCTGCGGGCCCAAATAGGCCAGCCCATTTGTGCCCACATCTATGCGGGTTGGTAAACCCCAAAGCAACCCAACCCGTGGGGGGCAGTGGGTTGGGGCAGGCTGGCCGACCAAATTATTTTTTTTAAAAAAAAAAATTCGAAAAAACAATTCCAAGTGAACTTGTCGAACCTGAAACTGATGCTAAAAGAATACTTGAACTTGCTTCAAGTTTTATCTAGATATTAACCCTTCTACTAAAAATACTTGATTAGAGAATCAATATTTACTCAATTTTGAAATACATGTTGCAACTTCAAGCAAGACCAAGTGAAAAATATATAGTAAATCAGATGAGTAATATTATATTGAGTTCTTATTTACGAATTGAGCCTAGAAAAAGGAAAAAACAATTTTTTTTGAAAAAAATAGGATGGGTTGGCCCGTCAAAACCCGTGGCCCATTTGGGCCAGCCTGCTGACTGGCCTAAAAATACTGGTCCAACACGCATATTTGGCAGGTTGGGTTGAACCAGGCCCATGGGACTGGCTAATTGTGACAGCTCGGTCTAGTTCGGTTTGACAGTTAAACTTGGCCCATTTTGACAACTCTAGATATTATTCCGACACTAAAATCAACAACCATAATTGTCACCTTGGGCCACAGAGTCCACATATCAATATATTGACCCCACAAGCCATAATGGGATCCAACGATCCCCATATATTATAGTTATTATTGGATCTGACTTTAAAGCACACA
Organism: Haberlea rhodopensis; assembly: GCA_907163345.1. Lineage (NCBI taxonomy): Eukaryota > Viridiplantae > Streptophyta > Magnoliopsida > Lamiales > Gesneriaceae > Haberlea > Haberlea rhodopensis. The sequence continues at coordinate 194,611 of CAJQUN010000104.1, forward strand.
ATACCAGCGCCTAAAACTCACCTGGATATAATTGTATTTATAGCGTGTATTAAATAAATAAAAAAACAAAGCTACAGTGAATGTTTACATGCATCATGCCCATCAGTTGATGAAAAATACTTATATAGACCTGATGTTTGTAAAGACCAAATTTACATAAATATGTATGTAAATTTTTATATGTATACTGATGTTTGTAAGATCGGGTGTACAAAAAGGGGATAGTCCACGTACGCTCAAAAAATTTATCCTTCCCCAAAGAGTGTCGATGTCAAGTGGCGGTATTTGGATAGCCATACAAGATAACGTGTCTCTCCTGGGTCCCTTTGATTTCTAGTTTCAAAGTTTGTACCCCGACTTTTTGAAGTTTTGATTTGTCATTGTTCAGCGCGACCATATCATCAAGAAAATTTTGTTCTTTTATATGGTCCAATCGCTGTTTGATTGTTCAAAATATCCGTATTTTTAATGCTTAATTATTCATATAACTATTTTTTTTTTTAACGTGTGATAAAAATTGGCTCCCATTCATCATTATTTATTAATAAATATGAGAAATTACCTATGTCTTCCCGATAGGATAACTTTAATACGATTTTTACCTCTATTTTAAAAATAACGGATAGATCTTATGTAGAATAGTTGTCTTACAAGTTCTCCTTCTAATTTGTAACATATAGATGAAATATTACGTTTACATCCCCTAAGATTTAACAAGTTATTTTAAATTAGATAAAAAAATTATTAATTGCTGAAACTAGAGAAAGTCTATATATAATTCACCCAAATAAATATATACTTCAAATAATAATAAGATTAAATTTTTAAAAATCCAGAATTTTATTAAATTGTAAAATATTTTATGTTTGTTATTTTGTACTTGATAATACGAAATTAGAATAACATAGATTTATTTGTTTTGGTTAAATCTTATGTCCATTAGTACCCTAATTCCTAACCCATATTTGAATGTTTAAGTGGCCACTTGTACCAAAATTTAAAGTCAACTTATGAAGTCAAACCCAACCTTTTTGGTTAAAAAGGTCCAAAAACTTCCAAGCACTGAAGTTTCAACACAATGTGGAAATTCAACACCTTACCTACAAAAACACGACAATAAGTTGGGCTGGGATCAGGAGGGACAGGTAAATCGAGGTTTGGGTAGTTCGGGTCGGGTACATCTAAGAACTACTCGATTCTCGATCTGAACGGGTACCCGAATTTAAATTTTTCCTTTTTTTCTTCTTTTAGTTTTGTTTAAAAAAATGACAAAAAAATCTGATCGGGGACCTGATTCCTGATCAGAGTCCACAATAATACCCGATTTTCAACCCAAAATACTCTGATCACGAATCGGGTATTAACCTAGTACCTGATATTTTTTCGAATTTCCATTCTTGATCAGTGAGGTATTCCTGATCGGTAAGGATCGGGTATCCGAATACTCGACCTGAACGTCCACCCCTAACAATAAGGGTAAATGAAAATAGAGGCTCCATATGCTCATAAATGCATCAAAATTGGACGACTTGTTGCTGCCCAGAGTAGTCCCTCAAACTTATCACTATTTACGTTTCTGTAGCGTGTTTGGCTGAATTTATTATAAAAACTTTAAAAATTGTTTGGTAAAAAAAATTAAGAAAGGTTATTGGAAAAACAAAAAATTAAAATTAAGTCATCATAACTGATCTTATTTTGGATATTGTTGCTACCCAATGGGACACTACGCTAAATATTGAATCAATGACCCAAATTTATCAATGTTCCACTTTTCTATGTGAGATCCAATATATTGATAAATTTGCTCAATTGATCCACCGCATGGGTAGCCTATAAGTAACCCTTGTATTGATGGTTAAAAGATCAAATATGTTTATTAGGTTCAATTCTCATGAATGTGGGATTTTGTCTATCCTTTTTAATATGTTTCTTTCCTTGATGAATTTGTTGTAATTTAGTTGTTGTTGACTTGTTAATTTCAATGTATTGAACTTGTAATGTCTTGTACTTGTACTTGTTGTGCATCTAACTGTTATTGACAATAAAAAAATCTAATATCCTTACAAATCTTATTATCAACCCTAATAATTCGATGAGACATAAGCTCTATCTTATAAAATGCCAAGTACACATAGGCATACAAGTTCATTTATATATATAGAGAAGAAAAATAGCTTGGGGTCATGTTGTTTAATGGGTCGAACTAATTGGAACCGGTCTAAAACCAAATTTCGATCCGGGCTTTACACTCGGATCGGAGCGGTTCCGATTCCAACGGTTCCATTCCTGGTTTCGGTTGGAATCAGAACGGGAAAAACTATAAAAAACAATAATGAAAAAGGGGGCAAATGGCTATACAGCCGTTGGCCACCCAGCCGTTGGGCAACGACTAAATTTTTTTAAAAATATTTTAAAAAATAATAATTTATACTTAAATATTTTCTATAAATACCTCATTTTCTCTATCCATTTTTCATATAATTCCAACTCTCTTCATATTACACTCCTACTCTTCACTCAATAATCTCATTCTCCCATATAATTCCGATATTCCATACAATTTTATTCCATACCATTATCATCAATTTGTTATTATCATATTATTATTATTTTTGTTGATCTACATATATTTCCAATAATACGATGTCATCCTCTTCTATTGGTCGTGGTGGTCCCTCAAATTCACCTCATTCCAAGAAAATTATGATATTTTTGCCGAGTTCGACAATTCTTACGATGCTGAAGAAGCAGAGCACGTTGTAGAAACCTGCCGCACCCCAAAATCCTGCCCGGGGGGTCATCCGCAACTGTTGTCGCTTCGAGTCGCTCTACTAACCGTCCAAACGAAGCAAGGTTTTGGATCATTTTGATGTCGAGACAAAATCAGGTACGAACGAATCTGTTGTTATTTGTAAAATATGTAAAACCACGTATAATTATAAAACAGGTGGTTTTGCAGGTGGTATCGGAACTTTTAAGAAACATCTAGTTAAGAAACATAACTTTGATGATGTTAGTTTACAACCATTAGGTAGAGAATCAACCCAACTTCAAATTAATCCTCAATCTGGCACTAAGTTTATCTTCTCACCGGAAAAAAAAGAAAATATTATTCGTTCATATTGTTGTTAGCTATGAACTTCCCTTTTTGTTTTCTGAAAAAGATAGCTTTATCGAATTTCTTCTCGTATCCTACCATGTTTTAGGCATATTTACAGGCACTTTGAAAAGAAATATTGTGGATGTGTTTCTTGATTACCGTAAAATTTTAGTTGATCATCTTTCTTCTATAAACTGCAGATTAAGTTTAACTACTGATATTTGGACGAATACCGCACTACTTTCTTTTCTTGTTATTACTTGTTATTGGATTGATGATAATTGGTGTTTGCAAAAATGAATTTTGTCACTTGATGAATTAAAATCTGCACATGCTGGTTTCCAAATTGCTAGATTTATTGTTAATGTTTGTAGATTTTATGGAATTGCTTTGTTGATTACACTTGACAATACATCAAATAATACGGCGGCAATGCGTGAACTAAAATACATTTATGACCAATGACTAATGTTGTTTTTTTCCATGTTAGATGAGCATGTCATATCAGTAATTTAGCTAAACGCATTAAGCGTGATCGGAAACATACATGTGCAAGTCAGAATATTCGGTTTACTCTTTTTTCACAGCCCATTGCAACTCGATGGAATTCTTTGCATAAAATGTTAGAATCGATATTACCTTATCAAGATGCATTAACTTCTTTTTATAACTTATCAAATGCCTGAAAATGATGAAAGTTATTTATTGTCTGATAAGGATTGGTATTTTATTAATAATCTAACTGCTTTGTAATCATCTTTTAAAGAAACAACAAATCGGTTCTCCGGTGTTTACTATCCTACTTCTCATTATTTTCCTCCACTTGTATTTAATATGTTTTGTAAATTTATTGAATTTAGAGATGATACTGAATTAGCATCGTTCGTATATCGTATGGAGGAAAGTTTAAAAAATATTGGGAACAAATTCCACACGTGCAATGTTATATCTACACTTTTAGACCCAAGTCAGGGTGTAGGCTCTTTCGATACTTTCTTTGAATATTACACTACATTTTTGAATAAGGATGTTGACGATCAAAAAATGTCAATCATGCATTCTCTTCAAAATATTTGGATTGTACCATAGTGAACAGGGACAAAGCTCATCGTCACATATATGAGGAGGAGAAGAAGAAGACGCTACTCAGTAACAAGGCGGAGGGATTAATCTATTGAGGAGCCTTGGAAGAAAGAAGCAGAGAGGAAACGAAGTGTCATCCTACCTCTTCAAATGAGCTGCAGTTTTTCCTGGGTCAAATGTTCGTTACAGATGAAAATTTTGACGTACTAGAGTGGTGGAAAGCAAATGGAAGACAATTTTCAGTCTTAGCCAAAATAACTAGAGATGTATTTGCAGTCTGAACATCCATTGTCGCATCGAAGTCGGCATTCTCAACTCGTGGTCAACTCATTGGAGGCTTTAGAGTTTCTCTGAAACCAGAATCATTGTGCATGCTTACACTGCTAAAAGATTGGTTCGATGATAAGAGAAGAAATAAGAAACAAGGAGGAGTCGACGAGTTCGGCAACAAAAATTTTGAAGAAAAAGAAGAATTGACCAAGACCATACTAATCAATTATGACGAATAATGTATTTTTTGATAAATTTCAAATGTTGTAGCTTTTACGTTGTATTTTTCACATTCAATAAACTATGTATTCCTTTACGGTTTGGTTTGAACGCAAAATCCAAAAAAAAAAAATTAAGGCAAAAAAATTGGCCTGACGATTGATCGTCGAGAATGGCGATCGATCGCCCAAACAGTTCCGATTGGAACTGTGTAATCAGGAACCAATCCAGACTATTGATCTTGAGTTTCGAATCGAACTGATTCCATGGTTTGGGCCATGGAATCGGAACCAGACCAATCCGTTTCAGAACCGGATTGGTCCAGTTGGGAATCGGATTGGTCTGGTTCCACCATTTTCGGATCTGGGATCGGTTGGACCGATCCAAATCCAATCCGGTCTGGTCCGTGAGCAGCCTGAGCTTGGGGATGAGAGGAAGAATGGTGAAAATTTGAGGATTAATTATTTCTCATTTTTATTTATTAAAAAAATTTATTCATTAAACTTTTTAAACGATAAAATAATTTAAATTCTGTAATAATATTATAAAACTTTTTTTATAGGTAAAAATATTTAAAAATAACGATGTGCATATATCAGGGTAATTTAACTAAATAACCTTAATTTAATAAACAATTATCAAAATAACCTTAAAAATTAACAAATTTAAAAAGTAACCTTAGCCGCCAACTGGGTTTGCGTGTTTAATGTGTCATGCCAACTGGGTTGGCGTGACTGTTGGGATATGCCCTAAGACAAATCATTGAATGATTGTTTGGACATACAATGTTTATGATTTTATGAAATGGCAATTCATTATTATATATTATTCGGTTAACTGTGCAATGTGAATTAATATATATGTTAATGTCCTTAGAATAATATTGTATTATTCTTAAAGATGTCCCTAGTCAAGTATTATCATGAATAGAGATAATGATAATACGTAGAGACTAGTATGTGTTGATTGATGAATTGTTCATTGATATGAGATATCAAATCAACACATGGGTACATGTTAGAGAACGATGTACTGGACAGACCCACCATGAGAATGCTACATGGATAGTTATATGAGTGTCATAAGCAATTCTCATAGTGATAATAATGTATGTAATCCTTACGACTTGTGATCATCAGAGATCCCAACATAAGGAGTTATGTATCTTGATATTGTCAAACGTTACCCGTAACAGGGTAAACTATAAAGGCGACTATTGGATACACTACGAATTATGTAGAGGGATGTTGACTGATCGAGATAGGATTTGTCCCTCCTATATAACAGGAGATGTGTTTGGCCCTTGATCAAGTGAGAACTAAAATGCATGGCCATGCTCGAATGAGTCGATATGAGATATCGAGATTATTCGTTTATTCTAGTTCTACTTGGGGATCAAGAAATAGAGATTGAATATACGAGTATGACTATTCCATGACTCGTGTTCAATCTAAACACAAAGGACAAAGGGATTAAGTTACATGATAAATATTATCACAAGTTCCTAGGTTATGTCGAGTCATTGACATTCTTGTAATTTGGGTAGCATTGATGTGTTGCTAGATACCGCTCATTGCTTGCGACATAAAATGAGATTTTATGTCACTGCCAACATTACAAGATCCTATCGGGTTGCACAAAAGATTAAATCGAGAAGGAAAATTAAATTCATTGGATGAATTAATTAATTAAGAAGAGTCTTAATTAAGTGATTAAAAGGTTTTAATTAAATCATGGGTTTGGGCCCATAAGACTTTAAGAAAGTCTTGAACTTAATTAAGCCCCTTTAATAACTTTGATATAATTAATTGTTAGACAATAATTCACATCATTCCACCCTAGACAAGGAGCTCTCGGCCGCCTAAGAGGAATTCCAAGCTCTCTCGGCTTCATCATAGCCGACGTGATTTTGGTGTATTCCGGCCATCCCTTTTCGATTGTGAATCGTGAGTGTTCCTTGTTCCGGACTAAGAACAGGTCTAGCAACTTGTTCTTAGACTATCCCTTCACCCGATTTGATCGTGTGGATACCGTTGAGGCAAAACTTGATAAGTTTTGCTAGTGACTCGAAGGAGGCGTTGGACGTGGTGCTGCTTCGTGGAATCTGCTCAAACACGCTACAAGGGTGAGACTTTTGTTCTTTTATCCGATATGACAACCTATGTATAGATCCGGTGTCATGTAATCCATATTTTTTTTATTCCGCTGCGTTGCTATGCATGATGGATTACTTACAGTGACCATATAAAATATTGGTCACGCCAACTGAGTTGCCGTGACCAGCGTTGAATAATAGTCACGCCAACTCAGTTGGCGTGACCTTTGTTTTTATATGTTCACGCCAACTGAGTTGGCGTGACTTTAAATATATTAGTCCCGCCAATCCAGTTGGCGTCTCTATTTGTACTATAAATAAAACCATATGCCTCTCATTTCTCCCACACAATTCACTCGAGTCTCTTGTAATATTTTTGTTATATGATAAAATTCTGTGTATGCTCTGTAGTTGCAGCTTTAGCTGATCTTCTACATCAGAAAAGATTTTATTAGCTACTAGTAATATTTAATTATCTATAGTTATCAAAATATGTCTATTCAAGTTTTATTTTATTGGGGGGGTAATATTATACAAGATTCTGAGTTCGTCCTATATGATCGTGGTCCATCAAGAGGTACAACCATACGGCGTACAATTAATTTTCTACAATTATTAAATAAAGTATATGATATCAATGGGTTCGATCGCAACCAGTTTCTTTTGAAATTATATGCTAGGCATATGTTCAAAGTTTTTTCGGGGTTACGTCAGACTATTTTACCCATAGATGATGATTACAATTTAGCATGGCTACTTGATTCAGAACATGTCATAGTTGCTTGGAATATATACAAGCAGAACCAAGGAATTATGATTCTATTCCAGAAATGCCAATGAGTGGCAGTTTTCAGAAGGATTGACGACATCTGTTATTCAAGAGACGTCTGTTGCTCGACATCAAGCTGAGGGTTCATATAGTGGTAGAGACCGAGATGATCATCCAGTAGATGTTGATAATGTTGCTGATGAGCCACGAGCAGACAATTTTGCTGATTTTGGTGATCAAATTCATTCTGAACCAGAGGGGATTCCATCCTATGATGAGGCTGATGCTGATGATGATGAAGTTGATATTGGTGTGATGGCAGAAGCAGTTGAAAACCAAGAGGACGAGGTACCAATGAGACGAGAAGTGTCAGTTACAACCATGACAAATGATCGTAATCTTTATCCAACAGTCCCATTCTTTTCCATGACACATCCAGAAGTTTTTGGAGATTCGATCGACAATCCAACAGGCCGTTGGGGAGTTTTTATGATTACTCCAAAGGTGAAATCTATTGCAACATGGTCTTCAAAGATAAATTTCATCTGCAGGCAGCTGTGAAGGATTTTTCAATACGTGTTGCAAAACGTGAGTACCACGTTGTTAAGAGTACAAAAACATTGTGGAAAGTAATATGCAAACACGGTACAGAGGATATACCTTGCAGATGGTACCTGCGTGCATGTTTGGATAAAAAAGTTGGGTTATTCAAATAACCAAATATGGTGGTCCTCACACTTGTCTGCTGAGTGAGCTGTCGCTTGATCATTCGAACTTGGATAAGAACATGATTGCGAGCTTGTTATTGGGAATCGTTCGTCGTGATCCAGCTTATGACATCAAGTATGTGATTCAAACAATGAAAGATAAGTATGGAGTTGAAATATCATATGCAAAAGGTTGGGATAGTTTGAAACGTGCAGTACGGAACGTGTATGGAACATGGGAGAGCTCGGTCAATAAATTACCTTTCTATATGGGAGCTTTGCAAAAATGGAATCCAGGCACAGTCGTGGAGTGGGATCATCTTGATAATGCAAGACCAATAGAAAAAACTTTGAGTTATGTTTTCTGGGCCTTCCAACAGTGTATAGATGGGTTCCGGCACTGCCGTCAAGTTATTACAGTGGATGACACATATTTATATATAAAATATCAGCATAAGATGTTGATGCTGTGTCCATGGACGCGAATAATCAAATGTTACCGTTGGCATTTTCAATTGTGGATGAAGAGAACTTTTTGTCATGGAAATGGTTCTTGGAGATGGTTAGCAAAAACATTATTGGAGAATCTGGCGGCATGTGTTTGATTTCTGATCGACATTCGGGCCTTATTGCAGCAGCCGAATGTATCCCCGACTTCAAACCCCCCCGTGGAGTGCATCGATTTTGTTTGAGACATCTTTGCTCAAACTTTAATAGTCGTTTAAAAAACGTGCACAAGACTTGTGTTGGAAAGCTGGATCAGAAAATCAACTGATAAAGTTTGAGCGTACGATGGAAGAGATCCAAACCATTGAACCAAGGGCTTTTGATTACATGAATCGGATTGATAAGTCTAAGTGGACACTTGCTCATGATGAAGGATGACGTTGTGGTATGTCGGAGTGCATAAATGGTGCACGTCGCCTTCCAATCACTGCCATTGTACAATTAACATTCGATCGTTGTGTGCATTATTTTTTCGAGCAATTGAAAAAAGCGGATAGAATGATCCAAAATAATCAAGAATGGCCGGATTATGCTTTTGAAAAATATGCTCAGGCTGATCTTCACTCCATTCATCATGAAGTTCAGATGTTTGATCGAAGGCATCTAACAGCCTCAGTTATCACAAGGATGCAAGTTGGACGTGGGGGTAATACTCATGTTGTGAAGCTCAAATCAAGGGAATGTTCTTGTGGGAAGTGGAAAGAATTTGGCATTCCTTGCTCACATGTGATACAAGTATGTCGAAATTATGGCTTAAACGCAAAAACATTTGTCAAGTAGTATTATAATATGCAAGAATATTGGAGCACATATCAAGGTCAATTTGAGCCATTATGGGGAGAGCAGTATTGGGAAACCCCATCATTCGAACTGTACCACAATTCCACCTTGCGTACTATAAGAAGACGGAACAACACGCATGCAAAATGAGATGGATTGGCCTGAAGCCCGGGCAAGACGACATATGGCATCGAGTTCCCAAAACCAATAAAGTTGTAATTGTTTTTGTATTGTCACATATCAAATAAGACATTCATATGGAAGTACAGTCATTACATTTAATAATAAGATTGACAATAGGCAAACATGACTACATATATTAAGGATAAAACTCTATAATGCCCCTCCAGTACCACAACGACGCAGCTGTTTCCATCTCTGACCGCGTCTTTCCTGAATGGCCTGGTCATCTTGCACTACAGGTAAATCGTCCAGCTGAACAGCAGGTGACAAATTAGGGAACACAACCGGTGACACGTCAAATTGTGGAGACATCGATGCATATATTTCAGGGAATCTAATATTCACATCTGGGCTGGATTGTTCTTGTGAGTACATGGGTTGATGAGGCGTGAAATACGTTTGATCATACGACTGATGCAGTGGTCGAGGAGTATAATAATCTCCGTACATGTCGCTGGCATATGACGAAGATGGACCTGGCATATATGTCGGGACATAGCTTCATGGGCCAACATCTCCAACAACCGCATGCATCGGCTGTACTTGTTCTTCGTCACTCACATGCATCGGTTGTACTTGTTCTTCATGAGTAGCATGTCCCTCTTCGTAGGGCGGAAAGTTTCTATCGCGTCGTTCCTGCGCGACATGCAACACTTGTTGTATTACATTTTTGACATCACTAAATGCATCCACATACGCCCCTATGGATTGTTCCTCGGCGATACTGTGGTCGCAGGTAACAGTTAATTGCGACAACTGATCAATCTGAAATGAGTGAACAATTTTTATTAAGTTGTTAAATCTAAACACAATTTTCAAATATGTAATACATATGTAATAAATCAACATACCACATGTTGCCATGCGGTGCCATCTCCATGTTGATAACCAGTCTCCACAAATTGTCGTTGATGGCCAATGAATCTACGTGTTACTCGTCCATACCAGTCATTGTACCCGACAATTACACCCTGTCCAGCTGAATCATATTGCGGGCTGTCCACGGTATGAGCATGTGCATTAACCCATATAGTCATGTAGCGCCTATGGTGCGTAGACCAGTCATTATTTGTTTTACCCCTTCGGTTAACTACATGTAATATATCATCCCCTAACCGTGGATCTGGTGGGATGTTTTGTACCATGCCGAATTGACGAAAAACCCGCTCAGGACGATGCATCTCAACTATGTCATACAAAATCAGTGGGCCACTGTATGTCCATAACTCAATATGTAATCCTTCAATATAATCATCAGGGTACGGCTGCCAATTAAACTACAAATATAGTATTACATTAAAATAATGTTCAAAGACTATTATGTTTTATACATGAACATAAAAAATAAAATTACTTGGCTTAATGGTTGCTGGTCAAGGATGCCCCTAATAATTCGTAATGAATGTGTGCCAGTTTCTGTAAATCTAAATTTACATGTCCACCTGTGTACTCATAATCATCATCAGAAAACATAAATTATATAACAAAATATTAAATACAATATTATACATTGCAACATAATTTGTAATACATCACCTTGCACCATATGGAGCAACAGGTAAATAATTGTCCTCGTCGATTGGTATTGGCCCAATATCAATTCTCGGGCGTCCTAGTTGAGGAGCTAAACTTTCGAGCCGCGACCATGCCCAAATCTAAAACATTAACATGAAGAATATCAATTAAATATGCAAGATATATTTTTTCAGTTTTTTAAAATAAAGGTAACGATTACCTGTAGGAGTTGTAATGCACCACATATTACTTTTTTCCCTCTCTCCGCTGAAGTGCACAACTCACGATATAAGAATGACAGCACAACACTACCCCAGCTAAAATTACCAACATAACTGATATCTTCTAATTTCTGTATGTATAATAATTTTACAGTATTGCCGGAGCTATCAGGCACAAATTCCACCTATCATTAATAATGCACAACCTCATGCATATTTAGCAACCTCATCCGTCGATGCAAATGGAGGCGATTAATCACTAAATGATTACTCTACGCAGACATTAACAAACAGGCACCTTTAAAGTGACCCGGATCTGGTGTACCCAAATGACGATCACAATATTCTTGCCACTCGGGTATTGTCTTATCAAAATTGGTACCTGACACTGCAAGACCATTTATTGGCAGACCCCAAATAACTGCAATGTCTTGCAGTGTAATAATCGCCTCTTCAGATCTAAGATGGAATGTGTGCGTCTCACGACGCCATCTCTCTACTAACGCCGTGATTAGATGAGGGTCAAGGGTAATCTTATTACACCTATATACACCATAAAACCCAAACTCATTTAACATACTTACAACACGTATGTCTAATGGGCAAAGATCCCAAAAATAGCCACCCGAATTTTTCACACGCAAGGGGCGATCAATATCACCTGCCCATACATCTTCAGAACGATGACATGACTGCAATGACAACAGATGATCGTCAATTGGGCCTGGTACGGTCATCGGATCCATCCTATTATATGAAACAAAAATATATTAGTATATATAGACAACATAAAGTAAACAAAATAATTTAAAACTGATAAAACATGACGAAGCATAGCAGCCACCACAGACAACCACCAGCCACCAGTAACCGGCGGCGGCGGCGGCGACCGGCAGCGACGAACATGCGACAAAAAATGTGATAGAAACTAATACACGACGACAGGATTTTTACCTCTAAATTCTGAAACTATGAAGTGACTAGAAGCAAAATGAGAAAAAAACGATTTGAGAAAGATTGTAACTTGGAGGTTCTGGCCGAGGAAGAAGGCGGCGAGCAAAATTTATAACACCAAGTCACGCCAACTCAGTTGGCGTGACGCGTGATATTAATTGGTCACGCCAACCGAGTTGGCGTGACCAATTATTCACGCAAACTGGAAAGTCACGCCACCAGTTGGCGTGAAATAATGGTCACACCAACTGGGTTGGCGTGACCATTATTTTACAATGGTTACGCCGACGTGACCATTATTTTTTATGGTCATGCCAACTGGGCTGGCGTTACACGATGGACACGCCAACCCAATTGGTGGCTAATGTTAGTTTTTAAATTTGTTAAATTTTGAGGTTATTTTAATAATTATTTATTTAATTAAGATTATTTAATTAAATTACCCCATATATCATGTCCTTTATGTAACTGTAATATAAAAAAATATAATATGAAATATATATGTTATTTCATCCAAAAAATTTTGTAACTTATCCTATAAATAAAAGTTAATAGATAATACTCACAAAACTTATAAGAAAAATATATTTATAAGTTTATTGATAACATAGTCAAAACATATACTATATAATTTAGAATATGTTTACAATTGCTTATTCAAAGCACTTTTATGTTACGTTTTCTTAAAATTTGAAAAAAATCACTTTGAGCAGAAACATTGAGTTTTTGCTATTAAAAAAAAAATTAATGAACTTCAAATTATTATAAAATTGTCAAGTACACGCAGTGAAAAACATCTTATGACCTATTTTTCTACTTTTACTTACTTATTTTAGAGAATCAATAGCAGAATCAACGGAATAAAATATTCAAATCAATCGCAAATTTACTTGTGACTCTCCTGTATTGTGTTATAACATAACCGGCCTTTTTTTCGCTTTTTTATGTCATATATATATATTATAAAATAAAATAAACAGGCATAAAACTTGATCATTCTACTATGAACCGTGGTGAGAAAACATGATCGAGCAAACATGGCATAATAACAATAACATTATCAATTTAGCAAGGAACTGGGAGAGAGAGAGCGTGGCAAGTTCTTGTAAGTATTATCAATTATGCATGTGTAGGTGGGAGGAGTGAGTGGTTTTTGGGATTTGGTATGGTTTGGTTCAGGTAGTGTTGCGTGGGAGAAAGACAAAGCAAAAAGAAGGGATTTTCCGAGAAAATGTCGAGGGAAAAACAAATGGGTGGTTTTGGTTGCTGAAGAGTGAGAGTCTAAAGCGAAGAGTAGTTTTGTAACTGAAAAGTGAGAAAAGAAGAAGCTTAACCCTTTCTTTCATCCCTTTCGCACACCATCTGTCATACACCCCTCCAAAGCTGTTACGCAAACCTATACATACATATTTTCTTCTTGTTTTTTTTTTTTTTTTTGCTTGTGAATGACTGGATAATAACGGGTGGGCTTTTTTCGTTTTGGGGTAGGTTGAAGCGCGTGAGAGGAATCACTCAAGTTTTTATTTTGTTTCTGGGTACCTGGGTTTTATCGCAAAATACATATTAGTGAAGTGTCGAGGGTTTTTTTTGGCTTTTTACTTGGCATATTATTCTATTCTGGGAGCTCTGGTAGCTTTGAATGTCGCATGATTATGGGTTGAGAGGAGCAGGTTCTCATGGAACAGGTGATAAAAATGGTCTATCTTTCTTGATTTATGAGAATTTTGTCTTTACTATGCTTTGACCTTTAAAAAACGCTTTGAAGATTGCATTTTCTTGCTCTTCTACTTCATAGTTGAAATATTGTGCGCTATTCATTAGCCATCTCGACCTGATGGCCGATGGGGCTTTTGTTGTAACTAAACAGTGGTTTGATCTAGTTAGTCGTTTGATTATTCATCTAATAGTTTTGCAGCGTGTTTCTGCTTGCTTACTGGAATATGCGGGCTTCCATTCAAAGTTTCCATTTGTTTCTTTGATTGCAGTTCTTTTTTTTTTTTTTTGTTGATGCACAATTTTCTATCTTCATGCAATTTTTTTGTACTTAATGGTGGGGTTTCTTTCTTTCCGGTGTTAATGTTGTGTGCCACGGTGTTTGATTTATTTTTCCTTAGAATTTAATTGGAAGGGGTGAAAACTTTCACCACTCCTCACTTCACTATCTGCGCAATTTTTTTCATTCTTTCCAAAATGTCCTCTACTGTGAAAATTTGGTAGAAAAAGTAAAACATTTACTTGTAAAGGATTAAATTTGATTGCCAAACTGTAGTCTCCCGTCCTCACAGTTACATGACTAAAAATGATGCTTTTGCCTTTTATCTTTGGCAGATGTTGGAAGAGATGATCTGTATACAGAGCTGTGGAAGGCATGTGCTGGACCCTTAGTGGATGTTCCTTGTAACGGGGAGAGAGTCTACTACTTCCCTCAGGGTCACATGGAACAAGTATTTTGTCCACAGTCCTTGCTTGATAATGGTTCCTTTTTTGAAAAAAATTATTTGAATGATCTGCAAAATCAATTTGCAGTTAGAAGCATCAATAAATCAAGAATTGAATCTGCGAATACCTAGGTTTAATCTTCCTCCAAAGATTCTCTGCCGTGTTCTGAACGTTATGTTACTGGTATTGTTCATATATCGTTGATTGTGTTTCCCTTATTTTCCCTATTTGGTCATTTCTTGAATATTTTATTGTGTTCTGTTTGGTTTTACCTAACTAATAGGCTGAAGTGGAGACAGATGAAGTTTATGCCCAAATCACTTTACACCCAGAACTGGATGTAAGCTATTCACCCTTTATATATATATATATGTTAATGACGTCCTTGTTATTGACAATTTTTTAATAATAGCAAACTGAACCCACTACTCCGGATCCATCCTTGCCTGATCCACCAAAGCAGATTGTTCATTCTTTTTGTAAAATATTGACGGCATCTGATACAAGCACTCATGGAGGCTTCTCCGTCCTTCGAAAGCATGCCAATGAATGTCTGCCTCCGTTAGTAAGTAATTTCTTTAGAGACAGATTACTTGGTTTAATTAACGCCATCTATATAATTATTTAACAGTGGGAAATTTCGAGAAAGCTCTTTTGACAATCTTGTAAGCATCAATGTTATTGGGCTTTTATCCTGGAAGAGAAGAAATCATTGTCTTGCCTTTTTGTTGTCTAGTTTTTTGTTGTTTTTTTACATTCTTAATATTTTGTTATAATGAAGCTTACTGCATTATCTGGTTTTTTATACGCTGTTACTTATTCTCAAGGATATGACTCAACCAACACCAAACCAGGATCTGGTTGCCATAGATCTTCATGGATATGAGTGGAAATTCAAGCACATATTTAGAGGTGATAATTATATTATGTCGTTTAGGATCAGCCTTTTTCATATATTTTACGAATCTGGGCGTCAATGACTCATCAGGTCAACCTAGAAGGCACCTACTTACAACTGGATGGAGTACATTTGTTACCTCCAAGCGATTAACTGCGGGTGATTCTTTTGTCTTTTTGAGGTACCTACTGATTCCATCCTACTCGAATGCCCCTTTCTGTTTTCACGGATAAATTTGATATAAGAAAAATCCATTGCAGGAGTGAAAATGGGCAACTGCTTGTCGGGGTTCGCCGTCTTGCTTGGAAACGGAGTTCCATGCCACCTTCTGTCATCTCCAGCCAAAGCATGCATCTGGGAGTTCTTGCTACTGCATCACATGCCATTACAACACAGACCATATTTGTGGTGTACTACAAACCAAGGTATAACTCCTTTTCTCTCTCAAAACTGTTGATTTTCATTTTATTTTTCATTGTTGATAAATTACTTTAGTTATGAATTTTTATAGTATAAATATAGAGAGTACATATAGCAATGCGGGATTTACATGCTTCGGTCATATAGACCTACTTCTACAACACAATAATATAATGCTAGAACTTTTTCGATCTATCTTAGTTTAGATTACAATCATTACCGTTTATATATGGGAGAATATATTAAAATACATATGATAGAAAATCTTTCCTCGTATCATATCAAAATATATCAAAGATGCTTCGTACTCTTGATAATATTAAATCCGATTCAAAATATATACTTTGATATCTCACAGTTTTTTTGATGTTCAGGACATGCCAATTCATTATTGGGTTGAATAAATACTTAGAGGCCATGCATCATAAATTTTCAGTGGGGATGCGTTTCAAGATGAGATTTGAAGGGGAAGATTCTCCAGAGAGAAGGTTCCCAGTTTGTTTGTGTTTCAATCATCAAGCTTAGATAATTCAGTTACTGATTACAAATATTACATATTTCAGGTTTGCAGGCACCATTGTTGGTGTTGGAGACTTCTCTTTAGAATGGACAGGCTCTAATTGGCGGTCTCTGAAGGTGTATAAGCGGTTAATTTTATCTCATTAAACGTATTAAAAGTTAATATTTTCATGTCGAAATAATGGTTTCTGCTCCGATTAGATCCAATGGGATGAACCGGCAACCTTACCGCGACCGGAGAGAGTTTCACCATGGGAGATTGAGCCTTTTGTACCTTCTGCTTCAGTAGACGTATCACAACCAGCTATGAAGATCAAAAGACCTCGACACCTCGATCTTCCTCTTACTGGTACACAGCATAGTTGCTCTACTTTTTTCACGCTACATCAATAGAAAGTGTTTCATGTTAATGACTGTTACAATGATGTTTGATGTAGAAAATACAATCACCCCTGGTGCTCCTCCTCTCCGACATCCGAAACCAACGAAATCCCTTCAGTCATTGAGCCCCTTAACTAGTACCAATGATGTCCAAATCAACAAAAGCCAAGTGTTTTGGCCTCCGAAGCCAAAAGATGCTGGAGTAGCATGGCCTTTAATATCACCTTCATATGTTTCTGTAAACCCTTTTCAAGAATCTATCCAAAATCCATCTGTACAATCTGTCCTTCCTGGTTGTCAATCCCCTATCTCATTGAGGGATGGTAATTGCTTCGGCCAAGTTGAAGGGATAAAGAAGTTTGAAACTGCATCCATCTGCCGCTTATTTGGGATTGATTTAATGAACGATTCAAACAAAACGCTCCCACCTGGAAAGGAAGTCTCTTTAACTCGTGCAATCATTCCCAATAAAATACTCGAAGATGATGGGTTGGAAAATGCTGACAAGAATTTATCAAAAGAAAAAAAACATGTCGAGCCAGAGGTTTGTCTGAGTGATAGTCAGAGCAAGCAGAGGAATACTTCATCTTCAAGAACTCGAATTAAGGTAGGTCCATCTTAATCTCATTGAAATTATATTTCCAGAAGTTGGAAGCTCATTTGAGGTGGGCTTAGCAATAGTTTTATACCTTTGACATGGTTCCCTCAAGTATATATATCCTTGGAATTAATATCAATGACAGACATGTGCACTTTCCCCTAGCATTAGATAACAAAGTGTACAAAAGACCAAGTTAACTAAATATTTGAGTTTTTGCGCACAGGGGGTTGGAACCTTCACTGACCTTGACATCATGACTATATCCTTTTTTTCTCAAAAGCTTAAGCTCATGGGATGACCTGAACATTATTTTATACTTGAGAAAGTTATACTAGCATATGTTTAAGACTTAGATTTTGAGAGGCCTTTACTTGTGCAAGGTTCAAATGAAAGGAATTCCAGTTGGACGCGGCATTGATTTGAGTGCTTTTGAAGGCTATGATGACCTTATTAGCGAGCTTGAGAATATGTTTGAGATTAAGGGGGAGCTTCGTCATAGAAGCAAGTGGGAAGTTGTTTACACTGATAATGAAGGCGACATGATGCTCGTGGGTGATGATCCATGGCTGTAAGTAGTTTGAGATGTTTCCATATTTGATTTTGGTTGTGTTAGATAAACTATAGCATCCCTTAATCTTATCCATTTATGGGTTTTTGCAGGGAATTTTGTACAATTGCTAAAAAGATATGCATCTACTCTAGCGAGGAAGTAACGAAGATGAGCAAAAATTGCAAGGTTCCTTCGTTATCTCGAGTTGGTGAAGGCATGATCAGAAGCTTAGAAAATAAACTGAAATATGAAATATGAAACATGAAATGTGTATATTCTCTTGTTTATTTCTCTTCTTTAAGGTTCCCTTTGAATTGGGTACCCAATATGGCAGAGGAGAGGGGCCGGTGCTCGTTTTTTTTTCGAGCTTGCTATATAAAAGTGACAGAAATAAATTTTAGGAGCGATGGAAGTGGAAAGCTAGTAGAGTTGTGGAAAAAACCTTGATATGAAATATCAGTCCCTGAAATTGTAAATATAGAGTTTGTGGAATTGTTAGATAGCGATGGGTTTGGGAGTGATTTGAGATGAAAATGGCCAAATCATGGTAGCGGCTCAAGGTATCTGATTGTCGTGTGAACGGTTTGCTTTAATTATGTCAATGTAAGGGTGTGTTCGTAATTGTTTATTCAAAGAACTTTTATATTGATTTTGCTCGAAGTTAAAAAAAAATATTTTTAAACAATAACATTTATTGTTTGCTAATAAAAAAACAATTTAATGAACTTCAAATTGTTATAAAATTACCACCATACAAATAAAATAAAAGCAGTGAAAATATTTGTATGATAAGCTTATCTACTTCTGTTTTTATATACTTATTTTTAGAAGCAATAGCAGAAACAATAAAGTAAAATACTCAAAATCTAATTTTTTGGTCTGAAAAGTAGATAAACAGTTTTGAAAATCAATCGTAAACATCAAGTGAAAAATATTCATATGATTTGCTTCTCTACTGCTTTTATATATTTATTTTTAGATAAGCAATAGCATAACCAATGAAATATAATACTCAAAATCTAATTTTTTGATCTGAAAAGTAAATAAACAGTTTTGAAAAGCAATCGTAAATAAAGCAATCGTAGATATCAACGAGGTGTCTATTAAGTGAGGTTTGACTTCATGAAGAGTCAAAAAATTTAAATAGAAGATCTCTTTAAAAGAAAAAAAATTACTAAAGAATCAGAAAAAGGGTGATATGTGAATATGGGAGTAAAAAAACCTAATAAAGTTGCATGCATTTGGTGTAGTTATCTCGCCTTTGTAATTTAATCCTTTCCTTTAATTTGAAATCAATCACAAGTTGACGAGTTCAGATTCAGGAATATCAAAAAGATATGGCATTCTTTAGTATCTTTCTTATATTCCAATAATTTGAAATTTTCGATTTAAAAATTTAATAATTGTATATGAAATGAAAATCTTTTTGAGGCGTTGGATGTTTTTGAAAATCATTTTTATTATGTAATGAAACCTGGAATTAGAATCCAATGTGCATACATGATATAATGCAGTAGAAAACGGCCAAATAGATCCAAAATTTTGATGTTATCATAAGGACAGTGTCCTGCATCAATCGTTTATGTGGAATATTTCATGTGAAGTATTCCATATCAATGGAAAATGACGGGTGATAGCCAATTGAAACATTCTTTAAAAAAAAAATCCACATAAATAGTGGTCTAAATTGGGTTTTTTTCTATGTACTGGTGTACACCAACACCAACACATGCATATATATACACCCGGCACATAGAAAAAAACTCGTCTAAACTTTAGTTGCTATAACGAGCATCTACATAACAATTCTCTCAAAAGAAACACTCACCGAACAGAAGCATGGAAGGAGGGAACGAAAGCCAGCACTCTGTGCTCACTCCTCCTAACCTTCCATTGTTGAATATACATACGCCATCCATAACCGGCCTCTCATATCGCCACTCAGGTAATTAATGAAATCTCACGAAAATGCCATTAATATTTGTTATCTGATTGATTTCCATGCTTATCAGGTACGGAAACTCCGCCCCTGCAGACCTTAGCTTCGGTGCCATTCAAATGGGAGGAGCAACCAGGAAAGCCCCGACCCTTCGCAGCTCTACCCGAACCCCTGAAGTGCTTGGAGCTTCCACCCTGCAAAGCTTCCAAAACTCCCTCCCCCACCGCTGTTCTCGACGGGCCTTACAATGTGGGACGACCCAAGTTTTCTTCTTTCAGATTTTTCAGGGATTCCTTCGACAGTCACAGCAGCGGCAGTAGTCCTTTGGATGATGCATCACTTATTGGCTACAAGAGTGGAGCAAGGCAAAAGGCAACGGGGTTACTCGGGAGAAGTTTGAGATGGAAGGTAGGTAAAAAGGAGGCCGATGAGGGTAATTTAAGATTTTCATCCTCGTGTGATACTAGTTGTGACATTGATGAGAGGTATAAGAAGCTGGAAATTGAAGCAAATACGAGAAGAACTGCTAAATCTACTCACCTCTGGGTAAGTTTTCGTGCTTTTTTTAGCTCATCTTACTATATATGAATGATCTAAATTCTAATTTCATCTACATTGAGCTAACCAAAATCTTTCTTCTCTGAACTCATTAATTCCAGGAATCTATATACGAGGGCTTGAAGCAAGTTATACCATGGAAGAGATCCAAAAAATCGAAGAAAGATTGCCACCTCTGAAGTATTCGAAAAAAGACGGTCTCTTGCTTTTCGACATTTTCTATCCGTTGTGTTTTGAATGGAAGAAACAAAATTATCATTTCTAACTAGTCGAACCTCCATAATTCGTTCTCAAAGTTTTCAAAGCCTATAAAATCAAATCAAGCAGTAATATTATATCAAAAGATATAGCAGCAAAACGATTAATACTGAATCCAGGCAAGTCTAGGAACAACCATGCGAATATACCTACGTGTAGCTTTCCAAGTTTTGCCATCACAGCCTTAGTAGTAAATTAATTGAATGCGCATTCGGGGAATCGAACCCCAGTCAGTACCGTGGGAGGGTACTATGATACCACTACCAGATGCGCTACACGTTGGGAAGATCTGCCTGGATATTTTAATTAATTAAATAATGAAGTAAAATTGGAGGCTTTAGTTGAGATCAAATACATTTTATAATGGTAGTTAAAGATATTGAAGGCAATAAAAGAAAAGGTGAGTACGAAAATTACATTTTAGAAAAAAAAAATTGCATATACAAATAGATTGTACCATATTGTTAAATAAGGATGATTACAGTTTAGTAGTAATGTTTGTATGTTTGGATCAAAATTATTTTTAGTCACTCCCGCATGCTATGTGCCAAAAATATCTCCTGACTAATGAATTTTAGACGTTATTAAAAAATAAACGGAATAAACGGATAGAACACACACACACACACATATATATATATATATATATATATATATATATATATATATATATATATATATATATAAGGACGTAACCAGAAATTATTAGTCTGGTGGGCAAATTTATTTCAAAGTGCATATATAAGCAATATATAAGACATTATTATAGCTTAATGAACGAAATGAAAAGTACTAAAAATATATTAGAATCTAATTTAGGTTACAACCTCTGATTTTCAAAATATGAAATTTTTTTAATGATAAACTACATGTTAACAACAACAACAACAAACTCACTTCCTTTCAATATAATAATCATGGTATTGGTTGGATAATCGTTTTCATTTTATTTTGATTTTTCATCATAATCTATCTGCAAGTAAAATGAATTATAATTTTAGTTATTATAGTATGAAAGTTTCTCAAATTAAATCAATAATTCACATACCAATTACAAGATCTATATCTTTCAAATTCACAAGCTAAAAAACTAAACAACGATACAAAAATATAGAACTCAAGCAAAATTTCAAAATCATTTAAATCTCAAAAAAATAAATAATCAATGACAAAGAACAATGAGATGAAACTTTTACATAAAAAATCAAAAAAAAAAAAAAGAAACAAATCAAGAAAAATACAGGTATTTAAAAACTTCAAAAAATTCACATATTATACGAACTACATTCTAAATACACATATTTAACAATTAAGCTTAATCCTTGGTTAGAAAAAGAAAACTCCTTTTGTTATAATTATCACATAATTTCAAAACACCATTGATGTGATCCGTTATTTTTCGTATGTAGTAGAATTGAGGGAAAAACCACGGGACCTAGTCCAGTATAATTTATACTATCACAATTTTGATTTCTTAAAGAACTTTTGACACAATCTACGACTTACAGAATTAGTACACAGGAATATCTGAAAAACAAATAGAGACGACCGAACATGGTAAGGATGCTATCTTCGGAGTCTTTTACGCCTCAAAAGTCCAACCCCTCAAATGAGATTTTCAGATAGTATTTATAGGATCACTTTTGATGTTTACTTGGCGGGAAAGTTAAGGAACCTGCCTCCTTTGATTGTGGCGGTAATGTGGTTAGTATGCCCGAAAAATCCGCACTCCATCAACGCACATTTATCCCCGCCGGTTAATTTGTTGGCTATCCCTGGGTCTTATGTTAATCTTTGACTAGAAGCCCGAGGAGTGTTTAACAACTTGTTTGGTACCACCCTGTTCGGTGCTACATGTTCGGTGCCACCCTGTTCGGTGCTACTCTGTTCGGTGCCACCCTGTTCGGTATATGACTGTTCGGTTCTTGAGGGAAGTTTACCCGAGAAAGCCAATGTGTCATATGACATCACCTCACCCCCCTAAAGTAAAGCAAGATGAGATTATTGAAGTTTTGTTTTATTGTCTTTGGATAAAATCATAATCCTGACCTGCTCGGAGATTTTTGCCGCTCTTTTTTCCTTTTTAAAAATTTTAAATGCCATGCGACGTTTCGTTTCCCGAGGTACATTTATAACCGTCCATTCAATTATTTTGGACGGTGTAGATTAAATGACTGTTCACATGGTTCCATCAATAAATACCCCTCCATTCCTTTCACTTATCTCACTTTGCTGCATCCTGCTTCCGAGCTAGCACTAGACGACCGAACAATTTATCTTCAGTAACCTCCAGCTTCTACTCACCAAGTATGGCTTCCTCTTCAGCTGATTCCTCGATGCAGGCAATAGACATGTTCAATGAGGGGGACGATATTAGTCCATCTCCTCGATCATCTTCTTCTTCTGATAGCGAAGAGACCTTAAGCGCTTCCGCTGCTTCAGCTGCTCGTAGAGACGAGCAGCGAATTGCTACAGAGCGAGATTTAGTGAAAGCCCGCGTTCCTTGGTTTGAAATTTTTGAATCTGAGGTTAAATCAAATCAGCACCTGAACAACATTCGAGCTAAGTGAGGGATTTACGAGGGGACTTCTATTATTGCTCCCCCTTCCGGATCTCGTCCCCACTTGCCCTCTAAGTGGTATTTTCCTTTTTATATAGACAAGCTCTTTCTGAGGTCTTCGCTTTCCTATTTCTCCATTTTTTGTTGAAGTAGCCTCCTATTTCTCTTTCTCTTCGTCAACTGTTCCCCAACAGTTATAGGCTATTGCCAGGCTTTTTCATAGTTCTCTCTTTTTCTGGGTTTTACTCATACTCTTCATATTCCTCCTTGAAGCTTGCCCTTGACCCTTACTTCTAGTCATCTCGCCTTGGATTCTTACTAAAATCTTCTTACTTCAACGTCTTTGCTCTTAGTTCCCACAGATGGCGCCAATGATGTGATCCGTTATTTTTCGTATGTGGTAGAATTAAGTGTTTATGAAAAATAAAGGAAAGACACCAAAATTTTTACGTGAAAAACCCTCGAATTGAGGGAGAAACCACGAGACCTAGTCCAGTATAATTTGTACTATCACAATTTTGATTTGTTACAGGACTTTTGATACAATCTACGACTTACAGAATTAGTACACAGGAATATCTGAAAAACAAATAGGCTCAGTTTTGATGTTTACTTGTCGGAAAAAGTTAAGGAACCTGCCTCATTTGATTGTGACGGTAATGTGGTTAGTATGCCCGAAAAATCCGCACTCCATCAACGCACATTTATCCACGCCGGTTAATTTGTTGGCTACCCCCGGGTCTTCCGCTAATCTTTGACTAGAAGCTCGAGGAGGGTTTAACAGCTTGTTCGGTACCACCCTGTTAAGTGCTACCTGTTCGGTGCCACCCTGTTCGATATATGATTGTTCGGTTCTTGAGGAGATTTTACCTGAGAAAGCCAATATGTCATATGTTATCAACCATTGTTTTCGAACAATTTTTTTTTAATATAATAGGAAAATATAAATAACTAAATTATATGACGTAGCCATATTTTGTACTTTAAAATATATTGGTGCATCGGAGTATCTCCAAATTCAAATTATTTGTGTTTCTTCCATTGCTGCAATGAGACGGATGAAATAAAGAATTCAAACTTAATTCAAAAATCAGTAAGTTCTCCAGTTGCATAAAATTAGATTTTATTGGGCTACAAAGTATTCTTCTATCACACAATATATATTAAATCAATAAATCTACTTAATTTGTGGGGGCAGTGGGCTAGTGCCCACTTTTGTCCCCACTATATATATATATACTAATTTTTTTGACACCGCGGTATCAGGTATCGGCATGTTGATCAATTTTTTTTCTAATTTGATCAAAATAACATTTTAAAAACACTTTTAAAAAAATTTGAATAAAACAAAAAGTTACAAGAAAAAAAAAATGTTAATAAATAGTAAGTACTATTCATTACTATTCCTCACAATAATAAATTTAGGACACTTCTGCCCCTACATACTACAAATCTACAATCATGCAACATTAATTTGTCTTTTTGTTTAGTACAGATGGGAGATGAGACCTATCCATCATGGACTTGAATCCAAGCATCTTCCATTAGAGGAGAGGATAAAGCCAATTCAACCAAATGGTGGTGGTGACACTGTGAAGCCACCTATAAAGTAACTTTCCACTGTCTGTTGTCATGCAAGAAGGCACCATACAATGGATGGATCTACCCTATGGGACACTACCTCATAGGGTAGCAAATGCCAATTCGCTATATTGTGCATTATTTGCCATATAATTGGGTTTTCCTTTTATAAAACTTTAATTGTACTTTATTACGATAGACATTTCCAAACATTTCGCACATATACACACATGGCTGATGGCTATCCCTGCAATTATATTAAAAAATTAATAAAGAAAATAAAAATAATCTTATTTTATTGAGCATTTTATCGTGAATAGTTGTTTAACTTATTTATTATCTCTTCACTTATTTATTGTTATCATTCACACAAAAGCAAAAGGGGGAAAAAGGACGTACCAAGTTAGGTGAATACTTGCAGATAAAGAAGTTTATCCCCGAACAAATGATATTAATGTAGTTTATTTGTTTGGATAAATTTAATTTAAATTAATATTATGATCTCTCTCAATTAAAACATTTTAACAAGTAATTATCATAAATTCTTATTTAATCCCAGATTTGTAATGACTAAATTGGTTTTTGGCGATAAATTCTGTGTGGTTTTTTAAATAGACATTTACATCAATGTGGTTTTTAGACCTTGTATTTTGAAAATAAACAATTTCTTATCTTGTAGTTTGTGAATAGATACAAAACACGATATCCATATAAGACGGCTGTATAATATATTTTGCAAACAATATAAGGTTAAGCCATATATTTTGAAAATCATAAGTGGTAAAATACATATTAGAGATACCACTAGATAAATTGAGAGTGACTCGATTAATTAAATCCATCTTCCTAAATTAGGTCGTGCATCCAAACGTAAATTTAGACATTTATCGACTTGCAAACCAATAATATCATAGAGAAAACAATTTCCCAACGTCACACTTCAGAAAAAGTCAATACCTGTGAAGCTTATGTCATTTGGAATTATTATATTCGTAGTGCTTTTTAAACCAACAGTTTGATCATTAATTTTGAATGAAAGCAAGGATTAGAGGATAATTATTAGTTAATTATACATTGGAAATGAAAGTAGAAGTATCATTATAAGCAAATTAACTTTGATCTGATAGTTGAGTCAGCTTTTCCACTTTAGGTGATTTATAATTTGGAAAATATTTGAACACGATTTGGGGTTCACTTATACAACATTTTAACATTTAAACATAATATATTATATATAAAAAATATATAAATTAACGCAACAATTATATTGAATTGGTCCATAAATAAGACCAAAATCGTTTTCGTAAAAGTATTTATTATAATTCAATTATATATTGGATTATTGATGCTTTATCAAACTCTACGCCAATTCATTCCACATCTGTTCCAAAATTTCGTCTAGGAGTGAACGGGGAAAAATTGGCAATCGGGTACTTTTTTGGGCACCCATTGATACAGTATGGTCTGCCATGAATTCGGCACTAGCATTGTCATGCGCGGCTGTGAGCACGGTAAGCCTCACCAACAATTTGAAAATTTTCAAGGCAACAATGTCACGCCCCGAGACCGGAGCGCGTGATACCGGCATTGATTCCAAAAACTAATTCAAAATCAATAAGTCTCGTGTATAGATCCATGTTAAAAACCAGTCTATTTACTCCATTAAAAATAATAATCATCTTTACAAATAAAAAACAATTATTCATAAATCTTAGTTTTAACAGAGTTTGCGGAAGCGTAACAAAATAAGATCTTGAAATCTCCTCGGTAGATCATGAGCCCCAGATTGTCTTGTTGTTAGTCTTCAACATATTTTCCATACTTATCTAGGGAGATGAGGTAAGGGGTGAGTGTTTGAGAAAACACTCAACAAGTAGGGGCCAGTTGAACATGTGAAAACATACGTATAAAGCGTTTCAAATAACTCTTTATCAAACACATAGTAGATCGATACACATACTCATTATTGCTCACACTAGAGCCTTATCACATAAACATATAATCTTCTCTTGGGATTAAGAGGTGGCTCCCGTGTGCATATCAATTTGCTCTTAAGGATCAAGAGGTGACTTCCATGCATGTGGCACGCCCACATCATGTAGCACTTTACCCCGCCGAATCAAGTGGTTGCTCCTACACACGTAGCACTTTCCATCGCAGAGCCTTCGTCTTTCGATGAGCATTTCTCATAAAGTTTCATAATATGATCTTTAAAATACATTTTCGTGTTCAACTAAAATTTTAACACATATATATAGAGTTTCAAAAACGAAACGATATTCATAGCAAAACCCACTTACAGTTATTGAAGATTCGAAGCACATTTGTAGGGATTCCGGGTTGTGAAAAATAGCACAAAAGCTATCTTCCGTAGTCTTGAGATTTTCGAAATATGTGTGTGTATGTGAGAGGATTTTCAACAAGATGAAAAGTGTAGAGTAATCCCTCCTTGGCATGTGTAATGTGGTTTTAATGTGGGAATAGTGTCCAATTTAGATCCACTACTTTGGTTCCCAATTGGCAAGACTTTGTATGATGATGTGTGGATGTTGTTTTTAAATGTAGGAGCATGATGTAGGGCATTTAAGTTGATCCTAAATCTTGGTCATTTAGTGTCATGATTTGGCAAGACAATGAATATAAATATGCCTCTTGGTAGGATAAGCTTTTCTTTGTATCATGTTGTGTGATTTTAATATGGGGATAATGGTCCAAGGTAGGCATGAGTTGGGGCATGAAATGAGATGATTTGGAGGCAATTAAGTGGGCAAGAATTGGGGCATTATGATAACTGATATATTATTGAGGTAATTAAATGGGGTAATGAATGTATTAGTGATGCAATTGAATATTATGTCATAATTAGTGCTAGACACTTAAATGTCATTGAATGACTAATAACAATGTTTGACAAAGCCATTGAATGACTAACATGATTTGGGGCAAGACATTTGAATTGGGTAATTCAATAAGTCACCATATTATCATAATTTGAGCAAGTAATGAATGCCATCAATGAGTAATGTAAGAGATTGATTGTAAATTACATGACTTTGGCCTCCTAATGACAATAATTGAGTCAATGTAATGAAAGAATGATATCAAAGTGATTGGGATGAGTGTTAATGAGGTCATTGAATGCTCATTATTATGGGGAGCAAATTTTGGGGTCATCACATCACCCCCTCCTTATTGGAAGTTTCGTCCTCGAAACTTGAGTCAACTCGACCTTAAAAGAGGAATGGATATTTCTCTCTCATCTTTTCTTCCAGTTACCAAGTAACTTTTCTCTCAATGTGATTTTGACCATTTGATGTATGAAATGATTCTTCTTCTTAGCACAATCCTTTGAGCCCACGATACGTGCCAGGCTTTTTTTTTATATATATACTTTAGAGTTTCATTCAACTTTCCTTAAATTACTAGAGGTTCTAAAAATAGTTGCCGAGTAGTCTTGATCGAGTTCTCACCTAATCGAACTGACTCTTATCCTTATTGGTACTTCCTCTATCGAGTTCTCGACACGCACTCTAATGAAGGTATCTTAAACTTAGGAAAGTGAAAGAATAGAGTTTCGAGTTTAAATGGATTTTTCGTTGTTAAATAATCAATGATAGAAGTAATACCGTGTATGAAATATCGTTTCAATACAATCCAAAAATTTCTCAAGGGGGTGTGAGGTGGTAAAAATCAAATAATCAACTTTTGTGTGCTGAACCGATCAAAGGTGATGGAATATTACAAGAATTTGCAAGGATATATATTATTCTAGGTAAACATCACATGAACGAGAATGAATGATAATTCTATGAAAATGGAAAAGAAGAAAAGTCTGTAGACTTGTTCATCAACTCAAAACAAGTTTTGCAAGATGATAGTCAAAAAATAATTTTGATATGAAGAAGATCAAAGCCATATCAAACTCAAGTAATCATGGAGTCTCAAAAATGAATGAATAATAATTGATGTATCGAACTTTAATGAATAACGATAGCCACATTAACCAAAAAAATTATTTGGGTAGTTATGAAGCAAAAACATACTATGAAGATCCGAAGTACTAGAAATGATTGAATGATTGTTTTACAAGTAAGATATATTTCAAACGTCCAAATTATTTAAAATAGATGAGGATATAAGAACAATTTCATTGTGAATCAATAGTTAAATAAGTGTTTGAACAAATGAGACTATTTCAAAGTTGACAAAAGAAGCTCCATAGTGCAATATGTAGATTGAATAATTGTCCACATAAAATAGTATGATTCAAGTATTCTAGAAGAATTAAAAGTGAGCTTTCACATTGAATATAAGATTATATCAAAAGGGACAAAATAGAGCGCAAAAGATATAATTGAATGTTTATGATGCAATAAATCAAGCGGGGAAATGTCAAGTAAGGCGTGATGTTATGCTAACCAGTTCATTCCAATGAAAAATGAGCTCAAGAATATCAATAACAAATTTAAAGGAAGACGAGTTCGTTGATTGAAATAAGTTTTGTCGAATTTCAAAAGATTTATTGGAATGCAAAGAGTTGATTTCTAATTTTCTTAATAAATTCTAAGTGATTAGTTTATTCTCATTTGAACCAAAATATTGGGTACGGTTTTCAATCACTAAATCCAAATGAGAAATGAATTCCTAATTTCATTATTAATTTTTAGAGACTAATCTACTAACTCTCATTTCACCCCAATGATCATATCTTGAACCAAAAGTGTCACAATTTATACTCAATTTATGGAGATGTATCTTAAATTATGCCTCACAAAAGTATGCATGACTTTGCTTAAGTATCTCAATATCTCAATAATAATAAGGAGGACATGTCATCGAATATTCGAGTTAGCACGAGATTTTACTCGAGATGAAGTTTCTTGGAATTGGGTGAAAACTCTCAAACAATTTCCATCGATGATTTTAATAGAATATGAACTCAAATTTATTGAGCGATTTGAGAATTGAAATTCTCGAAGTTAGCCCAAGAATACAAATTCAATGAATTGGGAGTAATATATTGAAAACAAGTGGATTGAGTTCATCATGACATACAAAATATTAGTAGCAAGGTTTAAAGTTGTTGCGTAGGAGTGTAACCAAGAAATAACACAATTCGAGATATACTCAGAGAGTAATTTAAAATTTTATTAATTAAACCGAGAGGGTCACAACGAAATCCTAAGCAAAGAAAATCATCACTAGAATACCAAGATATATTCCTTATTATCCTTATGACATTGCATACTAGAAAAAATAGTCTATTATTTCTTCGTATCCTAAATATTCATCAAAGTTTTCCACTACTATAGGATTTTCCTTGGGATCATCATCTTCCATGAGAAGATTGATGATAGATTGCTTGTAGGCGACGTCATGTGCCAATTCGTTCTTCTCATTCGTGAGAGCTTGGATACGGTCCACATGCTCTCACGATACTCATTGAACTCCCCCTCGAAGTGTTCCAACTGTTGGCACTTGTTATTGTGGACACTCACAAGTGTTTTGTTGTCCTCGATTGCTTTTGTAAATCGCTCTTCAGCACAATGATGGTCGTAGGTCATTCTTTGTGCCTTGAAACAAAACTGATTGATTATCTCCAACTCGGTCTTGTCTCGCATATCCTTGTCTTGGAACACTTTAAGTTTGGTTATATCATGTTCAATCTTGTGGATCAAACTGGTTTGAGCGTCAGTCATCGTTGTGTTGAAAAATATGTTATGATGGATATGGAATCGAAGGATAAGATTTCATGGTTTAAAGTTCTTAGGTGTGGCTCTTCAAAATCTTTCGGTGATGAAATCTTCAAATCTTGACAAAGGGTTTTCTTCGATAATCGTTCGATGTTGCAAACTTTGAATTGATAGATGATTCCTAATGGGGATAACTTTATAATCAATCTCACAAGTCGAATCAAAACTTTATGTCTTGGTGTTTGAAGAATCAAAGGGCAAAAGAATTCGGGATTCTAGTGCTTTATAGGCACTGTATGGGGCTTCCAAAATTCGATCACTCGAGTTTTGAAATTTTGAAATTGACTAAGGGATTTTGATGAACATGTTATAGGGATTAATAACCAAAATTTAATTTGAAGATGTCATTTGGAGTTGGGAGAAATCAAACCCCGAAATTTTCGTAATTTTAGGGTTCTAGGAGCGAGAACCTCGATCTGAAATTGAGCATCTTCCATTGTTTGTGATTTCAATTGTATATACGGTTTTTGTTAGGAATGGAATAAAGATCATAACCCAAAATTAATTTGAATTTAGTGTTCGGATGAATGGGAAAATCGAATCCCAAATTTCCGTGACCTAGGGTTCTAAGGAGCGTCGATTTTGGCTCAAAGCTTTCTCTTGTTTGTGAGAAACATCTAATAGAAGCCTTTTTATACTGTCATGATTATGTGTGGTATCCTGAAGTTAATTGGTTTTTTTTATTCGATTGGTCGAAAAAATCAACAGTTGCAATATTCACCGATTAGTTCTTGGAGCAAAGATCTCGGTTCCAACTTGAATATCTTCCATCATTTGATAGGAAATTATGGTATATATATGTTATTACCCACACCATATAGAGTACTAAACACAACTTAATTCGAAAATCATGTTTGAATTTTGAGGGAAATCGTGGAATATGTTTTCGGGTAGGGTTCTTGAAAGGGCCGAAAATTAAGCACTTTAATTTGTTTGTGAGTTAAGAATGACGGAGGGCTTTTAATAGCCATATCATAAGGATCAATAACTCGAAATTAATTTGAATTTGGTGTTCCGAGTAAAGAGGAATTGAAGCCAGAAATTCCCGCAAACTTAAGTTTCACGGGGGTGAATCTCGATTCAAATTTGAGCATCTTCCTTGTTTAGTTGTTTATGATATAAATTTGATAGATGTTTTTTGTTAGGCATGGAATGTGGATCATAAACTCAAAATTAATTAGCAATTGGTGTTCGGATTGATGAGAAAATAGAGAATCGAAATATTGGAATAGTAAGGGTTCTAGGGCATATGTTTTAGGCTCAAAATTGGACACCTTCCTTCATTTGTGAAACCAATTTCTTAGAGGACTTTTATTAAGGATGATAATTGGATCATTAACACAGGTTGGATTTAAAAATTACGTTACGATGGGTGAAAAATCGAAGGCTAAATTTTGGGCAGAATTAGGGTCCATAAGGACAAGAATTTGATCGGCAATTGTCCATCAATCATTGAACAATTCTTGCAATTGAGAGAGGGCTTCTGCTTGTCTGATGACGATGATCATGGTGATTGGTCGATGTAGTCGATTGGTGGTCGACGGTGCGAGATCAGAAAATGGACATGTTTGAGGTGCACGAGTTCCGACCATAATTTAGGCATGAAAACGTCGTCCGTTCGATCCTAGATTTGGGTCATGGTATCGTCAGCAGTAGGAGTCACAGTGGTGGATCAATTTACCGGTACAAAGTGGTGGTGGCGCGGCTGGAGGCGGCAGTGCTGGCGGCAGTTTTCTAGATCTAGGTTTCTTTTTTGTTTTTTTTCTAAATATTCAAATTGAAATTTTTGATTCCCAACTGATTTTTTATTCATTCACCAGTCTGTTTGATCTGGGATTCATAATTGAGTTGATTTATATTAACCAAAAATCTTTTCCCAGCGGGAAAATGGAACCTGGTTTTGCTCTGTTATCACTAAAATGTCACGCCACAAGACCAGAGCGCGTGACACCGGCATTGATTCCAAAAATTAATTCAAAATCAACAAGCCTCGTGTGCAGATCTATGATAAAAAAATCAGTCTATTTATTCCATTAAAAATAATAATCTTCTTTACAAATGAAAAACAATTATTCGTAAACCTTAGTTTTAACAGAGTTTGCGGAAGCGTAACAAAATAAGATCTTGAAATCTCCTCGGTCGATCATGAGCCCCAGATTGTCTTTGTTCGTCTTCAACCTATTTTCCATACTTATATGGGGAGATGAGGTAAGTGGTGAGTTTTTGGGAAAACACTCAGTAAGTATGGGCGAGTTGAACATGATAAAACACACGTATAAAACTTTTCAAATAACTTTTTATCAAAGACATAGTAGATCGATATACATACTCATAATTGCTCACACTATAGCATTATCACATAAACACATAATCTCCTCTTGGGATCAAGAGGTGGCTCCCGTGTGCATAGCCCTTTGCTCTTAAGGATCAAGGGGTGACTCCCATGCATGTGGCAAGCCCACATCATGTAGCACTTTGCTCCGCCGAATCAAGTGGTGGCTCCTACATACGTAGCACTTTCCCCTGCAGAGCCTTCGACTTTCGATGCACATTTCTCATAAACTTTCATAATATGATCTATAAAATACATTTTCGTGTTCAACTAAAATTTTAACACATATATATAGAGTTTCAAAAACGAAATGATATTCATAGTAAAAACCCACTTACAGTTATTGAAACTTCAAAGCACGTTTGTAGGGATTTCGGGTTGTGAAAAATAGCACAAAAGCTCTCTTCCGTGGTCTTGAGATTTTCGAAATATGTGTGTGTATGTGAGAGGATTTTCAACAAGATGAAAAGTATAGAGTAATCCCTCTTTGACATGTGTAATGTGGTTTTAATATGGGAAGGAGTGTTCAATTTAGATCATCAACTTTGGCTCCCAATTGGCAAGACTTTTGTATGATGATGTGTGGATGTTATTTTTAAATGTAGAAGCATGATGTAGGGCATTTAAGTTGATCCTAAAGATCTTGGTCATTTAGTGTCATGATTTGGCAAGACAGTTAATGTAAATATGTCTCTGGTAGGATAAGCTTTTCTTTGCATCATGTAGTGTGATTTTAATATGGGGATAAGTGGTCCAAGGTAAACATGAGTTGGGGCATGAAATGGGATGATTTGGAGGCAATTAAGTGGTGTTGATTGATGTGCAAGAATTGGGGCATTATAATTGATATATTATTGAGGCAATTAAATGGGGTAATGAATGTATTAGTGAGACAATTGAATGGTATGTCATGATTAGAGCTAGGCACTTAAATTTCATTGAATGACTAATAACAAGGTTTGGCAAAGCCATTGAATGACTAACATGATTTGGGGCAAGACATTTGAATTTGACAATTCAATGAGTCATCACATTATCATAATTTTAGCAAGTAATGAATGACATCAATGTGTAATATAAGTGATTGATTGTAAATTACATGACTTTGGCCTCCTAATGACAATAATTTAGTCAAGGTAACGAAAGAATGATATCAAGGTGATTGGGATGAATGTTAATGATGTCATTGAATGCTCATGATTATGTGGAGCAAATTTTGGGGTTATCACAAGCAACATCTCAACTCAATCGATGCAGCAAGCCACGAGCAGATCTTCCATGGTCCATGGGGTGGGATCGGTTGCTGCTGCTTGAATAATATTGTATCACAAGCAGATCTTCCATGGGCCATGGGGTGAGATGCGACCATGGTGGTGGTCTGCAGGTGGAGGTTTGAGGGATGTTGGTTGCTGCGAAAAAACGCTAAAGAACTACCTTCATTTCTTAGGGTTTTTGGGAAAGTTCGGGTAACCGACCAATTCGATCGAGAATCGGGTAGTTCTCAGTCGTACTCGTAATTTAGGGTATCCGACCCGAACTACCCGACCATATCACATCCCTAATTACGTCAAACTCACTTTGTGAGATAAGCTAGTTTCACAACCATAAAATTAAAATTTGATGATAAACTATGATAAAATTATTTTATGTATAAAATTGATTTTATATACACACACAAATTTATTAAAATAAAAACATAAAGGAGCAACATTACTTTAAAAAAAAAATCACGTATTAAAATTTTGTATTTTTTTTTATTAAGATGAAGCAACTCATCATAAAAGTGCTCTCCCTCAATCCATCCTTCTGTGGGGGGTTTTGTCTCATTTGCACACTTGACATCACCCTTAGTTTAAGCAAATAACCAATTGCAAAAACATTAATGAGAAAGTTGAGTGGATTTTTTTATAAAAAAAAATTATGACCTAATTTGTATAACTAATGGTACATTTGGATTAAAAAACTCTTTGATCAAAATTGTTTTTTTAGAAATCAAAACACTATTTTCTTTTTAAGAAATGATGTTTGAGTGAAAATTTTAGGTTAAAAGATGCTTAAGAAACATATTCCATAAATGAGAAAATGTAGCTTCTACCTTCTGCTACAGTTTTTACTTGAATTTTTTTTTAAAAAATCTATTTTTAGTTACTATTTTTGCCTACTAGATATTCAAATGGTAAAACTATTTCAACTTTTTCTGTAAAAAAAAAGAGTAAAATATGGAGCTTAATTAAATATTTGTAGCCTACTTATTGTTGGGAAGTGCCTATGACAGAAAAACGATTGGAACATAGTGTTTGCTTGTTGTATGGTTTTTTGAGTTGTATCGTTGCAACTATATTTTTTGGTAAAACATTAAACATCCGATCTTACAATTGATAATTAGAACCAAGATGAATGTTCGATTTCTCATTGCAAGAAGATGTAATTATTGGGATGAGATTATCGGGTATCAATAATTGTCATGGGGTGGAGGACGATTGAAACGCATTTGAACAGTTGTATAGTACAAAAGATTTAAGTTATAATCGGCTATAATTTTTGATAAAGTAACAAATGATTATCTCATACATATTTTGTTTTGGAGGCTTTAGCTGAGATTAATAAATACGTTTTATGCATCTAAAGCATCCACTCATAATTGAGTTTGCAAAGAACAGTTTTTAAATAAAGATTTGGTAACTTTTTGCTTCCACTTTAAGCTGTATTCAACTAGCGATTGAATTAAAATGTTTTTTGTTTTATTTTCAGTTGACAAGGATCCATCAGCCTAAATATTACTTAATTAGGTCACTTTGTTGTCCAATACTTCTCTTCATATAAGGAAAAATGCTTATATGGACCGTTGTGTGCTCCATCTATTTATCAAATCAATATGACTGATCTAAAATTATTGATATATTAGTTTTTATATATTTTATTTAAAATATTTTGTATTTTAATAATGAGTTGGTATATAAGTATTACTCAAACTGCGAGTACATACAAGTATTTTCATCATATAAGTATCCTAATTTCAATCGCATTTCGATCTTGTATTTATCTTGTTCAAGTGTTTGAGATATATTTTATGATATGCTTTTGTCTTGGCATTTCAAGAAGCCAAGCGATCGAACCAAAGAAACTAAACCTAGTTATTTTGTGATTTTTTATATGTTATAAAAGCGAAAGATATTTGTTGAACTGATCTGATAAAGTTCCTATTACTGATAATAAAAAGGTTTTTTGCAAAGAACTTGTTTTATAAATAGGCAGCTTACATATATATGGCTTGAAAAGATGTAGTTTACGCCCATGGGATTTTCAAAATAGACAGTTTACCCGTGTTTTGAAAATAGACAGTTATGCTATGTGGTTTGTGAATAGGTGCAAAATACCCCCTCCGTATAAGGGGATAATGTACTATGTTTTACAAACCACATGATAAACTGTCATTTTAAAAACTACATGAAGTTAAACTGTTTATTTTCAAATCATTGGGACATAAACTGCCCATTTACAAAGCATAATAAGGTAAATTGTCTATTAACGATATCATAAGGCTAGATTGTCACCTATGATGCACGGACACTCCTGAAAATAACTCAGTGCAGTGTTTGACTCCCCTCGAACATCGACACCTCTCGGACATCCCTCGGACACGTATCGGACAAGCCACGTGACGTGTCCTTAATTTAAAAATAAAATTTAATTCAAACACCCGTGTCACACACTTCTGAAGGGAGTGCGAGGGGTGTGTTTGACAAGGAAATGACATTTTTTAGGTTAACTGTACAATTTAAAATATTTTTGAATAAAATAAAATTTGGACGTTTTTGTTATAATGTATGTTAATTGAAGTAATATATATTTTGTGCTAATATCTGTAATATTATGATGATTTTAGTGACATCGTTTATGTATACACTTCTTAAATTTAGTAAGAATATATTTGATGTGATATTTTATTTGGATTTATTTGTTAAACTTCAAGTTAATTGAAGTAATATGCATTGGTGTTAGTATGTGTGATATTATGACGATTCTAGTGACATGCATTTATTTATGTGCTTCTTGAATTTAATAAGAATATTTTTGTTGTTTTTACATGGTTTTAGAATTTAAAAATATGAATTTTAGAATTTTGTAATATAATACGTGTATATTATATATAAAAATATGCATGCATGTCCACAGTCGTGTCGTATCCTATAAATTTTGGGAATCCATGTCGCAGTATTGTGTCTGTGTCGCTGTATCAGTGTCCGTGGATCATCGTTTGCCACTCATTCGATAAAAAAAATAAAAAAAATTGAAAATGAAGGCAACAGTAGACAACATCACCTAAACTGACCTACCAAATTTTTTTTTGTTGGCCGTACAGTCCTCCATAGTAGTATTTAATTTATAACATCAGATATATATCTATATTTTCAATTTATTTGATTACATATAAATTTGTGCAGCAGTAGTAGTATATATAAACACATGCATGTGTGTAATATATGTATGTGCAGTGAATCACAACCACCTTGCCTGTAAAGAAACACAGAGAGACAGAAGAACAACATTGACAGTTCTTGTCATAAGCTAATTAATTGACAAGAACTAACATAAACTTCCGACCAATTCACGGCACCAAATCAGCAGTTATTCTTTTCCCCTGTAGCTTTGTGTATTCCCAAAAGATGGTCAAAGAAAGTGAGGCAAGCGGTGGATTAGAATGGAGAATTAACATGCCGGATGGATCGTCGAAGATTTTAGTACCTCAACGCGTTCCACAAGCCAGAGTTTGCGGAGGATTACAGTTATTTGTAATGGGATTTGTATCCAAATTCTTGGGGTTCATTCAAAAGGCTTGGAAAATAGGATTGAGCGACCCTAAGAAGTTCTTTCATTGCATTAAAGTGGGGTTGGCTCTTTGTTTGGTGTCACTTTTTTACTACATGAGACCATTGTATCATGGAGTTGGAGGGAATGCCATGTGGGCTGTTATGACTGTTGTGGTCGTGTTCGAATACACAGTGGGTAAGTAGGATTTAGAATGAAAAACGAAATTTATTTTTTGTAATATTTCTGAGTACTCACGATAATATTAATGCAGGTGCAACATTATGCAAATGTGTGAATAGAGCAATTGGGACTTGCTTGGCAGGAGCACTAGGAGTTGGCGTTCATTGGATAGCTAGTCAGTCTGGAGAGAAATTTGAACCCATAATTCTCCAAACCTCAGTTTTCCTCTTAGGTACATCTTTTCTACAGATAATATATACATACATACACATCGAAATAAATTTGTAATAAGGAATTAATGACCATGGGTGTGCATTTTTCTTGCAGCCGCAGCAGCAACTTTCTCTAGATTCATTCCATCGGTCAAAGCAAGATTCGACTATGGGGCCATGATCTTTATCCTCACCTTTAGCCTGGTCTCGGTTTCAGGCTATCGTGTGGAGAAACTGTTCGAGCTGGCTCAACACAGATTATCCACCATTATAATTGGGACCTCCATCTGCATCATCACAACAATGCTCTTCTTCCCCGTGTGGGCCGGAAGTGAGCTTCACAACCTTATCAAAAACAACATGGAAAAGCTGGCCGATTCCTTGGATGGTAAGACCAAACAAAAATATTCAAGACCAAACATTGGAAAATCATATTACATATATGGAGAGCTAAAGAATTGATTTCTTCCATTAAAAAACGCAGGATGTGTAGCAGACTATTTCGCAAACGATGTGAATGCTAATGATATTTTGCTAGGCTACAAATGTGTGCTTGGTTCTAAGGCTACTGAAGAATCCTTGGTGTGTTTCCTCTCCTTTTCTGTTTCCTGAGAATCTTCATGATAATGCACGTTCCTTCTACCATTTTTCTGAACCATGATACTACTTTTCGCAGGCTAATTTTGCTAGATGGGAGCCTGCACACGGAGGCTTCAATTTTGGACATCCATGGAAAGAGTACCTCACGGTTGGAGCTTCACTCAGGAGCTGTGCTTACTGCATTGAAGCCCTTAGTGGTAGCATCAATTCAGATGCTAAGGTATCATAATTGGTTCCTGCAGGTTCTATTACATTGTCTTTTACCAATAATAACTAAACATTCATGTATATTTTCGAAAATTTTCAGGCTCCGAATGTCCTTAAGTCGCATTTCAGCAAGTTCTGCTTAAGATTGAGCTCTAGTTCCTCGGCAGTATTAAAAGAACTATCCATTGTTATTAATACAATGACAAAATCAACAAAGATTGATCTAATAGTTCAAGAAATGAACGATGCCGTTGAAGAACTTCAGAATGCCTTGAAATCCCTCTCTGAACAATCAACTACATCATCAACTGTACCGAAACTTGAAGAGTCTGATAATGGCGCAGGAGATGCGAAAGCAAGTCCTGCCCTTGTACAAATTGTACCATTAGTCACAGTATCATCCTTACTCATGGAGATTGCAGGAAGAACGGAAAAGATTGTTGAGGCAGTAAATTCACTAGCTTACAAGGCAGAGTTCAAAGTTGAAAGCGATGAAAAATCAAACAAAATCCAAAACCCAAAGGGTTTAACAAGATAGTGGAATAAAAAGATGGAGATTATTTTACAATAAAAGCCCTTCGGCAGGGTATGAAAGGAACAACAAATTGAAGCTGCAAGAACAGAAAATGCACCAACTTTGTTGTATTCTTTTAGCATAATCCAATTCATTCAATATCACGTCTATCTAGAGACATATAATACAGGAGTTGATCAAAACGTAAAAATCTTTGAATTTTTATTTAACTTCCACAAAGTCCATCATTTCTTCAGCTCAGGGCCATCCAATCAGAATAGACATGCATAGCCATATTTTTTGAGGTAAATCCGATGCACGAAGTTTTTGCTATGCACATCATTGGGCCACTTTGGACCACCGCAAAAAGGCTGTTTGCACGACATAGATAACTATATTATAAAATTAAAAAGAACCAAGATAATATAAAGTGAGAAATAACTGATGTCAGCAAAACGGAAAGTATACATGCACGATCAGTCCAAGACACTTCTTTTGGTTGTGGTATCCACTGTACA
Source organism: Haberlea rhodopensis (assembly GCA_907163345.1). Taxonomy (NCBI): domain Eukaryota; kingdom Viridiplantae; phylum Streptophyta; class Magnoliopsida; order Lamiales; family Gesneriaceae; genus Haberlea; species Haberlea rhodopensis. The sequence goes on from CAJQUN010000104.1 coordinate 234,846, forward strand.
GTTCATTACTACTGATTTTATTATATCCTAAGCTAGGTATACTTCACTAATATTGCTTGGAAACGTATATTGTTTATAATTTATCTCAACTATGTATTATTTAATTTGATTGGATTAATGACAAATCAAGACACTAATTTGATTCATCTATGCAAACATAAAAATATAAATCATGGAACAAGTATCAAGTGTGTAAACCATAAAAAAACAGTCAAACAATTAAGGATGGCAATGGGACGGGTCCAAATACGGATCCGCATTGAACCCGCTCCGCCGGGGCGGGTCTAGACCTGCTTCAACCGGATTTGGAAGCGGGGCGGGGCGGGTCCTGGGATTGGTCGAACCCGCCCCGGACCCGCCCCGCTATACATTTTTAGTTTTTTTTTAAAAAATATGATATTGATTATACATTTTACTTCTTTGATTGAACAATAAAGTGTCATTATTTAATTTTATATCAAAATTCATGTGTTCATATTTAAAAAGTTGGACATTTTGAAGGAAATATAAGAGCAAATTAATAAATATTTAGCAGTTTAAAGATAGTTTTACAATGTTTATTATAAATATTTACTAGAGAAAACATGAAATTTAATCACAAAACTCAACTTTTGTGTTTCAAAATTGATTTCTAGCTAATTTTTTTTTTAAAAAAAATAAAAAATGAAAAAAACTGGAACCGGGGCGGGTAAACCCGCCGGGTTCGCGGGTCTAAGCGGGGCGGGGCGTGTCCGGGTTTTATGTGTAGCGGGTGGGTCGTGGGATTGACCAAACCCGTCCCATACCCGACCCGTTGCCATTCCTACAAAAAATAGAAAGATTCTCTGCATGTCCGCTGGTTAAAATATATTGAATTCATTTACAATGAAAAACAGTTATAATTTAGTTGGTATTAATATGAATCACAAAAAATTGATTCAGCTCATACATCCAGATGGAATTGTTATTTAGGCATTTGCTAAATAGTGTAAATATACTAAGCCGGATGTTTTATACACAAACATGCATGAATCTTCATGCGAAAAGTCACAACTGGTTCAAGTGTTGTTTGTCGTAAAACTTAATAATCATATAGTAAAAACCCGAATGAATTCATTTGTTTCTCTCATGTACTGCATTTTTCTCGGGGCTGTGCTAATTATTCTATGTTATTTCTTATCCAATAAAATCATATGCTTTACCATTCAATAAATAATCAATCATTGTCCCAAACCAAATGGTGCCTAAAATTTGAATTCATCAAATAATTTCTAATATGATTTAACATCCACAACCCATAACAAAACCCTATGATGCACGGACACTCCTACACTCGGTGCAGTGTCGGACACTTTCGGACACCGACATTTATCGGACACTCATCGAACACGCGTCGTATACGCCACGTGGCGTGTCCTTTATAATTTAGACATATCACTTAAACTCTATTTAATTCAAGTAATAGAATACGAGTATATATATTATTTGTGACAGACACGTATCTATATATATATATATATAGAGAGACGTGTCACAGCCATGTCGTATCCTGAAAATTTTGAAAATCCGTGTCGACGTGTCCGTATCGTGTCGTGTCAGTGTCAGTGTCGTCGTGTTAGTGTCCGTGCATCGTATACAAAACCAAACATACAATCACACTTTTTGGAGACTTAACATTAAGATCATATTTGATTCAATCAAGATTACCTCAATCAATGGACGATATTTCATCAGAAATACCCATTTTAATCGATGATTTACCATCGGCCTTGCAACATTCGTATGTATGAAAATGAAAGCACTAGTCTTCCCTCCAAGTGTGGTTGCATTTCCTGCAATTGTTAAATAAGGTCATTGGTTCATCGGCTGACCTGGTTTGCACTTGGGAAAAGTAAGCTTTCCTTGTGATTGCACTCCGGGCATGCAACCGCTGCACGACGAAGAAGCGTAACCAAAATCATACCCACATGATTAATCAAAAATATCAGCAGAAGCAAAATGTATTACATTTTACATAACAAGGCATTGAGGAAAGAAAGAGCAAATACATGCATAGTCTCCACTTGCGTAATTAGACGAAAAGAAAAATGAAAACCACAAGTTAACCGATATGGAGCAAGGCCTGATATAGCAATTTGTTTATGTCCTAGATAAAAGGGAAAAGTACACACTAAAAAGTACAGAGATAGCAAAAAGTATGGAATAGATGTTGTTTGATTTTCTCTCAAATTGTATCTCAGGAAAGTTTTATGTCGAGACGAGATTTGTAATCTCCATACTTAAGACAATATTGTCTCGCTATGGTGCTAACGATTGCTATGCCAATTTGTCTCCCGAGATACAACGACTATGACTTGTGATAGGAGCACTCCAAATCACAAGTCCACAAAACATAAAGGTTCAAAGTACTCAATAAGAGAAAACTTGATGAACAATAAATGCTCTCAATTTTCACTTATTCTTTGATCTAGATTTCGAAAATCTTATTTTATCAAGTGAAGGATATGTTATATATATAGTGAACCAAAAAATAAGTCCAAATAAACACCTTTTGGACGCACTATATCACGACAAATTGCACCCGAACTTGAACGGACATATCATTTCACGCAACAGAAACATGGCTCCTGTAGCAAATAAAAAAAAAATTTTCCGGTGAGCTCGATCAATTGAGCACTATGCTCGATCGATCGAGCTCATTTTCCATTTTTTAATTCATTAACTTTTTCCAACAATCCCCCACATGAATTAAATTGATGCATGTATGCAATTGAGTGCTTTGACGAACTATTATGGCATCTTGAGAGATAGCTTGCGGCTTTGAATCTTCCGTAGTAGTATTCAATCGGATTTACTTGACTTAATAATGAACTTATAGTCTTGAACTTTTAGTCGTTGGTGTAAACCAAGACAATTAAACCCACACCATAACAATTCTAACCTCATATTGATTTCTTACGGTTGTGTCCGTTTCGGCCATGTATCACGCTTGGTTTCATAAGTGCTTTTCATTCTTTGAAGCGACCACACTTCGCACTCATGTAAGTGATCTCCTAAAAGAGTATCCCGCTATACTCCAACATATTCTTATATGTCTTGGGTTGGAGATTGATATCCAGGTGTTTATACAATCTCATAATTTAGTTTTCTTTTTTGAACCTAGATCTTGGGATCTCCAATCAACAAGGTTGGGTAACCACTATGAGATTTTGATTGTAGGGTTTTAACCACATTCCTCTCGATAAACTTCCACATGATCTATCGGTTAACCATTTCATATGCGGATCCGCGATTTCACATAATCAATCGTGATTATGCCATTAGAGATCATTTTGTCATATAGCATTAGCGCAACATATTTTAGTTGCATGCACATGATTTTTCTCTAACTTATAAAGTTACTCGGCCGAATAAGCTTTATATGTTTTGCATAGAGAATTTTTCACAACAGTATAACTTCAGTTTTGGTAATCACATTACATCCTTTGCATCATTTTATCCTTTTAGGATATTTCCATCATCGAATTTTAAACGTTGTTTAACGCGTGATTTAATTCTTCAAATATCTTGGAAACTTTAATTCCAAGCATTGTTCATATGCACATACGTCAAAAATGTCTCGTTCACATCTTTCTTTGTTTACTTGATGATTTCTAAATTGCTTCTCCAATGAGCATATCATCAATACACAAGCATACATATGCTTAGGAGTGTACATATTTATCACACTCGTTGATCTATTTGGCAATATTATATGTCAAACTCTCCATGTCTTTTATTTGGCGTTTGTTATGACTACTTTGGCCTTCATTTTCTAGTTTAGCCAAGCACCCCTACATTTCAAATATTGTAGGAAACTCTCTTTTCCTTCAATCACAAGTTTTTCGTCATTGCCTAAATGTAGTACTTAGTATGTGATTGACTCATAGAATTGCAACTCCCCACAACTTCGGGATAGTCATGAATTGCACTGGCGTTAAAACTTTTGTGTTTCAAGTTTTAAGCGTTATCGTCTTACAAATCCAAATTCAAGTTTTTATTTCTTGAAAATTTTGGATTTAAGCGTACTTGCTTACAAAAGTTGAAACTTGGATAATATTATCAAACTCGTTCACAATTTGTGACTGAAGTGCACTAACTTAGAAAACTTGAATTCAAGATTTTAAATTTTGCAAATTCATGTTATAAGCGTACTAGCTTAGAAATTCAAAATAAACCAATTGAGATATGGCTTCGATTTATCACTTGTGTTTTAAGAGTTCAAAGCTTAGAAACTTGAATTCAAGATTTTATAGTCTTGTAGATTCAAGCTTAAGCGTCAAATTCTTAGACAACACAAGTATAATCTACTCACAATTTCCCATAGCAAAACTCATTTGCTATTTTATTGCAATCTCATTGCCCTCGTTTTTGCTTCATAACAAAAAAGTCGCAACAATATCGTGTGTAAATAATGATAAAATAACAAATTACTTTTCTCACATCTCTAGTTTGCACAATATTTCCATCACAAACATCATTGTAAGTTAACTCTAGAGAATTTACGATTCTTCTAACAAATGAATGACGTTTTTTGTTAACTTAGTGACCACACAAGCAATAAATTTAACATTATAATTTGTGCTGTGAACTATGGTTTAAATTATCCTAACAATCATGCCACAAACCATAAGATTCAATACAAGAAGTAATAACATAAATTTTATTGATTTAAACAAATATCGTCATTACATTTATTTAGAACCACTCCATTCTTGGAGTTTACAACTTTCAAAGATACATAATCTAATTAAGCGGTAAGCACTAGATCATCAAAATCATTTGAGAGACGATCTTCTTCGGTCACATTTACTTGATCTATAACCTTCCCACAATCGTCTTTATTGCGACAATCATCCGCCATGTGATTGGGTTTTCTACATTTGTAGCACTTGCCTTTGAACTTCTTCGCCTTTCCAAATTTAGAGGTCATGCCGTCAAACTTGCGCTTTGTTCCGGCTGGTTTTTCCACTAAGTTCACTCATGCTTCATGTTGGTGCCAATTTTCCTTCCTTTCAGAAATTATGTTGTCCTCTTCGATTCTCAACCGAACCACAAGGTCTTCAAGATTTATATCTTTTCGTTTGTGCTTGAGATAATTCTTGATCGTTTGTGCTTGAGATAATTCTTGAAGTCCTTCCATGACGGAGGCAACTTCTCAATCATTGCGGCCACTTGGAATGAATCACTTAGAACCATGAATTTCATGCATGATTACTTGCAAATCTTGCATTTGCGCTATCACTCGCTTTGTGTCAACCATTTTGAAATCCAGGAATCGCACAACGATGAATTTTTTTCATGACGGCATCATCGGATCTATACTTTTTCTCCAAGGATTGACACAATTCATTGGTCGTCTTCACTAGACAATACACATTGTATAATGTGTTGTCCAGTTCATTTGGAATATAATTCTTGCACAAGAAATCGCTTTGATTCCACGCATCAACCACATCCCTCTTTTGGTTGTCGGTTTCACTCTCCATAATAGTATGAGCATCATCATTGAGGAACCTTGCCAACCCCAAGGTTGTCAAATAAAACATCTTTTGTTGCCATCACTTGAAATCGTTCACATTGAACTTTTCAGGACTTTCACCATGAAGAACTGGGGTCGTTATTGCACTCGACGAAACCGTTTGTTGCTACTATTGTCTTAAGATTGTTGTGTGATTTTCTCTCAAAGTGTATCTTAGGAATTTAGTAACAAATAACAAATCTCCGTCATTAAGACAATATTGCTCCGCTATGGTGCTATGCTATGAAAATTTGTCTCCCAAGATACAACGACTATGACTTGTGATAGAAGCACTCCAAATCACAAGTCCTTAAACACAAAGGTTCAAAGCACTCAATAAGAGAAAACTTGATGAACAACAAATGCTCTCAATTTTCACTTATTCTTTGATGTAGATTTTGAAAATCTTATTTTATCAAGCGAGGGATATGTTATATATATAGTTAACCAAAAAATAAGTCCAAATGGACACCTTTTGAAGGCACTATATCGCGAAAAATTGCAACCGAATGTGAACGGACATACCATTTCATGCAACAGAAATAGGGCTCGATCGATCGAGCTCCTGTAATAAATAAAAAACTTTTTTCTGGTGAGCTCGATCGATCGAGCTCATTTTCCATTTTTAGTTCGTTTACTTTTTCCAACAATAGAGACCTGTAGTGGTGTTGAACTTGGCGTTGTCGTCTTTGGAGAAAATGGGATCTATTGGCCTCTTAGCCAATCGTAGGTGTCTCTTTATCTTAACCTGTTAAACAGAAACACGCAAATGTATCCATAAATACAAAAGAAAAGAACCAAAAAATACATTACGGATGGCCAAGCAAATTACCTTGTTCTCTATCTGACATATATAAGGACATGATGGGCAGAAGAATCTGGCTGGCCGCTTCATGTGAGGCAACTCGTAAAGCAGCATATTCCCACATGTTGGCAGAACTCCATTGGTTTACTATTCAGATCTACAGCTAATATTGTAACTTTTCGCTAAAATATAAGAACAATCTTGTTGAGAGTTGCAACAGGTAATGCCTAAATCGAACAGAGGAAAACACAAACCAGTCATTGCATCTCAGCAAAGAAAACAAAACTTAAGCTAAAATAGAGAAAATCTTACAATCAAATCCATGCACAATCTTTCCCAAATGTGTAAAAACTACATCTTTGTAGGCCCATGGTTCAACAGATAGTAAGGAACAATCTGAATACAGGAACAAAGTGGAATTTTATGGGAATACACTCTTTAAGTGAGTGTTGACTCCAGAAATTTAAATAGGAGAATAAAACTTAAGAGAAGTAAAAAATGCATAGAAAAAGGAAGGGAAGGGAAAGAGATCAGAGGGATATGTAACTTTGGCATACAACTATTACTTTAATATGAAACTAGTTAGAGTAAATAAAATCTATCCATATTTTTATGATTTTATAAGTCCCGCCTCCTTTCGAAACCACCTTGTTCTCCAGGTTGTGCATGGGATAGAGACAGAAAAATGTCAAAACAAACTGCTGGTGGGCACCCTGGCCAAGAAGCAAAATCTGCATCATTCTACACAATCAATAGAGCGCAATATCCCCAGTAGAACACCTGATATGGGAAACTATATTGGCTGGTTATCAATACCTTCATGGAAAAGATCAAAGTATACCCACCATCTAAAACCTGAGAGGGATTCAAAAGGATGGAAACTGGCGCATTAACCATGCCTTTGCATGACAAGGGTGGTTTTCTTCCATACTAACTTCATCGTCGGCATGGCTTCTTATGCATGCAAACTCGTCCCAACTGTGACAACGAATGTTTTCCAAAGACTATACAAAGACTTCTTCAATAGGAAAATAAATCCAATATCAATTATTGGTTTCAGAGGAGCAAGTTGACTGGTGAGCCAACATGTTAGCAAGTACCACTCATAAAAACCCGCATCAAAATTTAACGTGCACGATCGTTTCTAAAGGGGGAAAACGTAATTACATTTAAGAATTAGGATCTTTTCGTAGATAAAAGCAGTGAAGGATTTTGCTGAAACATACCAACAATCACTAATCCCTGTTAATATGTTACTACGGAAAGGAATTTTTGTTCGTTTTGCACTCCCGTGGCTTCACAGAATGCAGTTAAAAGAAAAAAAAAAACCAAACCTTTATCCATAGCTCCACTGAAGAAAACAAAATCATACATATAATACCTTTACTATAGGTCGGGAAATAGTTTATAGCGGCAGTGGCGGCGGGGGAGGAGGACGAGGAGAAGGGAGCAAGTAAAGTGGATAACTGTATCACCAACAAAAATTCGTTATAATATTTTTATTATTCTTATTTAATACTTTTAAAGATACCGTTTGACTGGTGAAATTAATGTAGACTCAAACTATTGTAAATAATGAATTACTACGTGAAAAAACTTGATGCTACCATTAATGATATTGGTTATCTCATTATTGATTTGGTATATTTTAAAATGTTTCAAATGACATATTTTAAATGTATAGTGACATGCACTTGGGAAATTTACGTTTAAATACTCTTACCAAACAACTTTTTCATATAAATCTCTATTTTTAAAAAGCGTACAAATAAATGTATGGTGGATAAATATATATGTATGGTGGACAAATTATAATTGGAGCATTATAATTACACCTGGTGCATGTATATTATAAATGGTGCATGTCATTATTCCTGGTACATGTAATTATAACTTATGCATGTAAATTATAATTGGTGCATACAATCATAACTGGTGCATCATAATCATAACTGGTGTATGAAATCATAACTGGCGTATGTAATTCTTAATTACACCTGGTGCATTAATTATATCTGGTGCATGTATATAATAGATGCATGTAATTATAACTTGTGCATGTATATTATAACTTGTGCATGTAATTAAAATTGTTGCATCATAATCATAATTGGTGCATGTTTAAGTAATTATAACTTGTGCATCAAATAACTAGTTCATCGTAATTACACCTAGTGCATGTTTATTATAACTAGTGCATGTCATTTTTTCTGGTGCATATAATTATAACTGGTGCATGTAAATTATCACTGGTGCATACAATTGGTGCATGAAATCATAGCTTGTGATGAAATCATAATTCGTACAGTATTTATGTAATTACACTTGGTGCATGTAATTATAAGTGATGCATATAAATTATAATTTGTGCATGTATTTATAACTGATGCATGTAATTATAACTTGTGCATGCAATTATAACTGTTGTATCATAATCATAACTGGTACATATAATTTATAACAGGTGTATGTAATTATAACTGGTGTAAATGAATAGAGATAATGCAAAAAAAAAAAGGATAGAGAGAATGCAAAAAAGTAAGGACAGAATCCGAAAATGGAAGAGAAAGAATCCGAAAAGGATGAGAGAGAATGACAAAAAAGATGAGAGAGAAATCAAAAAGGGAGAGAGAGAGAACGCAAAAAGTAAGTGTACATTTTTCTTGTTGGTCCGAAGTAGACCTAAGTAATTTAATGTTTTTTCCCTGATTGCTCAATAATTTTTCACCATAGGGACGGACCTGATTTTTTCCCATTATTTATTGATTAAACCCTCTTGTTCATAAGAGGAACTAGATACATGTTTACCTCTCATCTCTTCTATTTTAAACTAAAGCTATAGGACGAGCTAACCCAAAGAACATTCGATTGAAGTGGGTATTTAAATTAGTACAAAAAACAATTACTCATTACTTAAATCTCCTTCGCGCCTACGTTTCTTCACATCGAGATTAAATTGAAAGAGTACACTAAAAAAAACATTGAAGGTGTGTATAATGACTTTTAACGACTTTTTTTAAATGATAGTTTTATAGGGTTAATAGATTTCTTTTGACTTTTATGGAATCACATGGAGTTATAAAAAGAGTTTTACAAAATTTTGTAGACTAATTCATAGAATTATGTGAAAATGTATTATATGATTTTAGACCTTCGTACATATGGTATATGAACCAACTTATTCCGTGAATAACTTTTTTCTCATGTGAACTTTTAAACACACTATAAAACATTCTTTTGTACTAAATATGAAAAAAACAAACAAACAAAAACAAAAGTTCATGTTTTGTGTTTTGATCTAGTCTATTTATTTAATGATATAATATGGCACTTGTGGTATACATTTAGTTAGGATTTTTTATAATAAAAAATGAAACATCATTAATGACTTATGAATTTAAAGTCTTCTCCTTTACATGGCTCTTCCCCGACCGACGCATTCAAATCTTCAGATTGGTTGAGAGAGATTTTTTTTAATGGTTTTTAGTTATACATAGAGCTGCAAAGTTTGTACTAAAGAATTTTTATAAAAGTCGTTAAAAATCTATTGACATTTTGGATATCTACAGAGTTTTATAGAGTTTTGGAAAGTCAAGTTTAATATCACTTGACTTTTTTAACTATATGGAAGTCTACTTCGGATAATACTAGACTTCTTTGGAGTATAAAAAGTTTAGCTTGAATATATCTAGACTTTTAATGTATATAAAAGTCATTAAAATTCTAGAATGAATACAATTTATTCTAAATTATTTTTCTATTATCCTTCTCTAAAATTGCATTAAACAATCAATTTCTTTGATTAAAATGCTTGGAGTTTCCTAGGATTGGAAACTTTGTGAAAATTAATGAATAAAATAATTGAAAAATCAAACACAAGACAAGTTACCGAGAAGTTTTGTGTGCAATCGATTGGACCATAATATATATAAACTCAATATTAAATACATCTTTTAAATAAAAAAATACATAATTCAGGGTATTCATAATCAAGTGTTTAATTATCACATAATGATTATTTTATTGTGAACATTGGAAGATTATTTAAATTTTACCAACATGTGGCTCTAAAAATTTCAACATGACCTCTCAGCACGATGGACATACCAAAAAAATAATAATAACACATATAACTATCTCAGTGCAGAAAGTAAATGCATAATATCATACAATGCACCATAAGCATCCAACACATAATACATGCTAAAAATATTTACATCATATCATAGCATGCACAATAAGCATCCAGCACATATTTCACACTACAAATATTTACATAATACCAACAGCAGTAAATAAACACCAAATATCAACAAATATTCAAGACTGGACTGAAATAAACTTAATTTATATAGTTATACGACCCAGGACACACCCCGGTATACATTAATTATCCTACGACTAGGATAGACAGAGAAACAACGTCAGAATGTCTTCCATCGAGCATTCCCTCTTTGGGATCCTGGTTACATGTACTACCTGCTATTGTACTCACTCAAAGACAACAACAACCCCCCTTGGGGGTGAGCCAAAGCCCAATATGGAACTATCAAGTAATTACAACACTTATCTATAAAATGTGATATATTATGTAATGTAATGCAATGCATGTAAGACACAAATCATCTCGGGATATCTAACATCCAGAATACAAGGAAATAGTAATTAACAATTACAACTCGAGCAGAGGGTGCCGACACACACACACTACGCTATGACATCTCTTGTCGTACCTGCGCTGTGCCAAGCATCTCTCCTATCTAGGTCCGACGACAACGCGCGTAACTACAGTTTCTACCTAAACTGTCTATTTATCGACGTGTACAGCGTCCCTATGACACTATAGGTCTCATCATAGTCAAATGGTCAATGAAGCGGTAAGATCAAGATAATATGCTCAATGATTCATCCATGCATCATGTGGTATATATAACTCAATATGTCATGTTCGATGTATACATATAAAAAATTATGTGTGTTAACAAAACATTTATTTTTATACACCGATATGAAATTATGAATGCCATGAATGCTTCATAATTGAAATAAAACCACGTAGCCAAGTAATCTCACATTGTTCACGTAATTCAACAAATCATGTATCAAATAATACAGAGACCTGTCGTATGTTACCGATCGCAACATACCTTATGCACAGTTGTCCAATCACGATATCTTCTATCTCTTCATTGATATTATGGTTTGAAATTTAGTAAAATCTACACAATTTCAAATATTCATTCCATTCTACTATGTCATTTAATTTGTTAAAATAAAGTAATTATAATCATACTACTTTGATTTTTTTTATTTTATTTCATTTCGTTATCAAAGCACTCGAGTCTTAATAATTCGCTTCAACAATCTTTTGCAACTTGTTCATCACATTTAAGTGATTAAACTCAAAGTATAATCATTAATTTACTCATATTTTCCTTATTGTTCAAGAAGTATCACTTTATCATTAAAGTGCATCATTTAGCCTACATGCATTCAAGTCTTGATCCTTACCTATATTTTGTTAAGTTTTCTTCGTAGTTCGTGGAACTCCAACGGCGTATGTCAATCTATAAAATTCATACAATACCATCATTTATATTCATCTATCTACTGAACTTTCCTTTCATTCACAATGTAAGGCAATTAGGAACATTTTAACTTTCTTTTGCCAATGTAATCTTATATCTTATCTTCCAGATCATTTCACATATTAATTAAGAATCTTTAGAACCATTCAATACATGTTCTATTATTACATGAGTTTAATTCTTCTTTTATTCAGTTTAACCCAATTAAAAGCAATAAACACATGTGTTGGGTTTTGGAAACCCGAATAATCTTGGTTTTGATGTTAACAAAACTTGTTATTGTGTTGCTAACATATTTCATCAAGTGTGCAGTTCATAGATTTTAATTAAGAGCTTGATGAATTACAAAGAAGTAGCTTGAAAATATCAAGCTGGACCAAGTCTGAAATCCTGGCAGAGCGGATTGTTTTGATCATATCTAATAGCTCGGATATCAAAATGGCGTGCTTCCAAAGAGATTGAACAGCCAACTCAAAATACTAAAAGTCATATTTCACAACAGATCGGCTAGTTCGAATGTTATCAAGGAGAAAAGACGCCTGCAAGATCGAGCTGTACCGCGAAGAAATAGCAAGCTGTTTCAGCAAGCAACTGTCAGTCTGGTGGGCATACCTCTTAGCTCGCTTATCGGAACGGAACGATTCAGTATGGGTTGGAAAGCTAAGACAAGGATCTACAAGTCATCTTTGGAAGTGAAAGACTGAATCGGACGTTAAGATGGCCAAAAAGCTTCTGCAAGTAACGTCATGTGCTGCTGCATCCAGCAAACAGACAGCAGGAGCATCGCCTCGTATTTTGAGCATAACTCTCTCATACAAACTCGAAATCGAGCAATTCTTGATTCCGTGGAAATCTAAGAGAAAGGGCTACAACTTTCATGTAGATCACTTTGCCCATAAATTAAAGAATCAAGAGTTACAAGCAACAGAACGAAAAGCAAGTTTATCAATCTGTTTTTGTATCAAGCTGATTGTCCAGACTGATCCGGACCAGACTGATATGCCCGTGCTGATCTGGACCAGACTGATCTGCCCGTGCTGATCTGCCAGACTGAGCTGCCCATGCTGATCCGGCCAATCCGGTCCGAAATACAAAGAGCCCAGAAACCAGAATATGACTGTTGCAAGCTCGGGAATAGTGCAGAACCTTTTTCAGCGGGCATATTCTTGTGTCTAACGTATATATCATTACTTGGGGCTATATATACATGATTTGGAAGTTCAATAACAGCTGATTGAAGATCAATCCAAGCCTTCCAAAGCAAACCCACTTGGGATTCAATTGAGGAACTTAAAAGACAAAAGTTGCTAAATGAATAACACTCCTCAAACCTTTGGCACCTCTTACCTTGCTGTATCAGATTCATTATGGAATCATTTGTGCCTTTGTATTCACTCTATTCATTGTATTTGAGAGCTTAATAGAAGAGTGAATACCATTGTAACGGTTGATGATTTATCACAACCGATGAGAAGTCTTTGTGTAAGGACCCTAATCCTTAAGTGCGGAAATAAGGCATAATAGAGCTAATATAATGATCAGAGTGAGAAAAGAACATGTTGAGTCTATGAGCTTAAGCATTACATGCCATAATAATAAGGACTTCCAAAAAGAATGGATTAATTACATTCCTCATCAATGAATGCTATCAACTAGTTTTACACTACTCCTAGAGTAGACACTAGACAAAAATAATCCTGTCCTTTAATCCTCAAAAGAATGCTTCACAAGCTCACCACCTCAACCCGTTCAAGCTTGCTATCATGCCAAAAAGGTACCTACAAGGACAACCCCCAAACATGAGCAACAATAATCATTCATATTCAACACAATATGAAGATAAAGCGTAAATGCATAATCAATATAAAACACTTCCTGTTTTCCATGCATTTCAAACGCTTCCCGTTTGGTTGTCCCTGTACCATAACTCATGAGTATAATCAACAGATTATTTTTAATGGCCAAAACATGTCATGACATCATATACCATCTCAACTGTACCAAATATTGGTCACCATTCCCTAGTCTGTCCATCACAGTGTATTTTAATGCCCCTCGCTTATTTACATATAGGCGGCATAGAATAACCTCGCTTCAATGGACATGCGGTACTCCCACCCCTCGCCTCACATTGAGCGGCAAATATCCTTTCCTCGCCCTATATGATAACCACGCTCAAATGTGACATGCAGCGCTCCCACCCCTCGCTTCACATTTAGCGGAACCAAAACAAATAGCGGCAAGCATTAAAATCATCAAGGGACCACGACTCATGGGATGTGCACCAATAATCATATGCATCTACAATCATCATGCATAATTCAACATGTATTTGCATCCACAATGCATAATCACATATATACTCGCATCCACAATGCATAAACAATGAGTATATTAGATACATGTACCGTTGGGTGCCCGTACGTCCACTACGTACCTTTCCAAAAGTGGAATTGGTCCGGCTTCAATTCCTCGGTTGTGTTGCTACCTGGGATGGTTCTACACAATCACACAACCCCATATTAGAAGCCAAATAATAGCCAAATACCAAAAATTTGACAAAATAAACCATTTTCCAAAATTCCACAGGCGGCGATCGATCGCTTCCCATAGGCGATCGGTCGCCTCAAAATTTACACAGCGGCGATCGGTCGCCCCAAACATGGCGATCGATCGCCATTCCTTTGAAAAATCTACTGCCTCTCGGCGATCGGTCGCCCCATAACAGGCGATCGATCGCCTAACCCGAAATTTTGGTACTGCCTTGCGGCGATCGATCGCCCCATAACAGGCGGTCGATCGCCTCGCACAGACTCGCGATTTTTCACCATTTTTGCATACCAAAACCTTCCAATCCATCCCAATACTCAAACCAACCAACCAACAACATAAATACCAACATGAACCACCAAAACATACTTCAAAACAAGTATAAATCCAAGCTTTAAACAAAACCACAACAACCCTCACAAACCCATTTCAAAACCATTAAAAATCAAACCAAACTCAAACAAAACCTTACAAAATTAAAGCATGAGGTACCCATACCTCTTGGGGATCTCAAATCACCCAAAATGCTCCACAAATCAAGATTTTTGAAAGGTTCCTCTTCCACCCAAGGCTTGAGCTCGAAAATTTGGAGGGGAAGGGTTTGTGGGTTTTGTTTTGGTAAAGTGAAAGTGATTTGGTAAAGTGGGTTTGGGTATATAAGAGATGGGTTTAATTAAAATGCATACCAACAATTCCATGGTGTATAAAACACCCCAACATGATATTTTTCAAAGCATTTACTCAAAATGCACCAAATATCAATTAAACACATGATTTCTAATCAATTGCTACCAATGGCAAATAAATCATGCTTCCAATAATATTTACCCAACATGCACCACATGCACCCTAAAATACAATCCCGGGTCACCCCTATCCACATGACCATGCATTTCCATAAGGTAAATAAATCCCAAAACATAATCAATTACCACATAATTAATCATGTAAACACAATTAAAGCCAAATAGCAATTAACCATTTCGGGGATGTCACACTTTGTATGTGAGACATTAAAGAACATACATAGTTGAGTTGCTAGGAGTTCTAGTTGGATGGGGAATTCCCTAACTGGATCGGGTTTGTACAACAGGATTGTATAAATCAAAGTCTTCTAGTGGAATCCTTCCATGAGGTGGAAGAAGGGGAGACGTAGAAGGATTACACCACCTTCGAACTTCCATAAACAAATGCTTGTTTATTTATTTTAATTGCATATCTTTAAAATGCATTTCAAATCTTTAATAGGTTATAGAGTGGGTTATGTGGAGTGTCTTCCGCTCGGTATTGTAACCGAACTCGATATAATCTCTCGGTGCAATTATTTCAAGAACACGAGCTATTGAAGCTCAAGTTGGTTGAACTCGGGTGTGGAATGGCAACCCACCCCCGGAATCGATCCTGACAACATGTAACTAGTTTCAAATAAAAACATAAGCCCCTAAATAAGTCAAAATAAGGGATTCAACTAATTTTTCAACAAGATTTAAAGTTACAAAAGAATTTATCAACATTTAGCTGCTACTCAGAATTTCTTATCCCAAATCGAACTTTCTTAATTATAACTAAAACAAATCAAAGTGAATCATTTTCACACATCAGACTAACCAAAATGTCTATTAACTCACGCATGCACACAAAATCGTCCAAGCTAATCACTGTACGATATTTATCAAAATTCAGCATGTAAGACAATCTTTAGTAAAGAGTGAAATTTGGGCAGCAACAAATTCGAACTCAACCAAAAATACCTTTCAGATTACATGCAATCCCTTCATACATGATTCATCAAGCTAAAATATTATCTATACTAGTTAATAATTAACTAACTAAGAATTTAGAACTTTCACCCTGAAATCATGAAATAGAACTGACATTGTAACACCCCTAAAATCTCAATTATAAAAATTTGACAAAATAATTTGAAGCCATTTTAAATGTTACTAAAATAATCATCTTAATATATTAAAAATGCATGCATCAAAATAAATAATAAAAGAAAAAG
Source organism: Haberlea rhodopensis (assembly GCA_907163345.1). Classification (NCBI taxonomy): domain Eukaryota; kingdom Viridiplantae; phylum Streptophyta; class Magnoliopsida; order Lamiales; family Gesneriaceae; genus Haberlea; species Haberlea rhodopensis. The sequence continues at coordinate 251,333 of CAJQUN010000104.1, forward strand.
ATATAAAAGAAAGAATAAACAATATAACTATTTATTGGAAATTATATATTTGTGAAACATATCGATAACTAAAATCATTCACAAAGTGAATGCGCTTATTACTTGTGATATTAAATTTACATAAAGAATTAGAGGAAAATATAATTATATTCTTGAGTATGAATATTTGATTTTGGTTAAAACATTATTCATTAAAAACTTTACTCACAAACAAAATGTATAAATATAACTTGTATTAATATACTTTTGACATAAATATAATAAAATAGGTAAAAGCATAATAAAAAGTTAAACAATTATAAGTACTAAAAGACTAATCAAGAAATTATTAACAAAATGATTTATAAATTTTATTTGCTACTCTAAGATATGTACAAAGTAGATAGATTCACTGTAAAACAACTTAAATATTATGAAAAGAACAATAATATATTAAATAATAAATATAGTATTTAAAGGATTAAAATATTAATTTTTACCTTAACACTTGTCACTTCTTGGCCAAGACACATGTCTCCCCAATTGTGGCTTAAGCCCTTCAATCTTGCCTATAAATACCCCCTCCCTTTCATCAGATTTCACTCACACAAATTTCAGCTAGAAGTGTTAGCAAAATTATGAGAAAGTTTGGGTTAGGAAAAATATAGAAAATAGGGATAGAAGTGAGAAAATTATGAGGAAAATTACCAAATCTTGTCCGAAAATTCCGAAAATATTCCACAACACTCCTCACACACCCAGATCGTCTTCTGTAAGGGAGGTGTTGAAAAATCACAAGCTGATGTTGCTCAGAAAATTCAAGAACAAGAAGAACAATGTGCTGCCAGAATCTCAGAAACACATTTCAAGGTAGCATATTGAAGCTTCGATTTCACAGCTTTTAAAATAGATTTCGAAAATGTTTTACAAACAGAGAGTGTTCCAAATATGTTTTACTTTACATATATGCCTGCCGTTGGTCGTAAAACTCATCGGAAACAGTATTTTCCGGCGATCGAATTACCATGGGTAATCATTTCAAAAACTCAAAATCTGGGCAAAATCGGTTGCGAATTTCAAAATGGTTTCTATACGAAAGTTGTAGATCGAAACGAGGCGAACCCGCTGTAAAACTTTCCGCCGCGCGTGGCGACCGGAGCAACGCCACGCGCCGGCACGTTTCTTGAAATTCCGTGTTCCGAACGTTGCTGGACTAATTTAAGGCATTTCTGGAAAGTTTCATGATGTTTCGACTTAAACTTGATTTTTAATGAATTTTCAAACGTTTGCTTACAATTACCCGGATAAGTTTCTTACAAAAATAACTCTTAAAATGTTAAACCATACATTTAGATTGATAATCATTATAAATTACCTTATATTATGTTCATAGGAATGTTAATGGCATTTGAGTTCAAAATCGAGCCAATCAAGTTAAGATTGCATTATGAGGTGAGGTGTACTACCGATTTCTTTCTATATATCATCTTTGGCATTTGGCCTGGAACTTACTGTAAATGTTTATTCAATGTCGTACCTTCCATTTATGTTATCATGTTGTTCATTATAATGTTTCATTGATCATATTGTCTGCATATAGTGAGGTCTATTACGGTTTTCTTTCTATATAGCCCCTTTGGCATTTGGCCTGGAACTTACTGTAAATGTTATTCAATATCGTACCTTTCATTTATGTTAACATGTTGTGCAAATGTTTCATTGCTCATATTGTCTGCATATAGTGAGGTGTACTACCGATTTCTTTCTATATATCATCTTTGGCATTTGGCCTGGAACTTACTGTAAATGTTTATTCAATGTCGTACCTTCCATTTATGTTATCATGTTGTTCATTATAATGTTTCATTGATCATATTGTCTGCATATGAAAGTACAGCGTTTATCGCTAATCTATTCCCTTGAATGAATGAATGAATGAATAGAGCCATGGACATGAGTCCACTGGACAACGTGGCCTCGGCCCGGAAAGTGAGTCCAATGAACAACGGATGAGAATCCGGGTATATGGTTCATCTGAACAACGCGCACCGCATCGGTCCGAAGAATGGTTCACCTCGGCTCGTAAATGAATGTTTGTATTGGATCGTATTCGAATATGTGGGGAAAAGTGCTACATCTAAATGTCGGGTGGGAGCCACCTCTTTAGCCCACGATATTCATTCTATTGTCCTAATTCTTCTTTGTTTCGTTGATCATATTTCCTGATCCGGATACGTGGGAAAAAGTGCTACACCTTAATGTCGGGTGGGAGCCACCTCTTTAGCTCACGATATTCCTTCTCAAGTCGTAAACGTCATCGTTTCATTGAAATATTATTTGATCGCAGTGTTATCTCTTGTTACATGACATATCATATAGACATATTGCATTATTTGTTATTATATACATGAAAATCTATTGTTATTCCCTCACTAAGTCCTTAAAGACTTAACCTCTGTTTTCTTTTTGTTATTTATCATGAGTTCCAGATACAGGAGAACGGGATCCAAGATCATAGGATAATAAGGAATAATGAAAATGTTGGCTTATCAAGTACTGATAATAATTCTTCTTTGGTTAAGTATCAAATCATTAGAATGAGTTTGTCGGGATTGTATTTTGTTAATAGATATTATGAACGCTTCCGCTAACGAAATATATTTAATTGTTATGAATACTTCCGCTAACGTAATATGATTAATTTTATGTATGGATTGTTTTAAAGTAATACCCTACAAAAATATCTATATTTTTATACAGTAGGAAATGTGGTACCAGATAAGGGATCATATATTTGTGCCCGAGTCGGGTCCCACAGACATTTCCCCAAAATTTCCCAACATGCAGCTTGATCTTGCACTTAAATCATAAAACCATTGACAAATATATAAACATTTTCAACACAAGATTAATTAAGCTAGAACATGATTCAATTGAGTTAAAATCGACCAATACATGATTTAAGCACATTCACCCTCAATGCATGAAACTCGATCAGTATACTCCCCAATACATCGACAAAAATCGAACCAAACTCAACATCCAATGCAAGAACTAAATCTCAAATCTGTCAAACCAAACTATTCTGTCAAATAAGTTCAAATGCATCAAAATCAACAGATAATAATACTGGAAATTCGAACTAAAAGTTGGAAGAAAGTTATCCTGCTCCTAAAGGCGGACCGACGGCTAAAAGTCCATTTCCGGAGACTTCAGCTGTGAGGAGGGCGGAGACCGGAGACAAAATGTCGGTCTAGTTGAGGGGAAAGGATTAGACATCAACAATCGAACCAATTTATGGTTGAGATGAAGAAATCGAACGAAAATTGCCTGAACCTTAACACACGTGACTTCATCGATTCTTGGTAAAATCCAACGAATTTCGTAGCTTGCACCAAGGTTTCTTGGTATTGAAAAGGTGCGCCGGTTAGTTGGCTACACGGTGATAGGTCTGTCGGGCACACCGATTTTTAGGGAAAGGGTCACGTGAGCGCAATGAGGGAAATGGAGAGAAATGAAGTCGCGGATCTGGTGCATGTTTTAGTGTGTGAAAATCACCTTGCACCCAAAGAAATAGTATCATAGCTCAGTTATGTACATTGAAGTGCCACCGGTATATTGATATACTAAATGTACAGTCGACACATGTGTTCTATCCACTACTATAATATAAAATTAAATTTTTCATTTTAATATTTTATTTTTAAAATATTATCGGAGTTTATTCGACCATTTCAAATTCACCTCTAATTAATTAATCTTCAAATTGATTATTAATTAATTCATAAATTATATTTAATTAATATTAATCAAATCTTGGGGTCTTACATTTTGAGACATAAGTGAAATTATTGATAGCAATAAAATATTAACTATTTAATGCCATTTCAATTAAAACCTTTTTTAATATTTTTTTTTCAAATTGATACTTGTTTAATTTTTATAATCCCAAATATCCAACTGCGAATTAGTTTTTCAAATTACAAAAAATTCATTTGCCTATAAACATGATGGTCGGCGACTAGGCGACGGTGTTGGGGATGGTAGCCGTCTCGGAGGGGAGCTTGGTGGGGCTGATGGCTTGGGCCGTGGGTTTGGTCTAGGCGTTGGTTTCGGCGGGGTTTCGGTCTTGGTGGTGTTTTGAGTGGTTGTGGGGGTGTAGATGGTGCTGGTTTGTTTGCGCAGGGGCTTGATGACCTGCTTTGGTTGTCTACCTTTTCTTTGGTGGTGTTTGCGCGGTAACCCCGCTGTTCGCCATGAGGTTATTTGGGTGCAATGCACGGGTTTGGAGACTGGCTTGCACATTCTTTTGCCTCCGACTAGCTGGTCGTGATATTTCCCTCCTTTTGCTTATTATATACAATTACTCCTTTTATATTTGTTTTATGTATGCATTATTTGGTAGATATATTTCCTATTTGGTCACGTCGGGTTTCCTTTTCTCGTGATCATTTTTTTTGTTGCGTTGGAGGTAGATTTTTGGCTCAGTCTCACAGCTTGGGCAACATTTGGCTATGACTTAGGAGATTATCGGTTTTATGCGCCATCCAATGGAGTTCACTTGTCGACAGTCATCCGTTGGGATTTGGAAATGAAAGTATTCTCGTTTGTTGGATTTATATCAGTTTTTAGCTCTTGTTTTTCCATTCTTGTACCTTCGGTTCCCTTTTTCGACTTAATACTTTGTTGTTTGATTTGAAGGGACCTGATACCTCTATCGTAGTTGTTTTCTTCAGTGGATTACATTATTAATTGACCTCTTATGTTTAGATGCGTCGTGTTTCTTCCCTTAAGTTGGATAATTATATATCTTGTACTTATATTTTATGTTAATATAATTCCAATTTTATGCTTTTAAAAAATTGAACCAGTATGGAAAAAAGTAATTATATTCCACCGTCTAATATAAAAATGGGAACTCTACGTTCTCTGTAAGTGAGATCAGAATCTGAAAAGAAGTGGGATCAGAATCTGAAAAGAAATTTACAGTAAAGTTCCTAAATTATACAAATCAAGACGAATGCGTCATCATTAATCATGTACAACAAAATCACGCAAGTACGTGATATGAAATGTTTACTTCAACCCTGTGAAAACCCCAACTCACCATTGTTGCACAAGTCCGAGTGCTCTGGGTTTGAAATCATGAAAGTAAAATGGAAAAACAATTACAACTGTTACTAAATTGATTTTCAACTACGGTTATTATGTTTTATTGCCGCTGCTGTAATTTACTTTGCATTCAATATCAATTTCGAATGAAATTTGGTTGCAATACAAATCACTTACGTTCTTACGGGAAAAAAAAAAACTGTTTTCCACTGATTAATTCTGTATACTCAGAGACGCGTTGACGTAATATTTCACGGGATAGATCTATTTATTGGATGAGATTACTTATTAATATTATCTCATGAAATAACCAAGAATAAACCGAAAACATCATCAATAAACATTTTTCAGATTTGGAGCGTGGCAAATAAGTACAAGAATAATAATGGTGAGATGAGATATGTACTAACAACGAAACTTCGAGGAAGCAGCTATAGCATGTATGTCAAGACAATGACAGCCACCTACTAGAAATGCCCCATTAAATAAATAAACTTCGTGTCGAATCGACGTCTTATCTAAAATCCAATTTTTATAACGATTGAATAATTTATTATTTATTCAATAACATTTTTAAACTTCACTTATGAGCCCATTTGTTTTTTTTAAGATGTTCATCAAGTAAATATTTTATATGGGTTAAGCTGTTTTGCATACGTTTTGCTCAAGACCTAAATGATTGCATAATCTAAAAACTCGAGTATGTAGAGATATTGTATAATTTATTATTTATTATCGTATTGTAAAGCAGCAATTTCCTGGAAAATCACCCTATAGTGGGAATCTAATACCAATGGAACTTCAATCAATGACCATCGATATATGTACACAACTTGAACAATAGAATTTGTTTTTGGAAAAATGGGGATCGTCCGTTTCCATGCAACTTTCTAACTTACATGATGTAGGATAGCTCATATGCGGTCGACACCAATCAATGGTGGACCCAAAATGAGTTTGTGGGCGCCGATTTTTATATATTCAAGATTTTAAGGAAAATTTACTTCACGGTCCTGACTCGATCACTCCTATAAAAGGAGCACCGGGGTTGACAAATTTATCTGCGAGTGAGTATTTTTAATCAAGAACAGGAAATGGAAAGAAAAGGTGAAGAGGTGGAGTATGAAGACCTGTTGGATGTGATGGCAGAAAAGTTAGATATAGATAAGTTTGTTGGTGAGCTTTGCGGGGGTTTCCAACTTCTGGCAGACCCAACGAAAGGGTTGATCACACCCACAAGTCTGCAGAATAACTGTAAACACTTAGGATTGGAAGAAGAAGATACGGAGGCTATGGTGCGAGAAGGTGACTTGGATGGAGATGGCGGGCTTAACCAGATGGAGTTCTGCATTCTTATGGTCAGACTCAGCCCAGGGATCATGCAAAATGCGGATGTATGGCTTGAAAAAGCCATTCAAGCCCACTTCCAAGTCCAACCAACTGCATCGTCTTCATAATTATTGAGCTCTTTCTTCTTCTGTTTTATTACTATTATTATCTTCAGCTAAACTATTTTTACAGTATGCTATCAGTCTCTGTTTCCGATACTATTTTATATGTATATGATGATGATGACAACGAGACGATGATAAATCTTGCAATCCGTAGTGATCAATTACTTTTGCCCTCAGAAAAGTATTACTGATTCTAAGAAAAATCGAACCTTCATATGTCAAGCCACGTGACCGGGACCGATGACACCGACATTACTTCCAAATTAACAATTCGAAAACCACAAGACTTGGATACAGACCTCAAATAAACCAGTCTTTTCATTCCATAAAACTAAAAAATTGTATTTACAACTGTACTGAAATCGTATTAAAATCAGTCTACATCGTTCAAAAAAAGAAATACATTGAGGAAGTGTAAATTAAACAGAACTGAAATAAAACAACAATTGATTCCATCACAGCATCAGCTCAAGATCCTCTAAATTGATTATGTTTGTCTTCTTCTACCTCGAATCCATTCTTATCTTGGGAGGGAGACGAGGGGGTGCATGTTTGGATAAACACTCAACAAGTAGGGGTCAACCGTTTGTGCAGAACATGTATTTATAATTTTTCGAAATAGATATATTAATACTGATACATAACTGATATAATTTAGCAGAACTGTACTCATTATTAAAAACATCACATAATTGAATTATTATTATACTGTTCAACTGAGCCTAAACAAATTATTGAATAGCTCACCCTGAGCCTAAACAGTTTGCTCATCTAGAACCAGAACTGAAACGATACAGCTTTCATATCTCAACAGAACAGATTTTAAACAAGATAAGCACGGTAAATTCTCTAGTTCCCTCCTGGTACTAATATCAATCTCCAGACTTCTCCTAGAGATAAGATCATAACATCGATTCACCACTGAATAAAGAGTTTGGCGCACCAGAGTAATGGTTATAACCCACCACATCAGGTCAGAGTAACGGTTATAACCCCATCGCATCAGGTCAGAGTAACGGTTATTGCACATGTTTTATTGAACTTTAAAGCATACATATCGTTTGAATACGAAATGACAGTAATATACAAGAAACCACTTACCGTAAATTTTCAGAAATTATTTGCACAGACTCGGTCGAACAAGTCTACAAGCTTATCCTTCTTTGGTGGAATAGATTTTGAGATTGTGTGTATGTGTTTCGGGATTATATAAAATTTGTATAACTTTGTCTATTGGATGGATCTTTATTTATAGGGGTATAATTTGGGAGTTACAGCCTCTACAACTTCCCACATGATCTCCACTTCAATGACATTAATCTACCCACGTTTATAGCAGTTACAATTTATGGAGTTAATGGGTTTGACTGGGTCTTCCCATAACTTATTGTTTTGATTGATCGGTTGAGCAGATTAGTTCTTTCACAAGTTAAACAGATTGAAATGTTGAGCTCATAGAGATTTTGGTCTTCATCGGTTGAGCTAATGTTTATATTTACATAGCTAATGAATTCCTTTATAAGGTGAGCTTATGGATTACTTGGCAAATTGACCACTTCCATATGTTGAGCTGATGGATGTGCATCGCTCAGTTGAGCTGATCGATTGAGCAGTTTCGTGTCTTCACAAAATATCTTGTAACAAGATCCGATTCACAAATAAAACCAAACCGCCGATAAATTATTTCTTCATCGGAGAGATGCGAGGTGTCCTGATGAAGATCGTCCGATACTCAAGTTATATTGGGTTAAAAGAAGATGTATATCAATCGTAGTAGTTCACGTACAAATAACTAATCTTCGGTATAAAATGGCTAATGGCTATTGTTTGAAACTTTAATTACTAACCCTACGTATAAGTGTAGAATTTCATCTCATATAGAGGTTTTGATTTACATGTTAATACAGTTTCACTTTTTTTAAAAAAATATATTGGAAAATATACATTGTATATATATTTTTCTTGAGTTTTTTAATTGGTTTTTGTTGTTTTTTGGATGAGATTTTTTACGTTTAAGATCGATCGCGAGCCAGGGGCTGATCAATCGTGTGAGGCCAGAAGAAAAGTGAGGTGGTCTAAGGCTTGAGCGATCGATCACTTGATCGCGACCGATCGATCGCGTGTTGGCGATCGATCACGTGAGGAGAAGCTACCGATCGCCAAGGCAGAATGTTTTATGAAGGGCAAAACGATCGATCGTCTGTTAAGAACCAATCAATCGCCTGTTGAATTATTTGTGAAAGATAATATAATGTCTTGGAATTTTGTGATGAAGCTTATTATGACAATGATTCTTAAATTTCATGTAGCACCATCCCAGGGGACAGGTCAGAGAGGAGGTTAAGCAGTAACTGTTGATCTTCTATATTTTGAACGGACTACAGGTACGTATAGAAGTACGAGTATTGATGATTATATGATGTACGTATGTGGTGATTGTATGTATATCATTGATGTTGGATTCTATTGAGGCACGATGCTATTGAGGCATGAGATGAGACTGTTATAACGAGTGAACTAAAAATATGATATGTGCTGCTAATATGAAGATGTGGAGGCTGAGCCACTGACATATTGAGCGGGAATGCATATCATATATGTCTCGTTATAACAGGATGATGAATGAGACATGTCATAACATTTTAGTATATTGTGATTTGATGTATGTACATGGACAACCAATGAGGAGTATTTCGATGCATTAAATACATGAAATATTTTCAATATATTATTTATGCATTTTATATGATGTTGGGTTATAGTTATCATCTATATACTCATTATGTGTGGTTGTTCTGTACAAACTCTTAGACATGGGAGGCCATTGGTAGTTTGCCTTTCGCTGCTAAAAGATAGACTGATCAAGATTAAAGTACAATATAAGTTTTGATGTCTACATGAAGTAACTTATGTTATGTACATTATTTAGTGAGAATAATGTAATAAGTAGAAGTAAAAAATTTTGATCAGTAGCAAAATTATCTTAATCCCGCTAACCTAAATGTTTAACTTATTACTCACATGATTCATTTGAGGATTAAGACGACGAGGTCCTACAGTACATGCGCCATCGTGTCGGCATGTGGCTGTGCTCCAACGGTTAAGAGTGGCCAAGTGTTTCACAGTTTGTCCACCTCGGTGAGATCTACAACGTTTATTTAGAAACCATTTCAAAATTCGTAACCGATTTTGCCCAAAATGTGATTCTATCAAATTATCTAATAGTCTACTTTGGTCGCCAGAAACTAATACGTACGACAACTTTCTGGGCAAACGGCCGACATGAAACTATACTATAACATATTTTAAACAACTTTCATTTTGTAAACAATACCAAAAACAATTTATAAAAACAAGAAACAAAGGCATGAACATACTACCTTCAAGTGAATTTTTTGGGCAGATTTCTAACTTGTTCCTCACGGTTTATGAATTTTTGGGTGATTTTTGTTTTGATATTTGTCTCACCTCCAACACTATAGTTTTTCTTTGTAATGTGATATTTTTAGAATTTTTGGAAAGGGTTTGTTTATTTTCTTGAATTTTTGACATTTTTAGCACTATTTTCTACCATTTTTTCTCAGCGTTTTTCTAAGGCTTTTTGGGAGATTTATCTGCTGAAAGTGATGGATTTGACGTGTATTTATAGGCAAGATTTTGGAAGATGAATTACATGCATGATGACACTTGTTATGGTTTAAAAAAATAAAACCAACTCTCATTAAAACTAATAATAATACAATTATATAGACATATATTTATTTAATATGTATGTTGTTGTTGTTACTATTATTAGTATTTTTTTGTTATTATTATTATTATTATATATATATATAAAGAGTATTACATCTCTACTAGAAGAGCGATCGAATAAGAGATTTATATTGCATATTTATCACATGGTATAACTCTTTGCAAAATTGTAAACACTAGATTCTATACATATGACTACTTTTAATGCTTTTAAGAATGATAAAACTTTAAATCCAATTGTGTTAAGAATTTCATATTATTAAGAATATATATATAATTTTTTGATAGGCAAATTAAAGTGCATACCTACTCAATTATTTGAAAATTAACACACTCATGTATGCTTAAGCACACCCACTTTATGCGAATTAGATTGTGGGTTGTGGATCAAAATTACTTATTTTAATGGATTTTGAAAAGTCACATGTGTGTGGACTGTGGAGGGAGTCAGGCTAGTTAAGACTTGAGACACATCAGTTTATCAAGAGGGATGCTGAGAGGATCCGTATGAGCATTGATCCTATAATAGTAGTATTGCCCTCACTGTAGATCTGATGATTCACAAGGAGCCACATACAAATATTATATGTGAATGTGGCTCGGCTCATTATGAATCTTTGAGACCGAAAAAAATATTATTTTAAAGAGGTTATTAATTTATAAAGATTTTACTGTATACAATTTTTTAACCATGTAATAATAAATCCTCTTAATTTTATTTCTTACAAAATCCAGCCATTTATCTCTTTTCCATTCTCCCTATAATTTATCTTTTGGATTTTTATGAAATAAATGATTAAAATATAAAATCTGAAATTTATAATTCTAAGTTTGTGCATTATTAACTTCAATAATGAAGTAAATCAAAAGACTCCAAGTGCTAAAGAAGGCTGATGACACAAAGATTCCGGATTACCCGAGAGAATCGAGAAATCGGAATGAGCAGGGGCTGAACGAATAGAACTTACTACGTTGACCGCATCTGTTTTCAATAACTCCGGAGGTCCAATGATATCGGTGAGCAAGAAGAAGACCCTCGTGCACATCAATCAACTCAGCAAGAGAGGGAGAAAATGTTGGTGTCTTTGCGATTTTGACCATTTAAATAATCAGATGTTTATCTCAGTTTGTTATCTTTGTTTTTTTCTATAATGTTAGTCCCTTTTTACATGGTGTTGAATGACATTGACCATGGATGATATGGTGTAAAGTGTCGATGTATCCAGCGTCACATGATTATACAAAAAAGTTGAATGGTGCAGGATAATATATCATTTTGACAATATAGGTGACTAAAATCATAAAGATCGATGAATATGGTGATTTCCCTAAATCTTGTTGTACAAAATTTATAGGTGTGTATCTTAGGAAATTAGCAAGTAAAAATAATAAATTGCTTTGTATTATAAATGTCTAAATTAATAATATTCAAGAATGGCTGTAAAACAGGATATCTCTGCTTTTTCTTAATTAATATTGCGTAGTTTTGCTATAAAAAATCACATTTTGCAATAAAAAAAAGCAAATTCTAAAATAAATTTTATTTATCTTATATTTAAATCATAATGCAAGAATACTAACCAACCATATTGCAACTGAGAAAATGCTTCTATGAATTTGGTATATGCTCTATCTATGAATCAACTCAATATGATTAGCTTAAAATGATTGTTATATTAATTTATATATTTTTTATTTAAAAAATATCTTTTTTTATATTGAATTTGTTGAATAATTGAGACACAAACCGAATTTATACAACCATTCCCCTTGCAACCGCCCCCATCCATCTTGTTTTTGACAAGTTTTTGATATGAGGGGCGGGGAGTTGTTGGTGGCTTGAACACAAGACCCATTTTCAAATTGAGGATAATGATGCTAGTAGGCTACAGAAATTTTGATGATATCTTTAGTAGTATTGTCATTAAGGAATATCATTTTCAAATTGAGGACCATGATGCCAGTAGGCTACAAAACTTTTGATGATATCTTTAAGAGCATTGTCGTTGAGGATAACATCTCAACTCAAAATAGTATCAAATAAACCCTGGGCTACGATGCCTTGTTTTCGACAAGTTTCGTATAGGAAGAAGAAGCGTAGACTCTGGTTATTTGACACGCGTTACATTAGATCATCTCCAAATCATTGTACAATGTAGAAACGTGGAATGCTTCAGAAAATAACACATAATGGTCTACAACAGAAAGACCCATCCAGAAGGGTTTGGAGAGAAACTTGTCCCCATCTTCCTCTTGTCCTCATCTTTCTCTTATCCTTTTTCTACCCCATTCCACAACTGCGACTCGCAGACACACGACACACTCTCACTCTTGTTTGATTTCCTCAGCCGATTCTCAGCAATTAACGATGGCGGCAGCCACCCTCAGCCTTCCAATACCGATCCCCAGTCGCCCACTAGCAAGGAAGCTACCACATGTCCGTCCAAAATTACTTTCATCTGTACCCATCGACACCAATCAGTCTAAAGATTTATGCTTGAACCCTGAAAAACTCCCCCATCAGTCATTTCTATCCCAACTTACACCAGCTTCTCTCCCTCTCGCAGCACTCGCATTGTCTTTCCTTTTAGAACCTCAGGCATGTTATATTCATGGTTCCTCTCGATACGGTCGTTAAAATGTCGTAGATGTTGTTTCAGTTGATATTATGTGTTAGATCATTGCGAAGTTTTTTAATTAAAAATAAAGAATAATTATAATTTAGAGAAATTTTTAACGGAAAAATCGGAATATTAAAAAAAAAATTAAATAATTTCCACAATAGTCCTAATAACCGTGAAATCGCTATTATAATTACACGTCCGTTTTGTCGTGTGACGGCTGTTGTCCCATTACGAAACGATTGTTGGATCGAAATTTCGAACCATGTTATATTACTGAATATACTGTATGTGTGTGTGTGTTTCTGTATTTCCTTCCTTTTTAATATATGTAATGTACTTACGTACATAAATGAAAAAAATAAATAGGATGCAGCTGCTGTTGGAGGGGAATTTGGACTACTTGAATGGAGATCATTAGCTCTTATTCATCCGATTGTGATGAGTGGGCTGTTTATAAATACATTGTATGCTGGATATCTTGGATTACAATGGAGGAGGGTGCGAACCATGCAAGATGAGATTAATGAGCTCCAGAAGCAAGTTAAGCCTGCAGGTGCAGATCAACCACACGAGCATTCGCCTCTTGAAGCCAAGATCCAGCAGCTCACGGAGGTTAATCAATTAACAATTCTTCATTATATTCTGTAGAACTGAAGGCCCGTATATCAGAAATGCGTATTGTTGAAATGAATTGATATGTTAATAATCCAGGAAAGAAAGAAGCTGGTTAAAGGGTCATACAAAGAAAAACACTTCAAAGCTGGTTCCATATTACTGGGATTTGGAGTGTTTGAAGCAGTATATGGAGGGCTCAACGTCTGGTTAAGGACTGGAAAGCTGTCCCTCGGACCTCATTTATTCGCTGGGGCAGGTACGATATTTCATTTCATTTAGAAACAAAAAGCAAGAAAATGGACAACCAGATCAGTTGTCTAGATTTGTGTATCTCAAGAGTCTCCCTCTCTCTGTACGTAGGTTGATAGATAACGGCAATTTATTTGATTTATTTCTACGTATATATCATAGAATTGGGTGCATCTCCCTGCCCATTTATTATCTTTATTTGTTTGTGGATATCAGCAATAACAGTGCTATGGGCGGCGGCGGCTTCATTAGTAGCTCCGATGTCGAAAGGGAGTGAAACAGCCAGAAGTCTTCACATTGCTTTGAACTCTTTGAATGTACTTCTGTTCATGTCGCAGATTCCCACTGGAATTGAAATGATCTCCAAAGTTTTAGGATCAACCTCCTGGCCCTGAATATTTGTGTATTCACAGTCAAATCTTGTTACTTCTTCGATCTTTAATATGACCATCTCTCATTAACTTATATACACCTGTTTGGCTAATCATATTAACTGCGGTCGGCCCCCATGAGGCGGCTAAGTCGTGAGTAGGTGAATGTTGAGTCTATCATACCAAACTTGTCTTAATTAAGTTAATATGGTTTATATGCTATTATGTCAGCCTGAGATTTTACACCAATACATCCAAAAAATAACCATTACGAGTATATGCTATTATGTTAGCCTAAGATTTTACACCAATACATCCAAAAAATAACCATTACGGGTCCGTCAAAAAATATAGATATAGTAATTCCGGTCAGCCGCACACGTTGCATGTTTATATAGGTGTATACCATATGTGGTGGTGTGCATCTCAAAATTTTGATCACCATTCTCACGGAAAAAATGTTAAATATTTAAAAATATTATAATGTTAGAACGAATTAAAATATAGAGTTCAAGACCAAATATTTTTTCATCTAAAAAATATTTTTAAAGATATTGGAATATATAGAATTAAAATTTTACTATTTAGAATATTTTTGTTGATTTTACGACTCATGGAATCTGCACCAATGAGAAGGCTCACAGATTTATGTTCAAAACTTAAAAAAGGTCCGTGAGATCAAGAATGGAATTTGAACAACTGGTGGAACTTATGGAGTAATCAAGTAATGATAGAAACGTGAATTTCGTTGCTTGTTTGATCAAATAATTTTTGCAAAAAAACATAAAGTCTAAAGTTAATTTTACTTATTTTATATAGTTTAAGAATACTAACCAGGAATGTTTATTGTGACGGATTGGATCAGAACCACATTGCTACCGCCCCCACTCAGGTTAAAATCTATGAGACATATATTTAATTTTCTTATTTTCAATAAGTTTTTGTTGAGAATTGTCTCATGGTGAGAGTTTGTAAGTTATGTTAGCTATTTATAAGATATATGTGTTATTCCGCTCATTGTCAATCAGTTGAGTTGAAATCCTATGTATTATTAACATGGTATCAGAGCAGACTTCTCATCGTTAATCCGCCCATACGATTGGCTACACCATCCACATGTTCATCGTCACCCGTGTTATCATTCCACGTTTTTTACTTATATAATATCACACGTGAGGGAGCGTGTTGAGAATTATCCCACATTGTGAATGTAGAAGTTATGTTAGCTCTTTATAAGATATATAGACTACTCCCCAGTGGCGGAGCTATTAGGGGGTAGGGGGCAACTTTTACCCTAATTTTTTAAAACAAAATGTATTTTTACCCCCTAAAAATAGCATTTTACCCCCTAAAACATGTAGTTTGCCCCCCTTAAATTTTTTTACCCCTTAATTTTTTTTTTTGCACTATTTTTTTGTAAAAAAATTTTTTTGCACCCCTTCCCAGAATTTCTGGCTCCGCCCCTGACTACTTCATTTATTATCAATTGTTTGAGTTGGAGCATCATATACTCTTAACCGTTTTGTATCATATTTTGTATCATATTAAAATAGATAAATCTATTCCTTATAAACATTTATTTAATAATGTTTGTACGAAAAAAACAATTGTATTATTTATTTATAAAATAATTGCTTAAATTACCCGTTACTATTATAGATGCCATTGTAAAAGTTTAGGAGCGCAAGTCATAAAAATCAGTTTTTAAACCTTTTGACTTTAAAATTCCTATAAAGACAAATAGGGCAACTAGTCTCTTCAATTGGATACAGAATATAGAGTCGTCAGTCATCGAAATGAGTTGGACCCAGACCCAAAATTTTCCGACATATTTTGAGTCGAACTTAATGGACTAGCCCGTTTGTATTGCAGATTATGATGAAGTTACCCGCCTATTAATTTATTTATTTATAATAAAATCTATATTAGTTAATAAAAATATTTTTTATCAACAATTTACTTGATAATTATAATTCATTATAACCTAAAAATTTTTATTTATTTTTGGGCCGCATTTGGTTGGGTTGAGTTGGGATTTTTCCAACCCGTTTGAAGTCGAGCCCAAATGAGATGATGCCAATTTGGGTTGTGGGTTGGACAAGTCAATCTATTTGAATCAGGTTGGGTTGTATATATATTTACATATTTTTATTTTTATTTTTGAGGGGGCAACTATCTAAGATTATAAACACAACTTCCACATCATATTCTTGGTTTGCCAATCTGGGTACAATCATTTTTACTCGCTAATTTTTTTGTAGAAACGTGGAATACTCGAGAAAATAACACAACGGTACCCATCCAGAAGGGGTTGGAGAGAAGCTTGTCCTCATTTTCCTTATCCTTTTCTACCCATTCCATCAAGGCGTCTTGCACACACACGACCCACTCTCACTGTTTGTTTTACTCAGCCGATTCTCGCAATTAACGATGGCGGCAGCAGCCACCCTCAGCCTTCCAAAACTAATCCCCAGTCACCCAATTGCAAGGAGGCTACCACATATCCATCCAAAATTACTTTCATCTGCCAATTCGTCTAAAGATTTATGCTGGAACCATGAAAAACTCCCACATCAGTCATTATTATCCCAACTTACATCAGCTTCTCTCCCTCTCACAGCACTCGCATTGCCTTTCCTTTTAGACCCCCAGGCATGTTATATTCTTGAATATACTGTTCGTGTGTTTTTCTATATTTTCTTTCTTTTTAATATATATAATGTACATATATAAAAAAATATATAATAGGATGCAGCTGCTGTTGGAGGGGAATTTGGAATACTTGAAGGGAGATCATTTGCTCTTATTCATCCAATTGTGATGGGTGGGCTGTTTATGTATACATTGTATGCTGGATATCTTGGATGGCAATGGAGGAGGGTGCGCACCATACAAGATGAGATTAGTGAGCTCAAGAAGCAAGTTAAGCCTGCAGCTGCAGACCAACCACCCGAGCCGTCGCCTCTTGAAGGCAAGATCCGGCAACTCACGGAGGTTAATCATGATTAACAATTCTTAATTATATTCTGTAGAAATGAAGGCCCATATCTCAGTAATGCGTAGTGTTGAACTGAATTGATAATCCAGGAAAGAAAGGAGCTGATTAAAGGGTCTTACAGAGACAAACACTTCAATGCTGGTTCCATATTACTGGGATTTGGAGTGTTCGAAGCAGTCTATGGAGGGGTCAACACCTGGTTCAGGACTGGAAAGCTGTTCCCCGGACCTCATTTATTCGCTGGCGCAGGTACAATCAGTGTGTTGAAAACCAGAGGTTGGTTCAACCGGTTGACGGGTGTTTGGTCCGGTTTGGTTCAGCCTCTAAAACACCATGTTAAAAAATAAAATCGACCGGAATCGAATTGAACCGATAAAAATCTGGTGAGAACCGGATTGAACTGGTAAAACACCGGCAGCCGACCAATATCCATATAATTCCACGATATGTGTCTTGTATATTATATATGATATATAATTTCTCCATATGTCATTTTATATTTTTTTTAATATAATATGATTTTTGAAGTTGAACATGTTATGTTAGTTTAAATGATATTATTTTTATTGCGAACAACTTGAAATATGGCAAATAGATGTTATATATATTTTATGAAATTAAAATAGGTATTATATCATGCTGACATTGGTTCATCCGGTCGAACCAATCAAACTAACCCACCGATTTATATGCGGTCTGGTTTTGAAAACACAGAGCACAACATTTCATTTCATTTAGAAATAAAAAAAATAACAAAAAACACCAATTTATTTCTCTTTATATATCATAAAATTGTGTGCATTTCCATACCCATTTATTATCTTTATCTGTTTGTGAATATCAGCAATAACAGTTCTATGGGCAGCGGCGGCTTCATTAGTAGCTCCGATGTCGAAAGGGAGTGAAACAGCCAGAAGTCTTCACATTGCTTTGAATTCTTTGAATGTACTTCTCTTCATTTCGCAGATTCCCACTGGACTTGAAATTGTCTTCAAAGTTTTCGAATTCACCACCTGGCCCTGAATAATTTGTGTATTCACATTCAAATCTTGTTACTTCTTCGATCTTTAATAATCTCATTTGACCATCTCTCAATTACTTATTTATATACCTGTTTGGCTAACACTATTAACTGCCAGTCGTTACATGTAAAATATGAAATACAAGTATAACTTATATATTGCTGCATCTCAAAATTTTAATCACCATACTTTAGCCATCGAATGAAATGCTTAGATGCAAAATTCAGTAACTGAGGTTATGCGGGAAATCGAAAAGAGAGATCATGAGAGTAGGGGTGTTGAAGTCCGGCTAGTTACCGGATCGGATCGGTTCTTTTAATCCGAAATCGGTAGCTTACTTGTTCCAGGCCAAATGGGTTGGTACAATTTTTTTAGCTTACTGTTTTAATTTTGGTAAAAATGGGAAAAGACCAAATTTTCTTTTAACTTCGGTTCCTCCTAGGATACACCGGAACTGGTTGGAATCAGTCAGGCTACATGAGAAAGAAATAGGTAGAAAATTAATAATTAATTTTAACTTGACTAATTAGAACTTTGTTCGGAAGAGTCTACGAGTCTGGTCTACTTGCGATACGACTCATGGCATCTCCACCGATGAGTGTTTCTAGCGGCGGCGTCTCCATCATTTATTCAGTGTCAGTAGAATTCGGCACCGCGGAAGCGCTTGAACACGTGCGGAAATGACGGACGTGGGAGGCATGACTCGAGCTGCACCAATGCATTGTCTTTCAGCGAGCCCTAGATCTGGAGCTTGAATCTCTACATTCTCACCGCTCCGATTTAGATCTCCAGCTCTCGAATCTCCACAAATCGACCGAGGTTTTGGATAGTGAAGGCTGACTCTGAGTACATGTTTTCCAGTCTCCAACGTCTCCTTCACCTCTGCGCTCGCCGATCAGGTATGCGCCGAAGTCCGCCAGCTCGATCTCGCTCAATCGCGATTTCAAGACACGCTCTTCAGAATCAACAAAAGATGAAGGAGTCTAATCTTGGAGCAAAGCTTTTTTTGGGTGGTGTTGTAGTGCAGAAGACAGGAACAGAGATTGCCACAATGCCACTGCCTTGAACAACATGGATGTCAGTAGTGAGTATGCCTTGAAACTTTGCCATGAGATTGAAGAGCAATGCACAGAGGTACATACAGGCTTGTTTCCCTTGATACTTATGTTTCTTGATTTATAAATATGCTTCTGGAATTATTAAGAAGGTTGGATTTGATATGCTATATGTTCCGTATTTCTGAAGTTCTTTTGGAGACAATTACAGAAAAATACATTCAGTGATAAATGTTGGGTTATATACTCAGATTGACTGTAAATACCATCGCTTGCATTTGACGTATTTCTGCTGCTAACAGTATCTTCCAGAATATAGTTCGCAGTAGTGAACCTGATGGCCAGAGTGAGAGCAACATTATATAAGAGTGTCTTTAAGGTCTTCAATTTTGTTCGTGGTGGATATTTGTTTTTTTTTTTAGATACTTGTTTTGAATCCATGCTTTGGACATACACAAAATATTTCAAACTTATAGTTAAGGAAAGCTTGTGATTATAAAGTTCATCTAAATCTTCATACTATATGGACTTTTAAGTTGTATTCAAAATCGTAAATTAAAAATTTAGAATTCAAATGCATGGGCAAGATAAGATGAATGTTTGCTTCATGAAGTATATGCTTTAAAATCTTAGGATTCTTGTTCTATGTTTTGTCCACAATCTTATTCCTCATTCTAGGAAATATGTCGAAAGGACTAACTTCAGTTCCTTGCATCAGGCATTCTCTGCACCTGCAGAGAGAGAGAGAGAGTTAGTTAGTTAAATCTTGCTTACCTGAATTAAATCAAGATGAGCAACAACTTTAAGCAGCAGTTGGAATGGAGCAACTAGTGTCAACCGTGACACCCGGAATTAAGCCAGTATTAGACAATGTGGCAACAATTAGCTATGAGCTTTCTGAAGCAGAATATGCTGACAATGAGGTGAATGATCCCTGGGTGCAAAGTCTTCTCCATGCTATGGGATAATACATGAAATGGTTACTGATTCGATTTAGTCCCTTTAGTTTTCTAATTTGTCCCAAATCAGTCCTAAACATTAAATACATCATTAATACTAACGGAATGGACTGAATCGGGTCACTTAAAACTTTAGGGACTGAATCGAAAATTGACGTAAACATTAGGGTTGATTCGGGTAATTTGATATTAAATATTTTTTTGATAAATTAAATTTTTCGCAAACTTTCTACTATTTTGGCTACATTTATCTGGAATATCTTCGAATATATATTTTATATGTTTAGTTAATAAATTTTACTAGCTACTTTAATTTCATTCTTAAGTTGTTACTAACTGAATACATTTTTTAGCTTTGAACGCCTGATTTCTATTTAATTTACTGATAATAAATTCTAATTTATGAGCAATTATATCAGTTATACAAAAAATATATATATATTAGTATGTAGAATTTAAATTTAAGATATTATATCACTATTTAAAAAAAAAATACAAAAAATTACCAAAATTATAAATAAATTAACCATATTAACTACTATAATAATTCAAAATTTAGAGAATTAAGTTACCCAATCTTTTTAAATTGCCCAAATCCGTCCTAATGTTTGCGTCAATTCTCGATTCAGTCCCTGAAGTTTTAAGTGATCAGTCCCTCCCTGGTAATTTTAACGGTGCATTTAACGTTTAGGACTGATTTGGGACAGATTAGAAACTATAGGGACTAAATCGGGTCAGCACAAACGATAGGGACTAAATCGAGATTGAGTGTAAACAAGAGGGATTATATCATGTATTATCCCCAAACTGTTAAAACCAATGTGGCATGGCTTCAGCAATTGATAACGACCAACAATTATGACTCGTTTGTACAATGTGTCATCGACTTCATTGTGAGAAGGTTAGCCCAGCGCTTAGTTTTCTTTCGTGTTTCTTAATTCTTTACCTTGTGAACTTTATGTTTTAAAATTTGTACAAGTGTAGCAATTAAATTTTCAATCAATGTGCTAAATGAATTTGTTGTTTAATT
Source organism: Haberlea rhodopensis (assembly GCA_907163345.1). Taxonomy (NCBI): domain Eukaryota; kingdom Viridiplantae; phylum Streptophyta; class Magnoliopsida; order Lamiales; family Gesneriaceae; genus Haberlea; species Haberlea rhodopensis. The sequence continues at coordinate 272,554 of CAJQUN010000104.1, forward strand.
TAATGTTTTGGAGATACATAAACACATGAGGAAATTCAGGCTGCGAATTTGAAAGAAGGAGAAGGTTGTCAATATGCTTTTATTTACGTGCTTCTTCGGTGCCATGAAGGCATCCCTTGTGGCAATCTAAAATTAATCTAGTACCGCAAGCCATAGAATTAGAATGGGGAAAGGCAAAGGCATGCATATGTGTGTATGTGTAGAGATGGTTGTTCATTTATGAAAATTTATATGATACCTAGAAGTGCCATTTCATTGCAAAGCTCATTCAACATCTTTTCAAGAATAAAAGACTAGAAATCTTTTGGCTTCCCTAAAATCGATTATTTTGATGTTGATAAAAAAAAACCATCCCTTGGTTTCGGTGAAAATGAGTCCCCGGGACCCAAGGACAATGATTTTTTTTATTTTTTTTCAAATGCTGTTACGTTTGTTGGTTCCAAAAGTGGGTCTCTTTAAGCAAAAAATATAGTTTTGGGGAGGAGTGTTCTTGAAGTAAAGAAGTCAGGTGGTTAATTATTGGGTTCAAAAATCTCCACAAGAACAAATAAGCACAAATAAACTGAAGTAGTTCAAAAAGAACCATACCCTGCTCTAGAAGAAGAATAAAAACCAACTAACCTAAAAAAACAGTGAAATCTATCAGAACCAGATATCTTCTTTCCTAACTAGAAGAATTCCTTCTCGCAGCATAAACACGATAGGCAGCCAACCCCACAACAGCCACTGCAGCTCCAACTGTAAGATTGATAAAATCAGATACAGTATGATGAAATAAATGCGCGAGTGTCATTTTATGGTTGAAATTTAAGCATTTATGTATGTAACGTATCACTTACTAACAAAACAAGGAGAAGTTGAATAACAAACAAATATTACAATAATAACAGCGATATCATAATCCAGAAAACAAGTAGATTGTCCATTCCAAACTCCCTTCTTCGTTAATTGAAAGAACCTTAGGAAAGCATCCGGTAATACAACCCACAACTTATGACACGTTAGTCCACGACCCCCTTTCAAGCTAGGTTCAAAACAACTGACAAAAATTGTTTAACCCAACAATCGGGAGACGCAGAAGTCATAAATTGTTAAAAGTGTTTTTTTTCATTTTGGTCATATTCATTTAATTAGATTATTTAGTAAAAATCATTTTAAAAGGATGAACTGAGAACATAAGCAAAGCACAACATTGCAACACATCAAAACATTTAGTAAGGAGGTTTATGATTGTCTGAAATGCAGTAAAATGAAAGTTCCAATAATTTGTGAAAAGCACAAAATAAATATAGGTAGCGTTCAGTTGGGCTATAGATCCAACTCAACTCAAAATACAAAAGCAATATGACTTTGAGATAGTGTATGGAAAATTTATTTTGGACGTAAATGTGATATGTAAAGAGAGATGGTGTAATGATTATATGGAAAAAGTAAATAGTATAATTACTAGTAGAAAAAATTGTACGAGTATTATACTTTTTAATATAATGAATAGTCGTTTTCAAATTAAATCGATGTGTAAAGTAAATATCTGGGGAAAAAAGGCGTGGAGGGAGATGTTTGAAATTTGTAGCCAACAATGGTGGGGTTCTGGAGTTCAACCAAAAGAGCCATAATGTTTGAGAGATACCTGAGACAAACACAAGGGACCGATTAATCAGCCTATGATACTGCTTACGGCTTTTCCCTGCTACTGTCTCAGGAATGCTCAAATGAGGGTGTTCTGCTGCTCTCACAATCCTCTGGAATATGTTACTCAAATCTCCCAGCTTTGTGCTCAGGGGGATAGGTGCCTCTATCCCCATATCTTGGCTTACCTTTGAAAGACAAAAGTTATCAGAGGAAGAAACCATATTCAAAAGCAAAATAACAATTTATTTTTGCACTGGTCCAGATGCAGCTATTCTTCCCACGTCAGAACAAACAATCAACGAAATTTGTGGAACATCAATGACTTTTTTGGTGGACACCAGTAGAGCCAGCAAGTGAGGTGCAACGCATTCAACAGTCCTTATTAGCACCAAGGCTGTTCTCAACCCCTCCAATTAGCTAAATCCATGATTCTGAAGAGATTCAGTTTTATAACTTGAAGCATACTAGAGAAATCCATCACAAAATTAATATATGCAAGAACTACAAAAGTTCCGGAAACAACATTTTCTTGACTTATTGCCAAAGACCACATATCCTATGATGGAAATAGAGAAAAAGTGAACTTTGGGTCAGCGCTAAGCATATTTTGTAACAAACTGACCATGACAAATACGCATATTAACCGAGGAAGAAGAAGATCAAAGAATGCTTGGTTAGCAATAATAAAACAGGATAAAATTTATTTAAATATAGAAGAGGATAATAGGGGATATAGATCAAAATGACGTGGGATGATCCATACAACCGACATCACTTAGTAGGATAAAGGCTTGTTGTAGTTGTTGTATGCAGAATACAATCTCTACAAATAAACAAACATCCAAAGGAAACAAAGAAGGCATTGAATGTGTACGCAATTTATGCTCATTGTATACAATTTTACCCTTGTAGAATCTTGAATCTCTGTCAAATAGGGGTCGAGATCATCCTTAGCAGCCACAATGAGGCAAGGCACCTCATACCCAGTAGCTTCCCCTTGACCAGCAACATCCACAAGCATCTCAGTAGCTTTCTCCCATGAAGGTTCACAAGAACTAGAAAGGAAAGATCACAAATTGAAGAGAATATATGTTTGAAATAGGGAAAAACGGAGCAGCGATGCCAAGATAAAAGAAAAATCAGTAAATTTGTGTAATATTCAAGTTCCAATTCACAAATGGAGTTCAAATCATTCTAATTTCCATGTTCAACTTGAGGGACATTGTAAAAATCAAATAATATATTCTATATTGTGTTGTATAGTTCACACGGTATAATTGTGATTTAGTTATAGTATTTATTCCAATATAATTTCACGTATGTATAGAGGTGATGATAATAATACAAACCAAGAGAGATTGTAGAGTTTAAGCCTGTTTGGGCAATGGATGACGATATTTGTGGCTGAACTGCGTACAACCTATATTGTCCTGCATGCTATCTTCGCTATATTATCACTATACATGATAATGTAAAAGGAATCCTCATCTCAGGTTTCTATCTTGCGTGCTATCTAAAAATCTATCCATGTAGGAAAAACTAACGAGGTCACAGCAATATGAATAAAAAAAATCTGGAACAATGACTAGCTGGTGTATAAAAATCACGATTATGACTACCTGATTGCCATGGTTGCAGGTTGAACCACCCATAATTTTAATGTCTACCTATCTGATCTATTCTTTTGTATGCAAAAGTACGAAGACTGTTATTGCTACTCGTTGAAAGATCTCAACCTGCCTACTCAGTGTCTCTCTAATTATGAAAACAACATTGTGCAAGATTTTTTCAAGACACTTTCGTGCTTCAAGTCAAACGCTTAACCTGATTTCCATGTTCAACTAGAGAGGGAATTTTGGAAATAAAAACATATCATGAACGTAAATTTGATTTAGTTATACATCTTTGACATGATTTGATTTAATCTAGTCATAGTAAATATTTCCTACCATTTTAATCTCAATTTATTTTCAACTAACATAGAAGTAATGATTTTAATCCAAATCAAGTAAGATTAATAAAGTTCTGACCTTCCAGGCATTATGTCATGGATGTAGGATTCATGGCGGAACCATGAAACCCTTTGTCGAACCATGCTCGATTCATTATATTTGTGCTTTTCAAAATTCAGCATTTATGTTTTAATTTACCTAGTCAAATCTTTTCTTGGTTCTGAAAACTAAAGATTTGTAAATTTCTATACAAATGATATTTTGCTGGTTTTTTTATTTTCCACTTTCCCATTTTGAGGTCTATGGACCAGAGTATTTAGCTTCGTTTTTTCACAGTACCGAGAAAATAACAAATGGAATTTAACAAGTGGTAGAAAGAAAGCCAAGCACACAAATGTAGTACGATTTGGTCGAGCAGGAGCTCAAATTCTCAAAAATATTTAATTCAAACCCAAGTTAGAAATCTGTAATACAGCTAATACATGACCGACTCGGCTAGGATAGTTTCCACCCTAATCAATGAAAAATGCATATATTTAAAAGAATTAATTATTTGTGGGTGTGGGGTGGGGGGGGGGGGTGTGGGTGGGTTGTTAAATGATATGAAACAACATAACCTCGAAAAAACCCAAAAGAAGTAACATGATGTATTTTTTACTCATCAACATCTCTAAGGTGCGCCATCATTCCTTTTCTGTGCAATCAAACAACCTCAAAACATATTCATGTCAGAGTGTACTTGCACACAACTATAAGCTTATAGATGTCATGCAACGTTAGCAAGAATTGGAAGAATCTAGGGAATGGAAGATACACATAACAGAGATATAGGTAGAGTTTCTAGATAATTAGTTTCAACTAAGCTTCACAAGCAATGTCCTCTCACACACATAAATGATGAAGAGGATTTAAAAAACTTCTATAATTTTTTAACGCTTCTACTGTCTGCTATGTATTTTGACAAACCAAGTTATACTAAAAACTGAATGAACAATGTACGACCATTGCTAAAATGAACACATTAAGTGAAAACAAGGGTGTCTAAACTGCCATGACCCAAAAGGCAGTTGTCCACAACATTTCATCAAGATATTTATGGTACCGACGAAAGAAAAAATCAACTACCTGTCATGTACAAACACCGCAACATCACAAGCTGCCAAAGAATCCTTTGCAGATAGTAAATTTTTCACTCCTTCCTCAGGAATCTCTCGTAATACAAGTATCTTCTTAAGTCCCTGTCAACATGAAAATTCACACCTTCTTCAAAAATCCAAGCATCTCCACCAAGAGAAATTGAACTAAAATCATGCACTCATCAATCAAGATTCAAGGAGCACAGAATCCATTCTCACGCCATCTTCGAATTTTAGTAGACAAGAACAAAACCTTCTCAGATGGCCCGTCAATAGACCATATAATAACTTTTTTCAAAATATCAACTATTTCGACCAATAGATATAGGCTTAGATGAAAACAACACTCAGGTTAACTTTGCGATCAAAATTTTCTTCTGCTATATTTGAATAATCGAGAACAATTTACATTGTGGCACCCAAGAAACAACCAAGAAAGCAGCGCGTGTAGCATCAATCAACTTTTTCCAATAAACTCACAAGTGTTTTTCCTCCAACCAAATGGTCTGGTTTTCAATAAGCAGTTATTTTAGATCTTTTTCAGTTAGTAAAATTCACATGCTTCCATATGCAACCGTTGTTTCTCGACCTGCCTAGGTTTTCAAATCTCATCTACCGAAATCTAAATAAAATTTTGATGGCACAATATAGTATGTTTCCCTTATTTTTATCGATGTATGTAATTATTATGGGGAGCAGTCAGAAACGTTTTCTAAATCAAAAACAGACATTTGTTTATTTACTTATCGAAGTACCAAAAAAGGATAACCATTTCTTCGACGACGGAAGTAGGAAACAGCTGCCATAAATAAAAAACGTCATCATTCTCAAACAGACCCAATAGATAGTGGATTGATTGCTATCTTAACCAAGTGATTACAAGAATCAACATGCAAATACAATAAATTATCATTGCAATCATTCAAATCTCCATCAAGCTCTCACAAAAATTAAAGAAAGTTCCTTATTGTTCATATTTTTGTCTTGTGAGGGGAATATGAAGACTAGCCATAAAGCATATTCTTATGTGAGCATAGAAGACAAATCAACACTATTGAACAAAAAGAGTCATACACTGTAATTTGGTATGTTGCCAAATTACAGTGAAGGCCATTCAACACCGAAGAACAAATGGAGTTTCTTAGATATACACATCGACCAAAGTTGAAAGAACTCATGACTGCAGAGTAAACCTCCGACTAGAGAAGTAGTCTGATAAAAGTGGAGTAGACACATTATTATCGAAACAGTGAAAAACGTTCTCTCTTCTTTTCATTGCTTTTATCACTTGGTTTTTATTGCTTTCTCCCACCACTTATAATCAAAGTCACTCCAACTAGAGCACAGTAAATCATATTATTGTGTCATAATTCTGACATCAAATCTGATGACAAATAATCATCTTTGATTACTACAAACAATAAAAGTTCGCATTTTTGAATATATGATAGATGGATGCCACATCTAATTTCTGCAATTGCTACAATATACATGGTAATAGAATGTCTAGTTGAACCGGTAATTTGTAAATAAAGTTTTATAAATCAATGACTAGAACTCCTGCACTTCATCAACATATCAACTGTGAGAATGTTTAATTGAAAACAAAGTAACAGTTCCTCGTGTGAAGTGTTTGAATGTTAATCAATAACATTAGTCATGAAACAACCTTAGCATGCACAATGACCAATATAATTAGGCAGGTACATATATTTCTAACTCGTGTAAGTCAAAACTTTCAAGCCACCTTGTTTTATATTTTAATGAATCTTCTCTAAGAAATCACAAGATGGGACATACCGATGGTTGATCAACCACATTAACAGCATATCTGTCACCAGTGGTGGAAACATACTCTTCAGTGAAAGGCCTACAAAGAAACAACTTAGCGTAATAATCACATCTTCTCAACATAAAATGCAACAAATCAATCCTCACATATAAATGTTTTACTCGGTGAAGACAAAACATACTTTCCAATAAAAGAATTCAGCAAAGCAGATTTCCCGGCTTCTTTTGGCCCAAAAACATAGCACAGATGGACATTTCTTTCGGTCTGATGCTTCTTACAATCCAAACGCCTTCTCCGAGTTACTTGCATTGCAGATGAGGGGTCACCCCCATATCCAATATATATAAGTGTCTCAATGCAGTGAATTGGGTCCAGAAGCATCATAAGTGCCCACTGCAAACTTGCATACTATTGTTAGTGAAATTTATAGGCACAAAAGAATAAAGCATCTTTGTTTTGCAAAAATAGAACAGAGTGGTTAATAGCAAGCTTTAGTATTATTTTTAAAGCAAAAAAACATAATATCAATTATTGCACACATACTAAGTAATTCAATAGCCATTATTACATAGGTTACACTGGGTTACTTTAGCAAATAATGACAGAAAGAGGACATTAGCAACTGCGAAGAAGAAGAAGAAGAAGAAGAAGAAGAAGAAGAAGAAGAAGAACCCAAGCATTTGTTGATCATAACATACTTGAACGTCATACCAGAAAGGCTGCAAAATCGCAGACCATTATAAGGATGAACGTTGAATAATGTACTCAGAACTCAGAACCTAATCCTGGAGTCGACAACATTTGAGACAATTTGAATCAACAATCTCAACAGAAGCTGGGGTAGATCAGATATATTTTGTAAAAGCTAGAGAAAAGACAATTCAAACTTCATTCTCTTTCTTAACAGAAGCTATCTTAATTTTATTAGAGTTTGGAGATGGCTGGAACAAAGTGTTCTCGGTAAAAATGTATGGGCACATTTAAGATTACAGATTAACCTCTCCCCACTGGGTTCATGAAAGAAGGAATGCTTATGAAGGCCAGGCAGCTAAAAAGGTGAAATCGAAATGAAAAAAGTGGGTAATCATGAACTTAAAGTCAATGATTGAACTGCACATACCAGTGCCAAAAATCCATCCAGAGATAGCCATCCCAAAGCAGTCTTCTCTGCAGCATCCTCATATGGAGCTTTGTTCCAAGGACTAATTTCGAAAGAAGAAAAGACAACATTAGTGAAATAAAAAAAGAAAGCTTGTGTAACCCAACAAAACAGATGCAACAAAACTTTCAACTGGTCAAAATTTAATGTCAAACTAAATTTATCTACCATTATGTGTCACTAAATAACCTACTTGAGCTATGCTTTACGATTTACTAAACTTCCACAAACCATTATGAGTGTGCCGATATCACCTAATGCACAGAACATTCTATTTTTTCAAATAATGATATTTCAGGTTGATGAAAGAAAATCCTCTTAAATTAAAGGAAAAAAACATGGAAAGTAAAACACAAACTGCTTTGCAGACCACAACACTATGAATTACCTAATAAACGAACAAAAAAGCCATTAAACTAATTCAAGCCTTCATAAACGCAGGAAAAGAAAAGAAAGAAAAAATAGTTGTTTCTAATTGTCCTTGGAGCATCTAAATACATTTACAAAAAAAATACAAAATCGACCTCATTATAACAGAGACGTAAAATGGTCACTCGAAGTCATCTTGAGCCAACAACAAATTATAAAAACCGATTTAAAATTAGTGCATCTTGAACCCACTTTTTGATAATCAACTTGGCCTGAGTAAAACAAGAGAAATGTAAATGCATTAAAAATTTCCCTTCTCATTCTAACAGTTCATCACAGATAGATTCAGTTGAATATGATCTCCAAAACATCTGTAATAAAAAGGGCAACCAAAATTATGAACATGTCGTACAAAAATACATTACTTTTCAGGAGCGGTAGAAAACAAATCTTCAAGCTCTGCAGATCGAAGAGCTCCATCCTTTAGAACATAGAAACCCAAAATCATGTTAACAAAAAGTATTAAATGGGAATTAAATAAGAAAACAAGCTGTCAAATCACATTGATGATTTTAAGTAAAATGTACAGAATCGAGCAAAATACAGTATGAAATTACCTAAAAAATACTGTATACTTGGGCATACCATGAAAGAAAATATCTAACTACGGCTGCTTGAGATATGACAGTAACACAACACTGTCATTTCTTTCCTAGACAAGTAAACAAAGTTCATTGTTTGAGGCAGAAATGCTACTCAGCATATAAAAAAGGGTGTCTCTATGCATGTTATAGAATCATGGTTCAAAAAGATCTCTCTAAAATATTCTTCTTCCCTCTGTCACCACCTGATAATCCCGCTCCCACAATTTCACATGATAAACCTGTTGCCAACACCTGTAAACTCCATTATTCTGTTATTATTTTTCAAACAACGATGACAAGGCTCGCCCACATCTATTTCCCATCAGTGACAACCCATGAATACATTTCTTTCATTACTCAATGTCGACAACGGTGCAGCCGCATTACTTCATCCATATCTTGGTGGCTCATCTCGACAACGATGCAGCCCACCTAACTTCATTCATATCTTGGTGGCTCATCTTTCTACAGTGATGTTAAAGACTACTAGCTCCTTATAAGGGGGGATTCTAAATCTAAAAGACACTTAATAGATAAATATTCTAACAACAATCAAGTTTTTATCTAATTAAGTGAGGTCGGGCGGTCGGCTATATAGATATTCCTACGCCATTGTGCATTATCCTCTACTAATCATCATCTATATTTAAATGAATTTTATCTCATTTTATCGTTGTCAACCGAGTCTTCTTTGGTCTCCCTTGTCCTAGCTTTATGTGTATATTTGTCATGATCTCACATCGCCTAACCGATGCATTTATTGGTTGTCTAAGTACATGTTCATACCATCTTAATCGTGTCTCTCTAGGTTTCTCCTTAATAGGCGCAACCTTAACTTTCTCCCTAATGTTTTCATTTCTTATCTTGTCCATCCGCATATCCACCTTAACATTCTCATCTCAGTGGTTCTCATCTTTTGCTTGTGCACTCGGATCATAGCCCAACATTCAACTCCGTATAACATAGCAAGTCTAACCGCCGTCTTGTAAAATTTCAAAAATTTAAGCTTTACAGGTACTTTACGATCACAAAGAACACCTGACGCACCCCTCCATTTCAACCATCTTGCTTGTATTCTATGTAATACATCTAGATCAAAGTCTCCATCCTTTTGCAAAAAATGATCCTAGATAGTTAAAGCTCACACTTACAAGCATAGTTATTAAAGGATTAGGCGCCAAAAAGCGATGAGACGTGGCCTGGCTTAAAGCGCCAGACGCCAGACAGACGAAGCGTGGCTTAATAGGCGTTAGGCACCGGTAAAAAATAAATTTCAAATATTTAGATATAATATATATATATATATAATAATATCAATTAAACATCATCTCAATCTCTGATATCAATTAAAAAATACTATAATCAAATGTCATCTCCTAAAGCAAAAGCATCAACATCTCCCTCATTTGACCCGAAAAAATAATACACCCACTTAAACCCTAATATAACAATAGACAGTCAACCACTAAACAGTAAACCCTCATAAAATAATCTGATAAAATTTGGGCTTTTCAAAGTTTGGGCTTTTCGGAAGTCAATACCCAACTATAATCTGAATCAGACCTAATTTTCCTTACCAACATGAAGCCATCGCACAGACATGAAGCGACAAAGCCAAAGTGACGCTTAAGCCACGCCTATCGAAGGTGTGGCGCCTTGGCCGCTCCTGAGGTGAAGCCGCCTGGCTGCAGGCCTGTGGCCTAGGCGAGCCAGGCGATGGCTTTTAACAACTATGCTTACAAGTAACGCATCATCTCCTATCTTAACCACCGTCTGACAACGTCTCATACTGCTAAACATAAATTCCATATTTTGTTTTTACTCTACTAAGCCTAAAAGTGTTTACTTCCACTGATTCTCGCCAAGAATCAAGCTTAGCAATTACTCCTTCATGTGTCTCAGCTACCAAGATAATGTAATATGCAAACAACATACATCACGGTAATGTATCTCGGATGTGTTCAGTGAGTTCGTCCATGACTAGCATGAAAAGGTAGGGACTTAGAGCTAATCCTTGATGTAACTCTATCTTTATAGGACTCTTTAGTTAATCCCCCCGAAGTCTTCACGAAGTCTTCACGCTAGCCATTGCATCCTCATAAATATCCTTAATTGCTTCAATATACGCTACTCTAACACCTTTTTCTCTAGAATTCTCCACATAATTTCACCCGGGACTCTATCATAAGCTTTTTCTAGATCGATGACTACTATGTGTAAGTCTAGCTTCTTTTCCCAGTACTTTCAATTAGATATATGAGGATATATAGCTTCCATTGTCGACCTTCTAGGCATCAATCCAAATACCAAAAACCTTTTAACTGATAGCTCCTAGAGTGATGTCAACCATTCTCTAGTTTACTTCTCCTATCACGACAAAACCATTTCAGCTAAATGATATCTCCATCTCATCTATTTGTCCTGTTTGAATCTCCCATGGCCGCAGATCATCTTTTATTTTATTATAATAATGTATGAAGAGTATTGCTCACAAAAATCAAAATTTATATTGAAACCAAATTAAAGCAAATGTGTTATATGTGGATATGTACCACTGACATAGAAAAATCAACTAAAACATAAATCATCTTACAGCTCTCCATTTCTAGACTATGCCATTAGTTAGGGGATTCGGAGAATGATGAAGAAAACTTTGACATTGAAAAGACCTGAATAATTGGCTCTTGAAAGCTTGTTGATCATGTCTTGGTAATTTTAATGACACTTCTTATTGGCTCTTGTTGTCCACAGCTTGGACGTGTCCAGAGTACTTTGTGACTGTTGTTTTCTTTATTTTACATATGTATCTTTCTATGTCTAATGCCTATGGGACAAGGGCAGCACCTATTTTTGGAGGCTTAGAGCCTTCACTGCAGTCATTTTCTGAAATTGCAGGATTGATTAATCTCTTACACTTCATTAATTATCTCAAATAGCAAATAATTGATATTAATACTTATCTTTCCAAAGGGCAAATATTCATGGATGATTACCTTTCCAAATGATAAAACATCGATACAGCCCCATTTTTTTCCAAAAGAAGCTAAAAAACAAGGACATTTGATATCTTGAGTCCCTGACCTTTAAAGCTCCACTCAAATTGAAAATAGTTTTATATGAAACATTCAAGGAACTACGCTCAAAGACGACCACACTGATCACATAAAGGATAACGCGAATGAAAGTAACTCAGTAAACAACTAAATATCATTTTAATAGTGATCTGAATATCATAGTTGTGTATGACTTAACTCAGCAGGAAGAGATTTCACTTACACAATCAGCATCATATGTGAAGAATATTTTTTTGAGAAAGTCCACAGCTTCATTAGTCAGCTCCACACTCTACAAAGATAGGAATCAGGCATTAGAAAGTAAACTAAAAACAATACACTGCACAACAAAATTTACACTCAGCAGAACAGGAAAGCCAATTCACAAAACCATGAGTATTTAGCTATGCCAGGAAAAGGGAATCAGAGTGAATCATCAGAATACATCAGAATGATGAACTTCAATCAGTGATGTACTTATAAAGGTCAACAAAAATTTTATGGGTTGATAAAAAATCAAAGATCAATTGATAGGAACTTCAATTTTTTTTTTGATCAGACAAGATATATATATTATAAAATAGATGCGAAAGCATCGAAAAAGTTACTACAAGGTGTAGCTAAATTAGAAAAAGTAGATCCTACTAACTAGAAATTAAGAAGATAACAAACAAATCAACGGTTCCCTTCTCCAATCAACAAACGAGTACAAAAATCTATTATTTCCTCTGTTTGTGATCCAAAACCAAGATCTGTGAATGACCGTCTCCAGTAGATCATCCTCCTTGTGATTGCTGCCCTTAAAACACAAATTGTTTCTGTGTAGCCATATCGTCCAAAGCACCGAGCTCCATATTGTCATCCAAGCTTTTCTTCCCTTTTTTCTTGTCCATAGTCCATGGTGATTCCAATGATGGGTGATTGAGTCCGACGACAATACCGTATAGAAACCCAGCCAACGATAGCATTTCATCCATAAGGAATATGACTCCGGACAGCAGAAAAACAGATGATTTGTAGTCTCTTCCGTGAGAGAGCACATAGCACAGTTACCAGCTTCGTTCCCCATGAATATGTTTCTTTTGCTGAGGTTTGATCTTGTCGGTAATCGATCTCGAATCACCCTCCAGATGAGTGCTGCTACCTTAGAAGGTGCCAAAGTTTTCCAAATCGAAATATATGTCTCCGATATATGTCCATCAATTGGTGAGTCCTCCAACAGTGTTGCATATGCAGTCTGAACAGAATATAGTTTGGATTCCTCCAAAGTCCACGTCCATAGATCCTCTTGTACCTGTGTCAAAAGCGTCATGTCCAACAAAGAAATTAACTCATTATGTAAAACAACTTCCCTATCCAATAACTCCCTTCTCCAATCCCAACGCCACTCCCATAACCCACCCACCCATCCCCCCATCTGTGCTATTAGAATATCTCTATCCCTAGCTAGCAACGCTAATCTAGGAAAAGACTCTTTCAAACTCCTATCCCCCACCCAAACATCGCCCCAAAATCGAGTCCCCCTCCCATTCCCAACTTTTCTCTTAATTCCTCTAGTAAACCACCCCGATCGATCAAGAAACGTACTATTCAAAATGTCTCTCCACCATGACGACGCCTGAACCACTACCCTCCCGCCCTCCCTCCCTTCATCAATCAAACTCCATTTATTAAAATCATATCTAGACCTAAGAACCCTCCACCACAAAGAACTGTCATTTTGTAAAATCCCCCACCCCCACTTCCCCAAAAGAGCCTTATTGAAAAGATCCAAATTTCGAACCCCCAACCCCCCCATTCTGTTTTGCTTTGCAAATCTCAGACCATTTGACCCAGGCTATTTTCCGGCAACTCTCCCCACCCCCCCATAAGAAAGCGGTTTGTATAGACTGTAATTTGGCTAGGACGTTCTTTGGAGCTCGGTAAAAGGAGAAATAGTAGATCGGTAAGGAGGTTAATACAGCATTGATCAAAATCACTCGTCCTCCCAAAGATAGAGTTTTATCTTCCCATGCAGCCAGTCTTTTCCTGTATTTATCAATAATCGGATTCCAAGTCTCTTTTCGCTTTGGATTCACCCCAATCGGCAACCCCAGGTATGTACATGGTAATTTGCCCACCTTACAATGCAACAATTCCGCTAAGTTGACAATCAAATCCTCCGCCACATTTATCCCCATTAAGTGACTTTTATGGAAGTTGATTCGCAACCCAGAAAGCAACTCAAAATTGCTTAAAATGCCTTTGAATGTTAAAGCATTAGTCTATGTCGCTTCACCAACGAACAATGTATCATCCGCAAACTGAAGATGCGATATCTGAATTATTTCCCTTCCCACAGATAGCGGTGTCAGTAAGTTAACCTGTACTGCCTTTTGTACCATTCTACTAAGTGCCTCCACCACAATCACAAACAAAAAAGGAGATAATGGGTCTCCTTGCCTTAATCCTCTCTGTAACTTAAATTCCTCCGTAGGGCTCCCATTAATCAAAACAGAAGCCGTTGCACTTGAAATGCATTCCATTATCCAATGTATCCATTTGATGTCAAAATTCATTCTGGACATCACATTTTGCAAAAAAGGCCAGTCCACCGAATCATAGGCCTTCTCAAAATCCACCTTTAGGATCATTCCTGTTTTCTTGTTCCTCTTCATTTCATCAACCAACTCATTAGCAATCAAAATCCCATCAAGAATGTGCCTTTGACCTATAAATGCAGATTGTGTTTGCGAAATGATCCTGTCCAAAACTTTACTCAGTCGGGTCGCCAGAACCTTGGCTAGAACTTTGTACACACATCCAATAAGTGTTATCGGTCGAAATTCGTCAATTTTATTGGGATTCTCCTTTTTTGGTATCAGCACAATAAAGGATGGATTCCCCCCCTTAATCATCTTTCCATGTGTGTGGAATTGTTGAAAGAATCTCATAAAATCATCCTTTAATATTTCCCAAAAAAGTTTAATGAATCTGAAGTTGAATCCGTCAGGCCCCGGACTCTTTGTGCTATCACAATCCCAGATTGCATTCCGAATTTCTACTTCTGTGAAATTTTCCGTGAGAGTACCGTTTTCTATCGGTGTGATATGATCGAACTGCACCCCCGCCATAAGTGGTCTCCTCCATTCCCTCGAAGCAAGCTGCTTAGAGAAATGATCGTAGACTCCTTCCTTAATTCCTTGTACATCGTCCTTCCACTGATCATTTATGTACAATCCCACAATCTCATTCCTCTTCCGTCTCCGATTGACCACCTTATGGAAAAAGTTTGAATTAACATCACCTTCTCGTAACCATTTGATTCTTGCCTTCTGATACAGTAGTGTATCTTTCATCCCTAACTGATTCTGCAACTCGCTAATCTCTTTCTGTCTAATCTGATTCTCCTCTGACGACAATTCTCTTTCCTCCGCCAGTTCATCCCATTTGCTAATCAAGTCCTTAGACTCCTCAATTTTACCCTCCAAAGATCCGAACACCTCTTTGTTCCATATTTTGAGGCTCGACTTCAATCGTTTAAATTTTTCCTTGATGATATAGGCTCCCCATCCTGAGACCTGATAGCTGTTCCATTGTTGTTCCACAAAGGACTTAAATTGTGCATGTTTTATCCACGCATCCAAACTCCGAAATGGTTTCGGTCCCCAATCTCTAATGTGTCTCTTTAGGACAATAGCACAGTGATCAGAAACCGATCTTTTAAGTCCCCATTGAGTTAGGTCAGGCCATTCCCGCATCCATCCATTGGATAAAAAGAATCGATCCAAACGGCTTACACACGTCCCGTCAGGCCTGTACCATGTATATTTTCGTCCAATCAAGGGCAGATCCAACAGTCCCGAATTACTGATAAAAGTGTCAAACTCTCTCATGCCACACAAGTTATGAGTTTCAGACCGTCCCCTTCTTTCTGATGGTTTTCGAACCTCATTAAAATCTCCACAAATACACCACTTTTCCTCCTCCTTCCCCCCAATTCGAGCTTGCAAAACATTCCACATGGTCCGTTTGACTTCCATCACCCCCGAAGAGTAAATGTTTATGATGTGACATTTAATTATTCCTTCCCCCCAATAACCCTCCACTCCTAATATTCCATCGTCTCCCCAACATGAATCCATTTGGAAGGTATCATCGTTCCAAAGACAAAGTAGTCCACCGGCCGAGCCTTCTGCCCCTTGTACGCCCAATTGAAGTTTTTATCCCCCCATATCTTTACACACATCTCCTTTGTTATAACTTCTTTTTTTGTTTCTTGAATGCACAAAAAATCAACCTTTTCCTTGTGAATCAACCCCCGAATTTCCCTTTTCTTCCCCCTTCCCCCTAATCCTCGAATGTTGAAACTGACAATAATCATTGGGGAACCTCTACATCACCTGTATTCTTACGATCACCGATGTCCGCCAAGTTTCTCTTCTCCAATTCCATCAATTTCTGAATGATTTTTTGCTCATTTCCTTGTCCTACAATCCCCAACTTCTTGTCGATCTCCCATAATTGAGTGGCCTTTTGTACACAATCCTGAGTCTTTGATCCAATCTCATCCTCCCCTGTTCTCGCCATCTCTCCCATATGACTATCCTCCAACCTTTTTTTCCGTTGATATGTATTTTTAAAGCTCTCAACTCTGACTGTCCCCCATTCCCCTTTGCGTTGTAGAATTTTCACAATATTCTCCGCATTACTCCCCGGGAGGTGTTCGGACGGTGTGTTCACAATTACCGGTGAAAGACCCCCCCTGCATTACCTTTTCCGGGGAGTGAGCAGATACATTATCATCCCTCCACCCTTGAAGATTTTCGTGCTGAATCAATTCCTGTTCCCATGATGATTGCGGAATTGCCTCATCTGAATAGTTGGAATCTGAGCACGGTGATTCCGGTACCACTTCCACTTGATTGGCCTTGACGACCAACCCATCCACCATCGTCCAATCAACCCCATCTTCTAACAATCTGATTGAATACACTCTACCATCAATGTCAACCTGAGTGACCGTGTTGATGAATTCCTTAGATGAAGTGGTAATGAGTAGTCTTGCACAATCAAGCTTAGTTCTACTAATGGTCTCCTCACTGAGTTTGAGCAAAGAACCTAACCTGAATGCTATAAGCTTGAAAAATCTTACATTCCAAGCATGAAGTGGGATGCCCAGGCAGGATATCCACACTTCCCGGTCGTGTATTTGCATATTCTTTTCCCAATAACGGATATCTTTGAACCATAATCCCAGCCACTCCTGCTCTTCTTTGATCAGTGCATTCAGTTTATCCTTATTTTCATCAAACAGCATAACTTGGGAACACCCCATTGGGATGATTCTGACTGACTCATAACCATTGTGAATGAAATCATGTTGAATCTCAATCAGTTTCTCAGAATCGTGCATCGTGCAAATCAGATTTCCTTCCAACCATTGTGTTTCCTCTTTGGTGGATTCGAAACATAAATCGGCCCATTTGGCCTTCTCCTTGGCCATGTTTGCGCACTGTTTATTCTTGTGCTGCTCATTAAGAGCTTGCGCATAAGATTTATCTGAACTGCTTCTCCTATTTGGGATATGATGAACGGCCCTTGCAGTAGGTTTGGGAGCTTCACGGTTAAAGCGGCTAAGATTTGCCTGAAGTTGAAATGAGCCCAGCTGAATTCTGTTTAATGCCTCCTCAGTCTTGCTGACATCAGTAATACCTATAAAGCGAACAAAGCCGAATTTTTTGCCACTTCTTGTCCGTTTTTTAGGGATGAATACATCGCAAACCTGACCAATTTTGCGGAAAGTTCGCCACATTTCAATGTGAAACCAATCTTCTGGAAAGTTTGTGAAGAAGAATGGTGTTGACATTGCTGAAATTTTCTGCATGTGGACTGGAATTCCCGGCGATATCCGTTGGTGCGAAGGGTGAGCGACATTCGCGACTCTCGTCCGTGGCTTGTTATCAGAAACTCCTGCCGAGAATCGATGCTGCGGAAATCGGAAATCATCCGGCTGACCCTGACCAAGCTGTGAAACCTCCTTACCAATCAAGGGTTTAATGGGGCGGCTCTCACTCGCGAAATGGGATGGGTATGAGTTAGGGTTACGGTAAAGGCTATGGGTTGGGTAAAGGCTGGCCGGAAAAGGTTTCAGGTGGTTGGGATGGGTTTGGGCATGGGTTGGGTCTGAGTTAGGGTTACGGCGAAGGCTATGGGATGGGTAAAGGCTGGCCGGAAAAGGTTTCAGGTGGTTGGGATGGGTTTGGGCGGGTGGAATTTGAAAATACTCTCCTCTCTTTCTCTCTCTAAAATACATGCTGCACACCAGGAAAATGATTACTGTTTAAAAAACAAGGACATCTAGGGATCGAAGGCTACACTGATGTAGACTGGGCTAGGTGCTTCAGTGAGCGGAAATCCACCTCTGGATACTTGATAGGAACTTCAATGATATGATTTTGTTGATAATTCCTCAGCGAACTTAGAACGTTAGTTATCATTTCTTAAGCATGACAGAGAACAGGAGATGGAACGCATCATCATACGAGTACAATAACACAGAGTTTCAGTGCAGCCAATTGAAATTTTTTAATGCTACTAAAATTGCAGGATTGGGAAAGTGACACAACCTTAAATTGCAGGATATGGTCGTCTTTGAACATAGTTATAATCAGGAAAACAAATTCACAGCATAAGAGGTTAAAACTTTGGACAATAAAAACACAAAATAATCCTAGGCTCCTAGCTTTAAATGAATACCCCTCAATCGCAAACCCACCAAAGAGACATTGGTTACGTATTACTGTAAAATAAGCATATTGTTTTTTACAAATGCAGCCTAACAATATAGTTTCAAATTTAAAAAATCCCATCAACTCAAACTTTAGATTAATTTCAAATGTTAGCCTTCAAAATTCTTTCCAACAGGAAACATATTAGATCCTTCTAGATTATAGTGTTCTGGGTCAGGCAATTCTCCAATTGTAGGTTCAAGTTATGCTTATGGCTGAAATATAGAAACAAAGAAGCAACAAATCAACTCATCGGGAGTGAGTTCCTCCACATTCTATTTACACTGGATTGAAGCAATCAATTAGAGGAAAGGCTGCTAAAAGCACTTTCAATGTCCAAATGCAACCTTTAAAACAAAGGCATCACCAGGTTCTTGTTCTTTCATATTTTCACATGACCTGCTGAAATTCATGCTAATAGTAGGAATAGATTGACTAAGAGAAACATGAAATAATAACCAGGCAAGATAAGCAATCTGTTTACTCATTGTACGGCCAATTACCTGGTCAGGATATCTCTTTATTGGAGGTGGCAACTGATCATCCCGAAGCTTGATCTCATTGTTGTACCCAAATTTTCTTAGGACAGTCCAGGTTGTCTCTAATCGCCCCTTTTCAATAAAAAGTGCATGGAGAAACAGGAAGCCAGTCAATGTAAGACCGCGTTCATCGACTCCTTCCTGCAATTTCTCTCGTACAACTCTCTTAACACCAACTATTTCAGACGGTTGCAGTGGAGCATTGAAACACTTCACCTGCACATTTATTACTACATCATTTGACTCTCCATCAGAAAAAGAAGTTTATACACAGCGCTCATAAGCTTGCCATCCTTAATCAGAAATAATAGTGTGACATATATATATGTGTGTGTGTGTGTGTGTGTGTGTGTGCGAATTTCAGAGTGTCCAAAGAAATTGACCTGGAAGTCATTCAACTCTGCATCACTGAGGGCACCATCTCTGTCATGATCACAAAGAATAAAAATCCTTTTCAAAGCCCTCACACATCTTGGCTTCAAAACTTGTTGTTCCTGATCAAACAGAGGGGAAGTTGGGTGCAGTACTGCTTTTTGTGCATAGTAGAAGACCTCAGGAATCTGCAAAAAGAAAACAAACACCATTTAAGTAACATTTCTTTAAAAACACTGCAAATCAGACGCGTAAGTGTAATTCAGATAAGTCAAAAGCCAAAACATTTACTTTAAGCACGAAGAGAGAGGGGGAGAGGGAGGGAGGGAGATGCCAGCATCAAAACTTTACCTGAATATGATTTACTGCTGAACATTCAATACAGGTTTCAATCTCCCGGAACTGTTGCATTATCGGTGACATAACCTGCTCCAGACTAACAGGCTGTTGATCACCTCTCTTATCTAGCATGCAACCCACCACAATAACTGGCACTTTAACCTGTACAAATCCAAATGTTTACATGTTAATTAAACTGAGGAAAGACGCCACTGGGAACATCAGAAATTCATCTGACTCAGGATTAATTAGTGATTTATATGAGCATACGAAAGTAACCTCTAATCGTCGAAGTTCAGGAAGCCAAAATGAACTCAATCGATCGAGTGTGTCAGGTCTATCACACGCGTAAGTAAGAACAACAGCATCAGCTTTTGTTAGTTGTTCAACAAGTTTGCCTCTATGCTCAGGACTGCATCCCCATAGTACGATAAGAAAATCAATGTTTTTATCAGATTAGGATGAAGAGAAACAAAACTACGCAGACAGCAATAGAAGGGCTAAAGATACATTGACCAAAGATTTATGCAAATTTATAGTGCATGGGATAGCCGAAAACAAGAACAAAGATAAGTCAAATATGTCATAGAACCAACTAGAAGATAATATGGATGCATTTCATGAATGTGCTTACAAGTCAGCACAACTGATAAAAAAAAAAATTTTGATTCACATTTGAAGATAAATAAACACCGAAAATGCATGAATAGCACCTGCATTATTAATAATATCTAAAGACTACACCACACAATAAAATTAGTTTTGTTCCTTGCCTAAATAGAAGACAAAAACGTTCAAACATGCCAAGAGAGAAAAGACTGTAAACCAAAACATTGGAGGAATAAAATGAGAAAATTAAACAAACCTCAAATGCAAACCTTATGTGTACAAAAAAGATACCAAACGAACACATGAATACGACATCCACTGACACAATTTCAAATTCTTCAACACGACCAGCATACGTGAAAGCAAACAAGACGTGTGATAGACATTCAAGCGATGCTTAAAGACCTTGATGAAGTGTCAAAAATGGTAACTGGGACACGATCCGGGTACAAGTCATCCGGCAGCCTGGTAGGTGGTAGCACTGGAGGGATACTTGTGGGAAAGTTCTCAGCCGCAGCTGTAACTATCAAACTCGATTTTCCTGTCTTGGCGTCTCCAGCAACAACTATTCTCACCCCTGCAGCATTCCCTGCCGCGCCAGAAGCCTGAAGAACCTCCCGCCATCACCAACTGCACCCGATCAAATGATCAAGATTCAAAACCGGTCTGTGATTGATTGCGAAGCTTCCGCTAAATCCCAGGAGCAGAATCAAGAGTCATTGAAAAAATAAATAAACATATCATGAACAAAGAAATCAATAGACAGTGAGATACATGCCCACCACTGCGTGTGTTAATCATGCATAAATAGCAGTAACTTGTTACCTTGCAGAAGGGGCTAGGGAAGGCGGAAAATGATATTTTGAGAGAGAATCAAATCTCCACGTTGTTTTGTTCAATCAATTTTAGGGTTTAAGCAGCGGAGATGATATTAAAAAATTAAAAAATAGTTTTTTTTATCAAAAGGATATGGATGCCTACGGGTAGTCGGATCCAACGGTGGGGATAGTCAAGCCAAATTAAAAGAGATTGAAGACTGGCGGCTCAAACCCATCCTTAAATACATCCCCAAACCCTCATTTTATCGATTTCTTTTTCTTAAAAGAACATATTACAAGAGAGGTCTCCGATATAGGAAATGAGACTCTAGCCTATCGTAATATCCTCATTATATATCCGTTAATTAAATTTGATTTGGATATATGAGATTCATATTATACGTGGATCTCGTATATCCAAAACAACTTTATTTACTAATCTTATTTTAGAATTCAATAATTTTAAGAAAAATAGATATTTTACTTTAATTTATTTAAAAATAAACCCAAAAAATTAATTATGTAATATTTTTTATCTCTAACTGTATTTGAAAAATCTATAATATTTCACATGATTTAATAATTGAGTTTTGAAAATTTTTCACTTAATCATATTTCATCGATACTACTAAATATCGTCTTAGAAAAAATACAAAAAATTAACTTGTTTAATAAATCCTATTTTACGAAAAAATTTATAATATTTTTACAAGATATAATCTTTAAAAATACACTTAAGCATTTAATCCTGTAATATTTGTTATCATTAAATTTACTTTTAAAATATCTACTATTCTATATGACGTTAAGAATTGAGCTTCAATTTTATTAATTTAATCGTATTTCATTGACACTACAATTAGATCCCCAATTCTGGTGTTCTATACCCACTTAATCTCCTCGCTTCCATCCTGATTCCCAAATTGATTTTGCAAATTGTTTTCAAGGGTTCTTCTCATACCGTTGTTAAGGACCGTGCCCTTGGGACGACATCTTACGGCATATGTCCAAAATAAAAAATTATAAGTAAATGTGTCGTAAGATGTTGATCTCAAATACAGTTAGATTGAACTTAGCCCAAATTTTATAGGATTCTATATTTGGGTGTCTTTTATATATTAATGGTTTTATTTGTTTTTATTATTTCCTTTTGTTGTTTGTTAATTTGACCTCGTGCACTTTATAATTTCATATGAAATTTAGGTATTCAAATTTCAAAGGAATTGATACCTAAATTTCAAAGGAATTGAATCATTTGAATGTAGCCTTGATATCTTTTTATGGGAATACATACTTTAAAAGATTTTTCAATCAATTAAGATGAAAAAATTCATTTTATATGACTTTTGGTGTAAAAAAGAATTCAAAAGCGATTTCTTGATATGTATTAAAAAACTATAATTAATTATATTTTAAAGACTTTCGACCATCAAAACCGTAAAGTGACCACTGGACCACTAATACTGAATTACCGAGTAAAAGCCAATGTACGCAACAAGACGAAAAATACCTCTATGCTATACTATAGGCACTATATGATGGGAGATAGTAATCCTTAGATATACATCTTTTATCCAACATTTGATAGCAGATACAAATCTATGGGTTGTGGTACTCCATCAGAGTAAAGAATATTTCCAAGGCGAAATACTTATGTATTTGGTTTGGGCTCACCCATCAATAACCCAATATTAAAATTAAAATATAACAAATGTTAAATAAAAAATATATAAAACAACATCTTAATTATTTTAAATCAGTTATATTAAATTGATTAGTGGAAGTCTGTACAAATATTTTATTGGAAATAAACAAAATAGTATTAACGGTCGTGATGATGAAATTTTATATGCATAATAACATATTTTAGACAGAGAGAGATGGAGAGAATTTGCGAAGCAGCATATCTTCAAGCTCATTATTACATGACTGAGGTTTGGCAATAACACGGGAGAGGATCAAACTTTGAAGCGAAGAAGATGATGTCCGGCAACTACACATCCATTCACAATCAAAACCTCTCCGTATCTGTTCCGGTCAGTGATTACTTCTTTTATCTCATATATCAAGTTACTTCCCTGATTTGCTGTTATTCTGTATTATTAATTGATTAATTGATTCCGGAGGAGGTGATGTTTTGCAGGCCGTTGCCGATGCACCTGTTATTGGTATAGTTGTCTTTATAATTTTATCACTTTTTTAACATTTGGTTCGTTTGATTACTGTTACCTATGGACTCAATCTGTGTTGTACCTAATATATGTTTTTTTCATGACATTGCACCCAGAATCGAATCTCCAGACATTTCCGCCCATAGTTCCTCAGGGGAAGATATCTGGTGCCTCACGACCCCCTCGTGACGTTGATGGTATATTACTTCTTTAATCATCTTTTATGATGGCAAGGTCGTTTTATTGATGTAAAACGTGATTAATGTGACTTTTTTTCCTGTAAATTGAAAGATTATAAGTGATATTCAAACCCTGGTCATAAAGGTCTATGCTAGATGTGAATGTTCAGTTAATTGGATGAATTTATTTTACAAGCTCTGTGTATTGTTTGTCATTAAAAAAATTGAAGCGCATTGTGTTGGAGAGTTATTCACAAAATGACAGTGACGATTGGAAATAATATATGAACTAGGAATACTTTTGTGAGGCAATAGTTCTAGTTTTGTGCAGTCTCTCGGTCTCGGGTGTGGTTTTTCTGTTGGGTTTATTTTCTACTTTGTAGCATAAAGGACGTAAGTGCGAGTTATCTCACAAATCTCACCTGGATCATGGTTGGCTACGGTAATTCATAGTAAGGTTTGCTAATTGGATTGAATCTTGGGTATTTTTATAGGGTCTTTTTTTTCTGGATTCGCTGGCGACACATATTGTGGCACCTGGATCATTGTTGGCCAGGGTCAATTGTAGTAAGGTTTTGTAATTGGA
Organism: Haberlea rhodopensis; assembly: GCA_907163345.1. Lineage (NCBI taxonomy): Eukaryota > Viridiplantae > Streptophyta > Magnoliopsida > Lamiales > Gesneriaceae > Haberlea > Haberlea rhodopensis. The sequence goes on from CAJQUN010000104.1 coordinate 296,674, forward strand.
TTGAGTTTTAGGTATTTTTAACCAGATATTATTTTTTCGGGCCGCACATATTGAGTATTATACTTCTATTTTTAACTGTGAACAATGATTATCTTAGTACTCCTCGAAGCACTTTTTCTTTTCTTGTCATTTTGGTTTGACTATATTCTCTAACTTTTCTTGTTGCTTTCATTGTGATATCATTTTCTTTCTCAATATCAAATTATAATTTCCATTGTTTATTCAGATACGTTTACCAAATCTGCATCTGGTTCCGACGAGCCCCAACAAACTTCTTGGTTTCGATCTTTCACAATTGCTGCTTATAGGCCCTATTTTGATGTTGACACATCTGATATTCTAGGAAGGATGAAATATTCTTTATTTCCTTTCAATGGAAGCTTCAATGAGAATACTGCCAACCAACCAGATTTGTAAGTTTAACCACTAGTTCTTAATGTCTAGAAATTATAAGTAGTTATTGCTTTATGAGATATTACACATTTCATTTCGTCTTGAATACTTTTCATTCTAGAGGTAGAAAATTATTATTAAACTTATTCCAGTATATATATGAATAAAGTCACTTAATCTAGCATTCACTTCTATGTAGGGGGCTCTGTGTTTGTATGGTTGAATGCTACTCTAGTGTCTCACCACCCCAAAAAACCACAATTATATTTGTCAGCTTGAGTCAAATCTGCACTCAAGCGGCATATCTGTTATTCTATGTGCATGACATTGTAACCTCATAATAACTTCTCTCTCGTGTGCATTATGGTTAGTAGTATATTCAGGTTGTGTAGGAAACAAGGCTAACCTGAACAAATTCGCTTATGTCAAAGACAGGGTCTCAATGTCCATGGTGACTTTGGGTAGGGACATTGGCAGATCTTGGTGACTGAACATTGTTCCCATCCCTCAATTATCACATTTCCTGATAATCCTCAGTTATCGCGTTTCCAGATAATCTCTCTGTTTCGTTTTTAAAAACATGGGGAAAAATGAAAAAGAAGATTCTTAAGAGGGTCGCATCCCTGTTCTTCTAGGGAATAATATGAGCCAATGGGGGTATTTTCTAGCAGGCTTTTGTAAACACATCTCTTATTTGGTAGTCTCGAAGAGAAGTCTGTTTGCTGCTCCGAGGCATGAGTGCCATTTATCATGGTTTTTTTATCAACAAAAAAATATTAGGCATGACAATAATATTTCAATTTGGTGAATTTGATTAAAAAAATTAGGTTCTGCTGTATGTGCATATCTTTGTTTGTTAGTTGTACTTTTAGTTTGCATTGTCACTTATTTTTTTATTATTTTATGTTCCTCTTCGGTACCTTGGTGGAAAATTAATCCTGTATTACCCATGCAAATATTAATCATTTTAGACTGCTACTTTTATATCACCGTTCTTGTTAGCACCGCCTACCGTTCTTGTCAGCACCTAGAGGCTTAGTGCATTTTTGTCTTTGCCTGTTACCCTTCTTTATTGTGGTTTGATCATCACGATGGGTGTGAGTTGGAAAATACAATTCATATTTCCCTTACCTATTGAAAGACGGTGATCGCAGAAAAATTTGGTGGCCTGAATATCCTTGGTTGGACATATCAATTTGGCCTTGTATTATCTCATATGAAGCTACTGAGGACATAGGTGACTTGATGGATGTGTATTTAACAATTTAAGGGTGCCAATTTTGTATAATTGCACAGAAAATTTGAGTAATATCGACACCGACTGTAAAGTTGATTGTGATTCAAATTAGCATTTTTTCAATTGCGGTGTTAGGAAGTGTTTGAATTTTTAATTTTTTACATCTTATTTAATTCATATAAACTGGTAATATAAGCGACACCCATCTGATATTCTGATTTACACGAACTTGTCTGTGATAAGAATTGAATTGTGATCAAACTTGGGTGATGCCGGCTCTAAAGAACATAGTCTCGGTCTTAGTGAGAAGAAAATAGATCATAAATGCAATTGTTAAGTACTCTAAAGTTGCCCATATTAAGCTTCTTAGTTCAGGTTCACAGTTGTGTTTCATATTTACCGACTTGTATTGAATATGAAACAAGATGAATAGTTATCATGTCCTTTGGACAGTTTTCCAGTCCTGCTATGAAAACTTGCTTCATCACTTCTGATGTGATGATTAGTTACTCGGCAATCTGGTAATGGCATTTAAGGGTGGTATCAGCTGTATTATTCTTTTCCTTATTTTTATTCATGCGCTTACTGAAAATACATCAATACATTTTTAACAAGCAGCGTATGAAACATTTTTTATTTGTTGTCAATTTGTTTACTTTTGAATTAGGCTTCGTTATGAATCTCTCATGACATACAGGTATGGACCTTTCTGGATCTGCACTACCTTGATATTTGTGGCGGCTTCCATTGGTACATTTATTACCTATTTAACACACAAACTGCAAAAAAAGGAATGGGATTATGATATTAATCTGGTTACATGGTCTGCTGGTTTATTCTATGGCTATGCTACTATAGTGCCTCTACTCTTGTATATAGTCCTCAAATACTTCTCAGCTCCATCTGGTCTTGTCCAGCTGCTTTGTCTATACGGCTACTCTCTGTTTGTCTTCATTCCTGCTTTGGTAAACTTAACATTACAGTTTTTGTTTCCATTGTTTTATCTTTTGTGCTCTCTCAGTGTATGATCTTTCTTGCGCATTAACCAATCTTGCTGAGTTCTTCAAACTATTTGTAATTCTCAAAGTATTTAATTTGTTGTATAGTCTAAATATTTGAGCAATTCAACTACATATTTGGTATCTTCCTGTCTGGTCATTTTGATTCCTGTTTCATGATGAGTTGTCAGAAAATCATCTATTCGATGGTTTACAAGATCCCCAAAAATTCATCATCCAGTGACTCTTTTAGAGAATTCCTTGACCAGATTCAGCTGGCAATTATATGGAAAATATCGTACTCAACTCCATCAAAATCCCCGAATCTCGAATTTTATTAAATTTGAAATACTGTGCTGTGATGAGTCTAGTATTCAATGCTAATATAATTATCTCAACCTGCTTTTGTTTCATTTTTTATTTTTCATGTTCTAATTCAACTAATTTGTTCAATGCAGTGTTTATCTGTTGTTCCTTATGAAATCTTCAGATGGATTGTGGCCGGTGTAGCAGGTTTCATGTCTGCTAGATTTGTTGCTATTAACCTCAGAAACCACATCAAGTCTGCTGGTGAAAGCTGGTTTTTGATCGTAGCTGCTATATTCTTGTTGCAGCTAGCGCTTGCTTTGGTCCTTAAGTTCTACTTGTTCAACATCACCATATAACAACGAACAATCGCAAAATTGGTCGTATCGACGATTTACCTCCATTTTTTGGATCAAAGACTTAGTTCATGGTCCTTTTTTGGATCATATGCTTAGCTTCGTCATATTATGAAAACCATTTGTATTCATTCAGTGTTTATGATTTCTGTCGTTATAATTGTAAAATCGGTACTTTTTTAAAAACATTTGGATCTGGAGAGACGTCATACGTGTATTGAATTTAAGCAAGTATGTCTTTGGTTTAGGATGTAGATTTTGTGGTGTTTTCGGCATCTTTACCTCTCATATACTTCCTGTTTGAGACTTTAAATTCAAACTATGTTGACGAAAATGGGAAGAATCACCTAAATATTTTCCATTCCGTATGCTATTTAACCTTTTCCTTCTTGTACAGTGAGGTACTGTGGTTTTGCTCTTTGCTCCCTAAACTTAAGAATTATGCCAAAATTAGAACTTTAGGGTGCAATGTGAAAGAAATGGAAGATTTTGAAAACTGACCTAGACCACCCCAGTGTTAGAATAACAATAGGGGGGGTCATGCATTAAATTTCGCAAACAAAAAAATTTCATTCAAGAACATTTCGACAAGAATATCTAAAATTGATTATCTTTATAGAGAAAATCATATTTAAATAGATAACCTGCATTCTGTATTAATGATAATTTAAAAAGTAAACCATGTAAACATTTTGTAAATTATAACAATATTTCAATTGTAAGTTCGTATATATTAGTGTACGATCAATTTATATTTATTTTGAAAATTGTAAAAAAAAATTGATAGTTTATTTGGAAGTAACAGATTGTTTAAAAACAATACATAACCATAACATTTTAACTTAAAATGTAGAAGCAAAATTTTTTAGTTCTTAATTATTTTTATAATCATTCGAGAGAGTTTCTCCAGTCAACTTTTTTTTTTAGTTTTTTGAAAAAGTCTCATGTCACTGCTTATGTGACCTTATAACCTAAGCATCAAGATGTAAATTTGGCAACCTTTTTAAAAATATACATGGTTTCAACTCAAAACTAATTGACAATTAGTGGAGTGGCTCATGTATCTTATATAGGTAGCATGATTTTTAAACTCCCAATATGATCAACACGTGAAAAACCCCAATGTGATCAACACGTCCCCTCACGTGCGACATTATATAAATCAAACACGTTGACTGAGACGCGAGTAACGGTGAGCATGCGGGAGGAGTAACCAATTGCATGAGAAACCTGGCTCTGATACCATATTAAGAATATATAGGATTCCAAATCAAAACTAATTGGCAATGAGTGGAGCAACAAATACATCTTATAAAGAGCTAATATGGTTACCAATGTATTTTATAAAGAGCTAACATGGTTTCTAAAATCCTAATGTTAGACAGCCCTTTAATAGAAACAAATACCATGGTTACTGAGCCCAATTGGAGAAAAGGATCTTGATTACTCGTCTGTATGGCTGAACCCACAACGCAACTGATTGGAACCAATCCAATCGGAATTTGGTAACATGATCATTCGGAGGCAACATAATCAGTATGTGCCAACACAGTTCTCACAAGTGCTAATAAAGGAAAAAGATATTTTGGTAAAATTTAACTCTTAATAGTCACACCTTCACTTTTCACTACTTTGATAAACAGAAATCTCCAATAAACTGATTTAAGATTCCGTTCCAATTTTATGGGAGAAAAAATAATCAGGAATGCACAAATTTGGTAGTGAATTTACCCACAGGCTACTAGTACAAAAGCTATACACTTTCACAACGAAAAACAGTACATCCACCATTAATATACATCGTATAGGAGAGGAAGCCTCATGAAATAAGAATCTCTGAGATAAATCGAACACTAACAAAAGAATAATTTTTCTAGACAAAATTCTTGAAGCACCTCGACTTTGATTCGACTGTATAATCTCCCAACACAAGCACTGGTACAAACGAGCATATTTTGACTCCAAAAGGAGTATCCCCATTCTTGTTGTGATGTAGCAACAACAGCCCGCAGGGGGTGTTAAACAGCTCCTTGCCTTATGGCTTGATAGAACAGTGATTTAGCAGCACGTTGTAGATATAGGTCATTGGTGTTTCATGTACCGCTTGTTTTTTTATGAACCAAAGCATAACCGTGGCAACTTTGGAGGAGTACAACTTATCAAATTTACCCACAAATTTGCAATGGTGACAAAGTAGCGCTCTTCTCCCCACTTTACGATATTCACACCTGGTTTAGACATACAGAAGTTACCACTGAACGATATTCACAAAATCAGCGGTAGATCATCTAAATGTGACCAACTGCAACATAATCTTAGGTTGAGGTGAAAACAGAACATTGGCCATCAAGGGAAACCGATACTGTTGAGATTTAGGTTCTGACAGAGATTTTAAAATTAGTCATTCCTGTTAAATTCGAGAAATTTCATACTGACACTTCTTGCAGTTACTCAAAATTTTGGGTCTTGAAGAGGTTTCAATGTTTTCTTTGAAGAAAACAATGCCCATATAAATTTAATGACAAAATAAGAGATAAACGTTCATCTGTATTTGCTAATAGAAGAGAGCCATTTTCTGCAAACATGTAACGAGTTCTGGAAAAAGGGGATTTGAGCTTTGTCACAAAAAAATGTCTACCTGGTGCCACTCCTGCCGTTAGCATTGATAGTCCACACATTGAATCTTTTTCCATGAAAACATAGTTTTGAAGTGCAGTTGCATCAAGATCGCGGATGTCTTTAATGGACTTGAATAACAATGCATCCTCTGAAGCAGTAGGTACTTGTCCACTAGAAAGGGCTTCTTCAAGTCCTGAAGTTGACCACAGAGCATGGCATTCCTCTAGAAGAATGTATATGCCAGACAAATCTATGGAACATGATATGGTCCAAGGTTTAAAAAGTTTGACTGAAGCTCCAAGAATCACTACCACCCTGTAGATCTGTCCAAGTGCTAAAACATAATTTCTTCCTGTAGTAATTGCAACAGTTGAGGATTAAAATGGAAAACTAAAAATGTTGAGCATACAAATAATATCAGCTGCATTCATTATCTTTCTTCTATGTGTAAGATCTAATATTAGAGTCAATATCACAAACGTTCTTCCAACCAAAATGTATTCATTACAGAAAATACTGTCAATGCCAAATGGATCCTTTCAACACCATAAAAAGAAACAGAGGTTTGATACCATGGGTTTCAGCTAGTAACCGACTCTGAACATGCTTCTCTGCCGCTTTAGTCCAAATTGAGGCACCTTCTTTTAATTCTTGAGCACAAACGGAGATTATGTCAGACCAGACAGAAATATATGTGGTTTTTTCCTCTGGTGTCCCTAATGTCAAAATCTTAAGCATGGTGTTTGCATGTCTAATGAGTTCCATCGCTGATTTCAGATCCTTCTCCACCTATGCCCAGAAAAGTATTTCATAAGCAATAAATTTGCTATTTCCAATGCACGCAGAAAGAAATATATAAATATAGATAAATTAAAAAGTCAATCAGTCAATTCTTAACTGTAATAGAGATAAACTGAAAAATCTCTCAACTAAAATGAAAGTGGAAAAGCAAAAGAAGAAACTGAAACACTCCCTGACACCATAAATAAAAGGATATCTCAACCAAAAACTATTTTGCCACGCGAGGCTAACATAATATGCCTATTCTAGGAATATGTATCCGTAAATCTTCTTCTATCAGCTTTTCAATACAATAAAAAATATGTACCAAGTGCTGAAAAACTACATACCAGTAGTAACTTTTCTGATAAATGATACTCCGACTCCAATATTTGAAACTGTGGCTCGAGTAAAATTTCGATGAACTCGCTGAGATGACTATTGCTTGAGGCTTGATCCTGCTTATCAAAGAGGTAATCCATTTGTTCAAGTTCCTTGCAGACCATCTATACAAGGTTTTAACGCAATAAGAGTTAGAATGATGAATTTTTGATCTGATTATATTTAGTTTTTAATGTTTGGTGAAATTATTGCATCACACTACTGATTACCAAAATAACAGCATCAACATTTTTATCTAAAATTGTGGCATACCGTTGACACATAAGCTAACCATTTTATAACACCAAAGTCTCCTTTCAATAAAACTAAACTACAAAAAAAGGTACAAAATTGAAACAACTATCGAAGAGGCTCTAACTAGTTTATCAAGCTGACTTTGCATCATGAGATCTAGACGAAGAGTTAATCCACATTGCACATTCAAAAGATAATCTTAGAGAATCTAATTGATTCAAAATAACAAATGTATTTTGACAAATAGAAGAAAATCTAAACAATAATCAAACTTCAAGAAACTTCAAGAAACTTCAAGAAAGTTCTAAAAGTACCACCAGTCATAAAACCAAAGTATTAGAGTAATCACAGTCGTATGGTTGCAATTTGCAAAGTACAACTATAGGAAGTTAGGAACAAATATGTCTTTCTGACTGCAAATATGGGAACAAGCATAAAAATTCAGAATGGCAATGGGAAGCCTATGCTAAAAGCTCAATGGAAAGCACTCAGATGATTACCTGGAACTCAATGTTAAGATGTGCCATGCTTGCATCTTCACCCAAAAGAGCATCATTACCCTGAGATTGCTAGTAACAAACAGAAGATTACAGAAAATTAGAATTAGTTCAATAGGATGCACAAATATGAACTGCAAGCTGTTAAAATCATCAGGTAAGTTTACCTAGAAACAGACTATGAAAACTCATTAGCGGTGGTGAAAAGAGGATCGAAAAATATGGTTGACTCTCATGCATACCTTTAGGAGTTCGATATGGTTTTTAGAAACAAAATATAACTCTTCCTTTAATTTAGAATAGAAATCCAAATGATTGTTCAGCTTCATCTTGGAAGAAGTTCTCAGATGTGCATCCCCAAAGCTATAAAGAGATGCCCTATTGTCCCCGCTCCTTTGTGAGAATGCATCCTTAAAATCCCAAGAAGTGTCATCAAGATGATCACCATCATTACTGAGGTTGGAGCTGGTCATTGTACTATAGAGGTTCAACTCAACTGTGATTGGTTCCTGGGTAGTGTTTAAGGAAGAAGTCTTCTCAGTTTGGCTGTATAAACTTGATATCAGATCGCTGATAGAAATAACTGATTTTGAAGTATGATTATCACTCTCAGAATTAGACTGGTGCACCAAAGCATCTTGAGCATCAAGAGAACAATCACTTTCTGGCTCTTCATTACCAAAAATAGACATGGGGAGTGCGCTTCTGTGAAAATTTAAGCCTGTATCCTTCCTCTAGAAAGTGAAGAATCACAATCGGTAGAAGAAAAACAAGAAGAAAGAAAAAGTTCAGATTCCTTTTTTAGGGCTAAATATAAGTATGCAATGAAATAGCCTCCACTGATAGATGACACAATCATTTTTCAAAGTTAAAGAGTGCAAAAACCTATAAAAAGTACGCATTCAAACTATCAAATAAATTCAAAAGTGCGTTAAGAAGTTGAAAAACACACAATAACCATCTTTATACTAAAAAGACATAATGACATGATTGAATTACAAGGAAATATGTTGTTGAAAGTAATGAGATCACAAAAGAAGGGTAAAATCATTATTTACAAAAAGCCTTCGTCTCTAAACTTAGTTCTGGATTATGAATATGCATCCAGATATTCCCATCCACTATCGGTTAGACCGGTTACAATTCAATTTTAACAGTTGCTTTTTTATTCACAACCCAAGTTTTATAATTCAGACATTTAAATGCCTCAATTGTACTTTTCTATTATGTCTTGATATGTCTTTTGCAGGAAAAAAACAGTATATAGTTAAGATGGTTTGTGAAGAAAACTGAAACTTTACAAAAACATATCCCGTAATACAAGAGTCAATCAAGAATAAAAGGGACACACGAGTGACTAACCACCTGCTCTGGATTAGTTTCTGCAGTTGCAGCAGTAAACTCTCCAAAATCTTCATCAAATCAGAACTTTCAACATCTGGACTTGGATTCAATTGACCTTCTGTATCATTTTGTTTGACGTTGGAATTTGTTTCTGAAATAAAATCATAATTGCTTCTTTTCTTGGATGGGTACTGATTAACTCTACATCCTGGGAACCATGAGACCCAACAGTTGAGGCGGTAAAAGTGTCTAGAAATCTGGTTGATGTTGCAAATAGGTCTACAGATTCCTTCACAGGCCCAAACAAATTGCCTATTTCATTTGAGCTACTCACACTTCCAGGTGAGAATGTATTCGTTGCAGAAACATCATGTGGAGTGAAGTCCACCTTGGAACAAAGAAAATCACATTTATTTAACAAAAAGTGGAAGACTGTACCTTATAGAGTTCACCTTAATATGCGTAAAAGTATTCACAGCCGGAGAAAGTAATGATTTCCAGTCAACCCACAGTTGATTCTATTTTATATAAAATCATTAGTATCACAAAAAGTGTAAATCTTGGCCTTCCAGTGCATTTGAAATCTCGATACATTTAAAATCACTTAATCCCCAATATTAATGCCAAAGGAAATGAACAATTACTATCTCACAGCTGAACTTTGGTTAATATGTCAACATTATAAGAATCATTAATTACCTTATTACTCAAAGCTATAGTTTTGGGTTCTGAATACGCATCTTGAAATTCCCATCCATCATCACCATTCATCAGCAGCAGCATGAGAATGAGCCTGAGCCGTCGATCTTCGTGTATGATCATTCATATCCAAATTGGAACCGGATCTTTTGACGTTTGGATTTGCTGAGTTTGAGTTAGAGCTGGATTCATTCAATTCCAGATTCCACATACCAAAAAGGTCATAGTTATGATTCGGATCAAACACATTTGCCTCGAAACTGAACTCGTTATTACCATTTTTTGTGAGCTGACCCTGATCACTTCTGCGTACCGTACCATCAAGGTGAATATTTATCGAACCAGTAGAATCTGATCTTGCCACATTTAGATCCGAATTGGAATGAAATCCGTTATCAACCGAAACCGAATCTTTTTTAATCAAACCAAACCTGTCTGCGGACTTGGAATCAGGCCCATTTTCCGCGTTGATGTGCGAATTGTGGCTGAACAGATTACCAGCACTGAGATTCTTAGAATTCGAAGCATTATTCTCAATAAAAACCGAATTGAAATTCGCGGCACTAACATTGCTTCTGCCTAGATTCAAATCCGCAGCATCCTTACCTTCTTGCTCTTCTTCTTTCTCAGCAGCCCCAAAAAACGAAAGCGGCAACGCACCACTTGGCTTCACCCATCGAGGCGTCGGTTCCAATGGAGAATTTCCTTTCCCAGTAAACGAATTGATAGGAGGATCCGGGATTTGAGATTGCTGCGGAGATTTCACGAAATCGCCCCATTCATCATCGTCGGCAACTGGATTCAGACCATTGGATCGAGAATCCAGTGTGGCGAGAGGGTGGCTGGAGCGGAAGGAAGCGAAAGCGAATTCTCCGAAGGTGAAGTCCTCCGCCATAGCCACAAAGACGAGGACACGGAGAATGCTCTCCCACTATTCCTTACTATTCCTCTGTCGTTCAACACAATTATGCGCGATTGGGTTTAACGCGCCTGGACCATATATTTTAGACTACTGTATATTATTTTTTTATTTTTATTTTTTGGTGTGTAGGATTTTTTACAATCTTCTGTGCCACTTCATGTAACAATTCATGTTATACACATTTAAATGACACGTGTCTTATAATTTACCAACTCTTTTAATTTAACAATTTATAAACTCTTTTAAGTTTATAATTTAAATGTAAAAAATTGTATAATTAGAAATCATAAAATTACGATTAAATAAATGTTACTTAAAGTTTATAATTAAATTGAACTCCACAATTATTGAAATAAATATATGATTCAAATTGTATCATTTACTTATTATATATATTATATATATATTTCTAGCGTCAATTACTTTTTATATTATAAATAATAAAGTAGGTATTAATGATTTTAATGTGAATAAGATTAAGTAGGAAATAAAATCAAATATATTGTAGTGAAATGATAATCAATATCAATATACGAAAATATTAAAGAAATGTAAAGAATTTAAAATGTAATAAATCTTGCCACCAAATTCATTTTTTCCCAATAAAAAAGATATCCTATCATTATTTAAAAAAAATTCCTTCATTGATTCAAGATATCTAATCTTTATCCTGGTTGTTTCCATCTTGTTGCTCACCTTTGGTTGATGCAGCATTCATATTGTCCAAAATTTTGTTATTGCATGGGATATGTTAAATGACATGAATATAATTTTTGAAATATAACAAATAATGCGCACACACACACACATATATATATATATATATATATATATATATATATATATATATATATATAATTTGTGAAATATGGCTGATACATGATTCAGCGAAATCTTGATATTGAAAAAACATGAAATATATATACCTAAAGTAATTGTGTAAATGTTGAATGAGGCATGCTCCAGTAAGAAGAAATGAAACAAAGAGCAAAATGATAAGAAAATATAAAAGTTAATGATTTATTTAACAAGATAGATGATATAAAAAAATTATTTTGCCTTCACCATAAAATTTCAATAATATTCATTATTATTAAATATTTACCTTATCAAATTTTTCCTCAAAATCACTCCTGAAAGATAAATGATCTTTCGAAGATGACGTCTTCTTGCCACTTGACTTCTTTTTTGTCATTTCCAAACTACTTTTCAATCTTTTTCCCCTTGGCACAACTTTAGTAGAATCTACTTGTTTAGATATCTTACAGTGCATCGATACTTTGGCTTACCGCCTGACTTTGCCACCGTCATTGTCGGGTATTCATGGCGTGTTCTATGTATCTATGTTGCGTAGGTATGAGCCGGATCCGTCACATGTATTGCAGTTTTCAGAGGTGCAGTTAGATTCGGATGTGTCCTATGTGGAACGACCAGTCAGGATTCTGGATAGAGCTGATCGCAGACTTCGAAACAAGGTGATACCGATGGTCAAGGTTAAGTGGGATCGCAGGGGTGTCAAGGAGGACGTGGGAGACGGAGCGGCATACGGTGCAGCACTACCCGGAACTATTTTATGGTATGTGATTATGTTTAGTTTCGGATTGGTAAGTGCATGCGATTTCGAGGATGAAATCTTATAAGTAGGGGATTATTGTGATATCCCCGAAATAATTATGTGCATTAGGGCATTAATTATATTTATGTGATATTTATGGTGTTAATTAATTTAGTGTTGAATTAATTAATATGGTGAAATGCTTAGTCATGCGGTGGGCGTGACCTGGTAATGCATTTCAGGGTGTATATGTTGCATGTTGGGAATTTGAGTAATGGCATGGTTTATTTGGGGTGGATGTTAATTATTTTGGTAAAGCATGTTTTAATTGAGGTTATGGTGCATTTTTGGAAAATACTTTTAAAATATCATGTTGGGGATATGTTATACATCATGCTAATTAATGGGGTACCATTTTACTTTAAACCCACTCTTATACCCCCTAACACCTCATAACCCACTACTCCTTATCAAATCACTCCCAACCCTATCCCCAAACCCCCAATCTCTATTTTAGCAAGGAGATGAGGAGAAAACCTTTGCAAAATATTCATTTGTGGGATTTATTGGTAGGATTTGAAGCCTAGAAGGGTATGAATCTCTCATTGTTTGATTTATTATGTTTTGTGTTTGAATTGGGTTTGTATTAGGGATTTGAAATGAGTTTGTTTTTGGGTATATTATGTATTTGCTTGGGTGTTGGATTTTTTGTTTTATTAAGGTTTATATTGAAGGTTTATGGTGTTTTGATGTTGTTGGTTTGATGGTGTTTGAGTTGGTATGGATTGAGGAAGAAAAATGGTGAATTTTCGGGTTGCAGGTCACGGCGATCGATCGCCCGTTTTTGGCGATCGATCGCGCGCAACCAGTAGCGAACATCAACGTTTGGCGATCGATTGCCAAGTTTGGGCGATCGATTGGTGGGTCTCGCGATTGATCGCGCCAAACTTGGCGATCGATCGCCGAAGGCAGATTTTTGTTGGCTTTGGCAGTGTGATCTCGCGATCGATCGGGGCTTTATAGCGATCGATCGCGAGTCACCAAAAATGGGTATTTTAGTTATTTTTGTGGGATTTTTGGTATCGGACTATTATTGACTTCTAATACTGGTTTGTGTGAATGTGTAGAACCATCCCAGGTGGCAACACAACAAAGGAAGTAAAGTCCTATCAAATTCTACATTTTGGAACAAAGGTACGTAGAGAGACGTACGGGCACCCAACGGTAACATGTATTTTATATACTTATTGGAATATGCATTGTTGATGCAAGTATATATTGGATTGTGCATTGTGAATGCAAATATATGTTGAATTATGCATTATGATTGCATATGTGTATGTTGGATACTTGGTGCATATCCCATGAGTCATGGTTATATTCGAGTTATGATTTTAAATGCTTTGTCGCTGTCACTTGAAGCGATGATAGAATACTTGCCACTGTCATATCGTAGCGAGGAACGAATATGTGCCGCCAAATGTTGAAGCGAGGGTATTGCCGCATGTCGTATTTGAGCGAGGTTATTCATTGCCGCTGATATGTCGAAGTGATGGGTATTAGTGCCGCTGTCATGACAAGCGAGATGCAATAAAATACATTGTTATAAAAGACTAGGGATTGGTGATTGGTGAAATGAAATGGTTATATGTCTTGACATTTGTGGAACCATAATATTATCTATTGATTATAATCATGAGTTATGGTACAGGGACAACCAAAAGGGAGCGTTTAAAATGCATTGGAATACAGGAAGTGTTTTGTAATTACAGTTTATACATTTACGCCTTATAATTATATTATGTTGAATATGGATTATTATATGCTCATGATTTGGGGGTTGTCCTTGTAGGTACATTTTGGCATAAAAGGGCTAAGGACGGGTTGATGCAATGAGCTATTGAGGAGTGCTTTTGATATAGAAGGACATGATTATTTTATATAGTTTCTACTCTAGGAGTAGTGTAAAGCTATAGTGATTAACATTTATTTTGCTGGGAATGTAATTAATCCATTTTGGAAGCATTTATTTTGGCATGTAATCCTTAAAGCTCAAGGCCTCAACACGAATTTTTATACTCTGGTTATGCATGTTAGCTCTACTTATGCCTTTAATCCGCACTTAGGGTACCAGGGTCCTTACAAAATCAAATTCTTCGAATTGGCTCGTGACAGAAAGAACAAGAAGTTGTGGTTGTCTCAACAAAAGTACATTGAGAAGGTACTTCAATGATATGACATGGATAAGGCTAAAGTGCTAAGCACTCCTCTTGCTTCACACTGCAGTAAACAGTCTCCTTCCAGTAATGAAGAGAAGAAAGACATTGAAAGAGTTCCTTATGCATCAGTTGTGGGCAGCTTAATGTATGATATGATTTGCACGAGACCGAATTTAGCTCATGCAGTTGGCACAGTTAGTCAATTTATATCTAATCCCGGCAGGGAGCATTGGCTTGCGGTGAAGTGAATTATGAAATATCTTCGTGGCTCTACTGATTTGAGACTTTATTTTTGTGACACCCCTACATTTTCATTACACATGACACACATATCTATTTTATACACGTGTAAATACATGAGGCATGTCGCCTAACATTTATCTTGTAAGAGCATCACATCACTTATATACATACACATGATTGTGACTATATCGTTACTATAGAAACATATTTAATTCTTTGCAGTGAAAATTGTACTTTATAACGTGTAAATTTAAAACTTTTTCAATAACAATATGTACATGGCATATATGCCACAAAAATTGACCAATGTTGTATCTCTCACTACCCATACCAAAAACCTATACACATATATGTACAATGATGAGCAGAGGAAGAAGAACTACAGATCAGCCGAGCAACCTTGAATCCATACTTCAAAAAGACGTCTAGACATTCCTCTAGAGTCGACTTTTACTTCGGATTATCTAAAATAAAACACTTAATTGAGTATCAAATAAGCAATATTCAACATCACATGAGTATACAACTCATCATATTTGTAGTAAAACTTGTAAAACATGTAATTCACATGTACACATGTATGTATGATTATTTGTTCTTTATGGAACAACTAGAATCGGGAACAATTCGTGATCACGAGATGGTCATGTCGCTCTGTAGATCCCTTTTGAGTTCTCAGTTAACTTGGAATCGATATTTTTTGATTCTATAATTCCGACCGTACTCATAATGCAATAACACATGGTTCAAGATCCTTAGCAGCTATAGTAAAGTTTTTTAATCTTTTATGTATGCACATGAATGCACAATTCATAATCACAAGTCAATATGATGAAACCATCACATCACGTAAATTCAGCATATATAACATGTATGTACACCTATTATACTCTCATTTCATATAACATAAATCATATACTTATGTACAATTAAATATCAAGTTATATGATATACTCACAAACAATATACATATCTCGAAGAACTCTTTTAGTTCGTCTTATCTGTAGCTTGTTCGAGATTAGGACCTATAAATACATTTATCTCAAACACATTAATAAATCATCTAATAATTATATTTAACATGTTTTCATAGTCACATAAATCACACTAGGCTTCTCATACTTTAAATCATCAAAGAAAACCTTTTTCCAGAATTTTTGCTTGAGAGATCGATTGCATAAGGAGAGGCGATCGATCTCTATAGGGCATAATCATTTTTAGTGGAAAAAGCATGAATTTCTGTATTTTTCAGTTTTGGCACTGTTTTTGTATAAAATTCATAACTAATTCATATAAACTCCAAATGAGTCCCAATTTGTGTCAAATTAAAGATAACTCAAAGCTCTACAATTCATCTTCGAAGTGCTTAAGTTAATTCAATCATCTTCATAGACGAAATTAGCCAAGAACATCAGGTTTCAGAAATCATTTAACTTAAAATGTCAACATGTACGTAGTTTAGTAAAACTGACATAACTCATGCAATATAACTCCAAATTACTCGAAGTTGCTATCAAATTAAAGATAACTTAACATACTACAACTTTAATTTGATCACCAACATCTAAATCAAAGTATAAGAGTTTCAAAAACTCAAAACACCAGAACATAAGAGTTCTATTTTTCAGTAGATTTCTAAAACTCGTGTTCTTTCTTTCCAAAACATCTTCTACCTTATTTAAACATCTTTCCTTCATGTATAACATCAAAATCTATTTCAACATACATGTTTTTATCTAACACATGCAAACCCTATGTTACTTCTCAACCAACATCAATAAACACATCATTTAAACTTGCGAAACATAGAAAACATGGAGTATAAACATATGTATACCTTCCTCTACAAGTTTTTGGAACAAAACTTGAGTTTCTATGAAGTTTTGATAGGTTCCCCCAAGCACTAGATGAAGAAACGAAAATGGCAAATAAATCTGATAAGGTCCTTCCTAAATCACTAGATAAATATGAATTATATGAAATATTACACTTTAGACCTCCAATCCTCTATCATCTTACACTTACGTCCCTCAACTTTGTATATTCATAATTTTAATCATATTCTCAAGATAATGAAACCGACTTTTCCTCGTCGTTTTAATAGACCTAATTCGTCTCACATTTGTCACTCAAGTCATTAAGTCAATAGAATCCAAAATAATATCACATATCAATATATAATGTCACATATTTTATATTCGCAATAGACCTAGCATTTAGTCACATAAAATGCTCATATATGAGTCATGATGTTTATGCATGATCATGTAAATCATGTACAAGTTTTGGGTCGTTACAGTTTTTGGTCTGAAAATCATATGCTTGTTGGTTATTCAGATTCAAACATGGTCGGGGATTTGGACTCAAGGAAATCTACTTCAGCCTATTTGATTACCTTTGCAGGGGGAGCTGTAGCATGGTAATCCAAGTTGCAAAAATGTATTGCTTTGTCTACCACAGAAACTGAGTGCATAGCAACCACTGAGGCTTGCAAAGAGTTGTTATGAATGAAGAAGTTCATGCATGAACTTGGATTCACTTAGGAAATGTATGTATTATTTTTGTGATAATCAAAGTGCTATTCATCTTGCTAAGAATGCAGCTTTTCATGGTAGATCGAAACATTTGATGTGTGATATCATTGGATTAGAGATGCTTTGAACTCTAAATTACTTGAACTTGAAAAGATTCACACAGATAAGAATGCAACTGATATGCTGACAAAAGTGGTGTCTCGTGAGAAGCTCAAGCTGTGTGCCGGGATGGCTGCCATCACCTTGCGGTGATGAACTTGTTGCAATGTCTCTCCCTCTACTCATGGGCTGGAGGGAGAGATTTGTAGGGTCCAGCCCAAATTAACAAAAGCCCACTACTTTTGTGAAGCCCGTTAGGACTATTAATGTTGTTATTTGGCTGACAATTTTTATTTAAATGCACATACGATAGAGAAACGAGTGAGACAGCAACATTCTTGAGAAACAAGAACAAAAAGGAAAACCTTCCTCGCAGATTTTCAAGTGCTCGATTGGAGGCTTATTTGTTCCGATTCTGCTGAAATTTGGACAGCTCAGAACTCGCTGAACTTCGTCTTGATTGGTGGAAATCAATTTTGGAGCTCCGAAGTTGCAGATTTGTGGCTGGAACAATGCTGCATTTTTTGGTGATTTCTTGCCAAACTTTTGTTCTATTCTTGTGTTGATTGTTTAGAATCATTTGTTGCTCTTAATGTTAAGAGCTTTTGGATTGTTGATGTTGCTGCTGTAAAAACTCATCTCTCTGATTATAATGGATTTGATTAGGTCTCGTATGCCTCGTGGTTTTTACTCATCTTGAAGGGGTTTTCCACGTTAAAAATCTTGTGTTCATTGATTATCGTTTTTGATGATATATTGCTATATATTTGTGTTTCATTGGTTTGTTGATAAGTGAAGATTTGTCTACTACTTTGGAGCTTTGTTGTTTAGCTTTGTCCCAACAATGCGGTTATCACGGCTGGCAAATCTTCCTTACCCAGTTCACAAATTAATGGGATGTTACTATCTGTCACATCCTCGTACAAGAAATAATTCTAGGCCATTCTGTACCGATACTCAAAAGGAATACTTGAATGTTTTTCTGAGTTGTGGTATCTTTTTCAGATTTTGAAAACCAGTGCTACTGGATTGTGTAAATGCGGATTTTATTGTTACAGTTGTCGCATATCAAGAATTAATCGCCAAAACAAACACCAAGAATCTAATGAAAGAAAGCAATAATGAAAGCGGAACAACAAAAACACGAAGAACACGATTTACTTGGTTCGGATCGTAGTTGATCCTACATCCAAGGTTCGAGAATGATCCCTGATGAATCCACTAAAATGACAGAAGTTACAAGATTACATATTCTCAACGAACCCAAGCCAATTCCGTCAACTATAATTACAGCAGGAATTCCAATTCCAATACACTTGTTCTTCAATACAAAGCACGTCTAATTGCGTGCGTTTCCAACACACTAGTTCTTCAATACAAAGCACATCTAATTGCATGCGTTTCTTGGAGAATTAAGACGAGTAATTCTTGCTTGCTCTTTATCAGAAAATCTCAGAATGAATCTGTGTCAGTAACTGCTACTAAACACCATGTACTTATAACACATGACAATCAATCATGTCCATCTATCACTAGGCTTTGATCACAGCCATCCATTCAGCATTATAAGAGGCAATCGCTCCTTACAATGTGGATATTGGCGGCGTTGATAATATTTCAGCTGGCATTATCCAAGATCCCAAGTCCCTGTTTATGACCGGGGGAACTCATGTTTATAAAAGAATCGTTCTTGATATTTTAGAATGTCAATTGGAGTCGATTCAATATTATAATATAAAGGATCAATGTTCTGTTATCTTTTACAAGGAGTTCACCAGAAGAATCGGGGGAGAGGGATTGGAAGAAACCATCATTTTCTGCTTTTCTAGAACTTCCAAGTTTTTGCTTATTGAGTAATTTGGCAGGAACTGAATAGTAGTGTTGTGTATGTTTGTGCTTAGTATAGAAATTTAGGTAACATGATTGGTCATATAAACATAAACACCATCTAAATATGAACTATAGTTTCTCATAAGATAGAGGATATGGTCACAGCTAGCAGCTGCATATAACTTAAAACACCACAGAGAACTCCCACAAAAGATACATTATTCGTTAATACATATCAATAACTATTCAACCATTCACAGCTGTGCCCCCGTTAGGGTGTATGACCTGACCACTAATGTACGAAGAGTCGGCATTCGAGGCCAAGAACAAAAACGAAGGAGCTATCTCATACGGCTGACCCGCCCTTTTCATGGGCACTTCAGATTTTCCTAGTTCTGCGTTTTCCTCTTCGCTTAAAGTAGCTGCATTCACAGGCGTCCATACAGGCCCTGGTGATACGCCGTTCACCCGAATCCCCTTATCCATTAACTGCAGCGCAAGGCCTCTGGTGAATGCTATGGTTGCCCCTTTTGAGGATGTGTAATCCAATAGCTTTGGGTTGCCTATGTAGGCTGTTAATGATAAGGTGTTGATAATGACGCTTCCTTCCTTCATATGCTTCAAACTATGCCTACAAAATCTCCCCAAATATTATAAATATGCTTGAAATTTAATTGAACCCATGAAATTAAGGCTAAAAGAAATCTGTGATTCTGAACTGTTACTCAACGTATATAACCATGGTTCACAAATATAGTTATAGTTCACAAAAACGGTCACGAAACATAAACCAATCCTACAACGAAGATGTAAGCATAACGACCATTTCACGTCATTGCGGGATGGTTCACGGCCTGTAACATTTTCAAATTAATTCAAAAAATTTATTTTTTATTTTTAATTTTAAAAAAACTCACATTTCTTCAAAATTTTCTAGTTCTTTTTATCTTTTTTTATTTTTAATTAAAAAAACTAACATAACCCCTTCAATAGAGCTGAAACAACAATATCCGCGATATCCACGACATATCGCGGAACTATGTATACAACTTTAGTGTTTTTGACTAAAAACATTACTTGGTTTGTCGTAAAAAAAAAAAACAAATTAACTTAAATTATTAAACATAAGATATCAAAAATTCTGTTCAAAATTTTGTAAACTATGAAGAATATTTACCTGGCCATGAAGAAGTAGGAAAAGATATTAGTCCTGAACACTCTTATAATCCTATCTTCATCAATATCTTCAACAGAACCTGCTTTATGCTGCTCCGCTGCATTGTTCACAAGTATATCGATTCGCCCAAACTTGCCCACGATTTCTTCCACCACTTTTTTGCAGTTCTCATCGTAACCCAAATCCGTCGGTATAGCAATGGGGTCTTTGGCATCTGGGTGCTTGCTTTCCTTCAATATGTTGAGTGTGTCTTCTGCGTCTTTGTCTTCTTGACCTTTCACGTAAGTGAACGCAATAGTGGCGCCCTCCAAGGCAAAAAGATGGACCACAGCTCTCCCGATGCCCGAATCACCTCCAGTCACCACCGCAACCTTACCCTGCACATCATCAGTCGGTGCAGTTAGTTGTTTATGTCATAAATTACACATGAGAATCAAGTGTTTAACAATTTGTGGTCCCTGTACGTACGACAAGCTTGTTGGATGGTTTATAACCATCGGAAATAGATTTGGGAATCGGGTCCATCAAATATTGTTTCCCAGGCTGAGTGTCTTGTTTCTGCGGTGGCTGCCCAATCCCAGTCGATGACGCCATTGATCTCACGCACAAACGACGGTGAATTGGAGGATGAGTTGCTTCAGCTGGTAAACGTGGGATGAAACAAGGGGAAGTAGTTGGAATTGAGAAAGCTTTAGTTGCTAGAACTTTCGAACTTGCAATGAAACGCGACATGAAATAGATATATATTGGGATGAGCAAAATGGCAACGGCCATTGTATAAAATGATATGGGGAGGGGATACGTGTTGATTGAAAAATGAAGGCGTTAGAATTAGGACAGCTGGACGTACGACATTGTAAGTGATGAAGGAGTTAGAATTAGGACATCTGGACGTACGACACTGTAAGTCCATTCAGCTGCTGGCTAGTTAGGGAAGTGTCTCGAATTTCTTCTTTTACCGGGATATTTATTTAAAACAAATACATGTTTTAATTACTGTTACTATTAAAAAATATATTATGGTTACATGGATACTTTTGTGGAAGAACTTTATCGGGGTATTAGAAAAACGTGGGTTTTGGCAACAAATATGCAAGTGGCTTTTAAAATAAATAGTTTACATTTATATTTTAAAAATATATATTTTATCTATTGTGATTTTCAAAATAAACAATTTTAAAAACATTCTATGTTTTGAAATATACAATTTACCCCCTTATGGCTTGTAAGTATGTACAAAATACCAATCCATGAAAGGGGGGCAATTATGTTTTGCAAACTACATGATTAAAATTCATATTTTGAAAATCATGAGGTAAATTTCATATTTTCAAACTAAATGAATATGAATATAAACTGTATATTTACAAACCACGAGATATAAACTGCTTATTTACATACAACAAAATTGGCAAAATAACTATTAAAGATACCGTAGAAAGATAAATTGACATAGACTCGACAAATATATATTGCTTGTAAAGATAACTGACAAATAGACTGGTTGATATATTTTAAAAGTTACAGGCATTTTGAGAAATGAAATGGGGGTGACTTTTGGTTACACACACCTAGTCTGATACGGGACGTAGTTGTTTCTTGATACACTTTCTTGGTTCTGCCATATGTATATCACACCAAAGACCAAGTTTAGGGCTCGTGCTGTTGTCATCCCCGAGAGCATCTATATCATACATATGTTGTGTCATGTGTGTTTTCTGGTGTAGCTGTCCTCAAAGACATCACCCTTAAGGACAGCATCGAAGGACCCCTTTCAGACTTTCGATGATATACAGTTAATGATATACCTAGTCCACCTGCTACACTGGAGGATTTTTGGGGAAAAAAAAATTGCAAGTACTTGATCTCGCCTATAGGTAGAAGAGGATTACTTTTATTGCTACCCTAAGAAATACTCTTAAGAGTAGATCTTACAATGTATTGAAAAAATTCCATTTAGAATATTTCCAATACATTATGGATACACCCCAACACAGAATCAAATATTCTGCAGAATATGAGATTAAATGTTTTTTGCAGGATGTGTAGTTAATATTAACTAACAAAGATAAGCGAGAAAGATAGAAAGATGATAACCATATAGCATACTATAAGAACAAGAAGAATAATCAGTTCGCTCCAAAATGCATAGATAATAGCAAATTGGATACACACTTCACGAAAATTAATATGCATAACATGAACTTAAAAATGCATCTACAAAGTGGAAGAGGAAAAAAAAGAAGAAAAGGCATGCAGACCATAGTTACTTTCCAAATTCAGAACGTATTAGAATGGGAACAATGATAACGCACAAGATTTTCATAATTTCTCGAGTGAAGGGACAAAATGATACCTGCGAGTCCAAAATAGAAGTTAATTCGATGAAAGTAAGAATAGGTTAACCTCCTGAAATCAGGGCTAATAGAACCAGGGAAACACAGTACATATCTGCATATACTTATTCGACATCACAAATACAAATGTTGCCTACTAAGGTTAGGAAGAACCTGTCCCATTCAAGATCATGGGTTTGCCCTTGATAATATCCACCATAAATAAACACATGATTTTCAGCTTTCAGGTAGAGGCTAGTTTTTCAAAATTAATGTAAAATGTCGAGTTCAAACTTTGTAACCAAAATTATTAGTACTCAAATTCATATAAATATTCATGGTTAAAACTATATTTTTCAATACAGTCAATAAACCACCTTTTAAACTTACTCCCTCACATGTATCTTCAACTCTCGAAACACAAAACTTTAGGAAATGCCATAAAAGCCAGTGTTTTCATCTATACGCCTGCGGTAAGCGGTAGCCACTCATCACTATTTTGTCCGTAAACATCTTCCCAGTCTTTGGCATGACATGCCAATGCAATGTTAAGTTGAATTCTTTACCACGTAGATTTCTCCCCTAGGCCACAAGGAAAATATATTAAAAGACCGAAACAAAATATTGGGTATGAATTATCTGAAATGCTATACATATCACTCACTTGGTCAATAAAACGATACTTGTTTGTTGTGTGAATCCAAAACTTCGCATGTTCTTTGGAAGGTATAATACCATCCCACAAGGACACCTACAAAAATGCATTTAAATCATTTAAAGAAACGTCCCACGTAGGAATAACACATTTTATGGTTTTCCAAAGCTTTCTGGTCATGAAGATTTTACAACTAAAAAAAAACAGCTTCTTCTATGAAAATACTAAGCATTCATTTGGACATCAGCTAAGGACTCCAAGTAATGGAGAATTTGAATATTCATTAAAATAAAGAAGAGAATGACTCCAGTAATATCACTTCCATGCACTTACATCATCCCTCAGTATACTAGGACCAGGATGAGTGGTCCACATGCAAACAGGTGATTCATTTCAGTAATCCGGATGCTGTCCAGTATCAAATCAATTCACAGACCATCGTTTTCTTTTTGTTTCCTACATATATTTAGTCTTTTTCCAACTTTCAGACGAGATAGATAAGTGACCCATCTAGTTGCTGATGAAGCGCAGGAAAGAAGGTAAACTCCTCCTTTTACCAAGGTCTAAGAGTGCCCAAGCAACAAATAGTTTATGAATTAAGTACACCTAGAAACAATTTTGACCTTCCAAACAGGGAAACACAAACCCAAGGAGATCTTGCTCATGTGGTGCTAGCTTCTTAAAACTAGAGGCTATATATAAAAATAAAAAAATTTGTGTTAAATAATTTATTATTACTTTTAAATGCCTTTTTATAATAATTTTTTAATATATGAGTGATACGATTATCTAAAAGTTCAAAAATCCAGATAAAGATAAAGAATATTTTAGTAATTTAAGGAAAAAATGAAAATTTGATGAAATATTCTAGTTATAGGTGAATTACAGACTTACTAAAAATATGTTTTTAAGATATTCTTTTATCAAATAAAAATGGATTAATTTTGTTAATTGATAGGGTTATTTTGGCTCTTTAACAAAAAGACTGACACGAAAGTTGGTTACTATAGGCCCTCAAGCTTAATAATATAGCATACATATAGTATAGATTCTAAATAGGCTATAACAAGAAGCCTCCTATCAGAAGGCCATAAGAGAACAGTAGTGTACATATATCTGCTGAGTATATGTTTCAAATGATAGAAATACTCTGGGAGCAAGAAAGTGTTTCAGTTAGGGCACTAATTTTTTTTTTTGATCAGGCAAATAATTTTATTAGAAAGAGTACTAGGAGTACTCCAAAATTACAAAGAAGCTAATAAAAGTAAGATCCCAAAAAAACTAGAAAATAAAACCTAATTAAGCAAACAAAACAAAGGTTCCCTAATCCAATCTGTTAGAGAATAAGAAAATTGTCTCAAATTTTTAATCCAAAACCAACTCCGGAATCTGATAAGTTCCAAACTGTCAGCACACCCTTCCTCGGTTGATCTGAATACTTTTTTATTTCTCTCCAACCAAATTGTCCAAACCACCGTCTGCCAAATCGTCATCCATTCTTTGATTCCTTTCTTATGCTTCCATAAACCAATGTGCTGAGTCAAATGAAGTGGGGTTTCCTGATGTAGCACTAAAGAGAATCCAAACCATCTGTAACATTGCATCCATATCTTATATGATTCCCCACAACCGAAAGCCAAGTGCGATGATGTTTCCTCCGCGGAATTGCAGAATACACATAGATTAAGCGCATCTCCCGTTGAAATATTCCTTTTCCTTAGATTAACTTTAGATGGAATGCGGTCCTTCAAGATCCTCCAAACTAAGGCAATTACTTTATTCGGGGCAAAGCTATTCCAAATTGGTTCATAGACGCCCAAAGTTAGGGCACTAATTTGTTCAGTAAAGTAGATTGAGAAATAGAAAAATACAGCAAAATGAATTCTAGAACAAAGGCATATTGAGCCTAGGTATTACTACTAAACTATATTTCAACACAAATTTAAGAAAAGTACAGAAAGGAGTGATATAGACTCATGAGCTAGTATAGACCTGATTAAGCGAATTCTTTGGTGTTTCATATTCAGCAGCTAAAAACACAAAGACCTGCATATTCCATAAGAGTTGATGTCACATAAAATGAACTTAAATGCCAATAAATGAGCATAAATCAGCAGGAAAAACCAACACTCTAAAAATTTAAGAATCTGGCAGTTGACATTACTTTCATTTCCTTTTAAATGAAATTCGATGTGAAATATTTTACATTTAATCTAGTTTAAAAGTGTATATAGCGAAACAAAAATGATAGAAATTTGCAGGAGAATAAAAGAAGAATCCTCAACACTATTACTCAACAAAGACAAAAATATAAATAAGAATATAGAAAAAGAGAAAACATCAAGCCTTGAGAACTGTGATGATTTATCAAGGCTAATATGAGGCAAAAGAACTATTTATTTTAAAAATATCATGGGAACACGTAAAACCCTATGTTTATTTTTTATAAAGCTGAAAACATTTGGTAATGATGGGTCTGGGAAATTTTAAAGTTAAGAGAGGAAAGGCATGTTTCTAAAGTTAAAAATTGCAATTGTATAGCCTATAATCTATGATTTCTTCAGAATCCAAACCACGTGGTATGCCTTTATACTTGCATTACTTCCTGTGACCAGCCAACAACTGAACTATGCCCATAAAATCATATGAATAAGCAATGATGGTGTTCTCTTCTGTGAACTTCATCTAGTTAATGAACCAGACTATATTAGAAGTCAAGCCCATGAAAACATGGATTTATTCACTGAAAGCAAGTAGTCCACTCTATCCATACTGATTATCACCTATAGCACCAAGAGAACAAACCATATGCAGTCAAAGTTAAAAATAAATAAATATTCCACAAGCTGATAAACCTGCTTTGTATTCCACGTAAATAATGACTGTAAGTTAGCAGATATATTTAGCGTCAGGCTGACCTGCATGATACCAACATCCTTATTAGCCAACCAGGTATGTCACGTTTCCTAATTGTTTCTCAAAATTGGAATACAAGATAACGACCAGTCCACAACTTTGAACATTGATATCTGCTAAACCTTTTGAAAGTTTTTTTTCTATACAACCTTATGTTTTACTTAGGTACCAAAGTTACTAGAGTTGCTTGACCTGAAATAAAAAAATTCAAGTTATTGTTTCAGTCATAGACAGCGTTTGAAACAAAACAAAATATGTTCAATCGAGATAAAAAGAAAAAAACTACACATCTGCTCCTAAAATAGAAGTTCCTAAAATAGAAGTCCTAGTGCAGACATTAAATGCATTTTCATATGAAACATTCAATGTATTAGTCAGATCGTTTCATTGTTTTTCGTTGCTCGCTCAACCAAACAGTACTCAACTCCAGTCATCCTAGCTCAAAAATAATTTTGTATCTATAAAAAAATATGAAACCATAGAACTAAAAAAAATGGCCATTGTTTTTCCTAGCTCCATCCACCAAACAGTACTCAACTTCAATCATCCTAGCTCGGAGACAATTTTGTCTTATAAAAAAAATAAAAGAACGCATTTATATGGCAGAAGAATCACCATCTAATTGTCAAAATCCAGAGCTATTAATCAATGTTTTGTTTAAAAAAAAGGCAAACGAAGGGAAAAGAAAGAAGCAAGCCATAAAGATCATAATGAAAGAAAAACAAATTTTTATGAGTTCTCGTTTTCTTTTCACTTTCTTTTGGTGGGGGTAACGAATCAGAAAATGGGGAAACTTAAACTTATTCTACTTCTGGAGCTATTCAATATTGGGTACCACATAAGAAAAGCAGAAGCATACATTAGCGTATCAGAATAATCCCCATCCATTAGTCAAAATGCAGTAGAGCTAGTAGTCGAAGTTTGGTTTGAAAAAGAAGGGAACAAAAAAAAATTAAAGATATTGGGATTTCTATCAAGCCCTTATTTCCTTTTAACTAACACTGGTAGAGGTACTGAGTAAGGAAATGTGGAATCCCAAAGCTTTATCACCAACATAACTAAAACTAAGAATACACTTGTTAATCAGGAAAACCTCCATCAGCGACTGTTAAAAACTGTGATCATAAATTAAGGCTTTTAGAAGGGATATATGGCCAATAGACAGGATTAAGTAGCAACGTGCTAAAAGTACATAAAGGAACATTAGCATTCAAAATCAAGAAAACATTTTTAAAATCTGAAAAATTGATCGAAAGTTTCATGTTACAAGATCTGAAACTTTTGAGTTGTAGAAACCTGAAATATCGCATGAGAATGGAAAATAAGACAATGAAAATGTATATATGCAATCTGAATAGAGTAAATTCGGAGTTGGAACAACATTAGTTGATCTCTGAAGACAAGTTATGCGAACTTAGTAACAAAAATGTGTAAAAATAACAGGAAAATATGAACAGAGAGATTACAAGAAGTTAAGGAAAAATAATATAGGTCACAAGCCAGTATTCGAAATCAAGTGCAACTCTCTGCACAAAAACCTTTCCAGAATACTAGGGGACACAGAATACTAGGGGACACAAAATAAACGAATAAACGTTCCAATGTGTTGATTTACCTCATCATCTCCATCGGGTTTCTTCTGGAACCAATTGATATTCAACACCTAAAACCCAGAAAGAAAAAACATAATGAACAATATTATTCCAAAAAGAAAAGAAAAACATGCAATTAATAATTACACATGATACCCCTCGATGGGGGATCCATCTACTTAATGGGTTTTAACCGACCCAATTGATTAAGCAAACTATAGCCCATTTATTCTGCTCATTCAAATAAAACTCATCTAGTCTGGCCCATTGACTGACCCATTTGCAAGGGCTCATTTTCTTAAACAAAAAGGAGTTGTAGGGTTTTGGAAGATATCTCTCAATATTCTCGGGATAAACAGGGATCTAGTTGCCATATACAATACAATTTCATATTGACTAGAACTCCTCTCCTATATTGATTAGAACTCTTCTCCTATATTGATTAGTACTCTACATCTACAACTATAAATAGAGGGCTCATAACCCTCATTGTGGTACGCAATCACTTAGGCGATTACTGATGTAATTACTTATGCAAAAGTCTACAATTTCAACACTTTTTCATTGAAACATATACTGACTTGAGCGTCGGAGTGGCTTCGCCTACGGGCGGAGTCATCTTACCATTTTTCTTTGACACACAGACATTTTTGGAGCGGTTCAATTCGGTTTAATTGAAGATAAACCGTTTGTTGCATCATTGCTGGATATTTATTGAAGATCACACTTTTTGGTGATATCAATTGGGGCCGTCTGTGGGAACTATGAGTTTTAGACGTGAGATTAAAAGAAGAAAAAAAAGAGCAGAAACGTGTTTGAATCGAAGAGGATGCACCCCATCATCAAAGCTGCATGGATCGTTTATGCCCCCTAAGATGATCTGTCGAAAGGTTCAAGCTATGGTGTCTCTCCAATGGAGTCTTATGCGCCACTGTTCGAGGAAACCTGAATTCCTCAACCCTCACTTCAGAAACTCGCAGTTATCTCAATCTTCGAGAAGATACATTCGGTGCCGTCGTCGATGCCGTCAGCCGCTGCCTCCATTCCACCTCCAGGCTGTCGTCGATCGATCAACGCAAGAACTCTGCCGATTGGTCAAGGACTCGAAACTTGATCTATCGACTGCCTTACTGGAACTCTATTCTGCGCTAGAAGGTTCTTCGAGTCCGCATTTTCGCTGTGTTTTTATTAAAGCGATTGGATTTCTCACAAGGTTTGGATTCCATGAGAAACCCTCTTCTTTCAGATTTCATTCGTCGGAAATTCATCCGTTCGTTAAGATTCTTTCTTGTGGAACCAAGGTTCAGTGCGAGCTAGTGAAACAAGTAGTTTTATTTATATTGAGGTGTAAGCATCTTAGAATGAAGGCAGTTTGTGAATTCATGGGCCCTTTCTTGAACTATTCGATTATTAAAGTTCCGGTTACAGGGCGCAATTCGGCATTTCCGAGGAACTTAATTTACGATATTGGCTTTCTGTTGCTCATTTCCTCAGGAGGCAATTCCATGGGGCGTCTCAAATATTTCTCCAGTAAGAATGCAGAAGAGGTTGCTGATATTTCTTATGTTGTTGAATGCTTGGTTGATGCATATCTGGTGGTTCTAAGGTAGTTAGTTGGGATGAGATTTCTAGTTCGTGAAGCTCAATTATGTGGTCTGGCACTGCTGGAAGCAATTCTATTGCTGCATACAGATTGTCGCAAGTGTTCGAGCGGGGTTGAAAAATTTTAGATGCATCAAGGCACTTGTTGGCTGTCCAGAAAGAGCTCAGCCTTGATTATATGACTGAATTTTCGTCAGTGATGTTATCCTTGTTCCCAATTCTCATGCAGTCTGAGCTTGAACATGAACAATATCCTGTACTGAAATTGGTTTTGTTTCTATTGAGATGGAAAAGTGAACAAGTTTAAGAGAACAGGCTTGGAATGCACTACGTTTACTCGGCACTTCAAGCAGACTCCATCTTCGGTGCGGCACTTTCAAGCTGACCTTAGCTTTCAAATCCGACACTGCAATAGTTGGCCTCGACTTCAGCCTAATAGGGCTTTTATTATGGGCCCAGCTCTGACTCTCGGTCTCCATTACATTTGTAAGGCCTTAATTGGCAACTCGTGAAACAAAGATAAGTACCCTTGTTTATCTTTCTTTCGGCATGCAGTGCTAGAAATTTCAATCGTTTTTTGGGTTCTTCTATGGAACCCATAATACTTCTTTGACCAAAAAGAAAGTTTTTTATAATCAACCATTTTCAACTATGAGATCGAGGTGCAAAATATAAAACCTTTTTACCTTGGGCATCACATTCCTGAAGTTTGCTATGTGGCACACCATAAGCTCGTTGTGTGGCCTCTTGGGCATCGTGTTCCTAAAGTCCACTATGCGGCATCTCTGATCATCAACCCATCACGTGACATCTCTGATCATCAGCCCACCACGCGGCTTGTATGTCCGCTACAATGTGGCTCTTCAGGCATCACATCCCTAAGGCCCACATAGCAGCATGTCCCATAAACCTACTATGCAGCACATTAGGCATCGCGCCCCTAAGGCCGGTCACATGGCACCTCTCATAGGCCCATACATCAAATATTGGGAGATATCTTCAAAAAATATATATATCATATATATTACTACAAAGCTTTACATGCTCAAGACTTAAAAATCGTTGGAATTTGAATGTTTTAAATTCCTTATGCTACATCAATTGCAAGATATTATTATTTGGGATCGTTTCTGTCTCATCTTTTGTGTATTATTGCAGTACTTTTCGGTGGATCTAAGTTATTGCTCGGGCTTGAAATCTCGCAGTAAGGCCCAACACAGTAGTTCGGGCTTGCAATGTTGCAGTAAGGCCCAACACAGCAGCTCGGGCGTGCCATCTTGCAGTAAGGCCATATTTATCAGCTAGGGCATGCAATCTAGCAGAAAGACCCTATTATGTTAGTTCGGGCGTGCAATCTGGCAGTAAGGCCCTATCACATTGAGCTCGAGCGTGCAATCTGGTAGTGAGACCCTATCACATTGAGCTTGGGCATGCAATCTTGCAGTAAGCCCCTATTATGACAGCTCGGACATGCAATCTCGCAGTAAGGCCCTCCTCAGTAGCTCAGGCGTGGAATCTTGCAGTAAGGCCCTATTTATCAAGTAAGGCCCTATTTATCAGCTCAGACATGCGATCTAGCAGTAAGGCCCTATTTATCAGCTCAGGCATGCGATCTAGCAGTAAGGCCCTATTATGACAGCTCGGGCGTGCCATCTTGCAGTAAGGCCTATTTATGACAGTTCGGGTATGCAATCTCGCAGTAAGGCCCTCCTCAGTAGCTCGGGCGTGAAATCTTGCAGTAAGGCCCTATTTATCAGTTCGTGCTTGCAATCTCGTTGTAGGGCCCAACTCAGTAGCTTGGGCGTGCAATCTTGCAGTAAGGCCATATTATGACAGTTCGGGCGTGCAATCTTGCAGTGAGGCCCTATTATCAGCTCGGACATACAATCTTACAGTAAGGCACCATCGCGTCAGCTCGGTATACAACCTAGCAGTAAGGCCCTACTCAGAAGTTCAAGGCGTTGTCAAAAAGCCCTTGGCACATCAGGAGCACGTTTACGACTGCTCACCTCGCCTCGGTTACGCCAGGCTTTAAGGGTTTTCATCCGACCTCAGGAGCACGTTTACGACGGCTCACCTCGCCTCGGTTACGCCAGGCTTTAAGGGTTTTCATCCGACCTCAGGAGCACGTTTACAACGGCTCACCTCGCCTCGTTTACGCCAGGCTTCAAGGGTTTTCACCCGACCTCAGGAGCACGTTTACGACGGCTCACCTCGCATCGGTTACGTCAGGCTTTAAGGGTTTTCACCCGACATCAAGAGTACGTTTACGACGGCTCACCTCGCCTCGGTTACGCCAGGCGTTAAGGGTTTTCACCCGACCTCAGGAGCACGTTTACGACGGCTCACTTTGCCTCGGTTACGCCGAGCTCTTTGCCTTGGCTACGCCAAGTGCCGTCATGAGTTTTCACCCAAAGCTAAGATTACGCCCAGCAGATGATCAGATGAGCTACAATTGCACCGAGCTCTTTGCCTTGGTTACGCTAGACATATCCGAGTCAGGGATTTCCATCCAGCATGATAAGGTTATGCTCAGCAGATGATCGGTCGAATTTTATTCACTCATATTTATTAGCTCAGGAATTTTGATTAGACAGACATTATTTGCTCATCTTTTGGTTCTGGAGGTCGGCGACCATTATTTGCTAATCTCTATGGTCCAGATCAGAGGCGTATTATCGCCTCTATTTATTATCTCTGGCGAGCATTCTCCGCTCCTATTTGTTATCTCTGGAACTCAGTTCAGATCGGGTGAGCACACTTCGCCCCTATTTATTATCTCTGGAGATCATTTCAGATCAGGCGAGCAAACTTTGCCGCTATTTATTATCTCTGGAGCTCAGTTCAGATCAGGCGAGCACACTTTGCCCCTATTTATTATATCTGGAGCTCAGTTCGGATCAGGCGAACATCATTTGCTCCGCATACCTATTACCTCTGGAGCTTAGTTTAGTCGATCGTCATTTGCACATATTTATCCGATATAGCTCAAATCAGCTCAGAGGAGCTTTATTTGCTCCGTATTATCTCTGGTGCCCGATTGGGTTTATCTGCTCAGCTCAGGATTCTATTGATTCTGAAAATCAAACTAAGTTTCATCCGCGTTGTATATTTATCATCACTGGAGCTTGAGATATCTATTAGTTATGGAGCTCGGGACGCTTAATATTCATAAAGCCAGTGTTATTTGCACAACATGTTTATTTACTACCTCGGTCAGCTCGGTAATCTCTATCAGTTCGGGTCCTTATCACATTTGTTGTTTGGCTCAGTGGAAGTAAACTAGGAAGCAGGGGCACTAGTAACAGGTCGGTTAAACATTTAACAAACTTCTGCTCTTCGACGTCAGTTCGACTAGGAGGGGGACTTGTGATACCCCTCGATGGGGGATCCATCTATCTAATGGGCTTTAGCCGATCCAGTCTGATTAAGCAAGCTATAGACCATTTATTCTACTCATTCAAATAAAACTCATCTAGTCTGGCCCATTGACTGAAGTTCATTTGCAAGGGCTCATTTTCTTAAACAAAAAGGAGTTGTAGGGTTTTAAAAGATATCTCTCAATATTTTCGGGATAAACAGTGATCTAGTTGCCATATACAATACAATTTCATATTGACTAGAACTCCTCTCCTATATTGATTAGAACTCTTCTCCTATATTGATTGGTACTCTACATCTACAACTATAAATAGAGGACTCATAACCCTCATTGTGGTACGCAATCACTTAGGCGATTACTGATGTAATTACTTATGCAAAAGTCTACAATTTCAATACTTTTTCATTGGAACATATACTGACTTGAGCGTCGGAGTAGCTTCGCCTACGGGCGGAGTCATCTTACCATTTTTCTTTGATACACATACATGTTTTTGGAGCGGTTCAGTTCGGTTTAATTGAAGATAAACCGTTTGTTGCATCATTGCTCGATATTTATTGAAGATCGTACTTTTTGGTGATATTAACACACATATGCATACAATTATATATATATATATATATATATATATATATATATATATATATATACCTGAACTTCAGAGGTGGAAGACGGCGAATTAAAATTGTCAGATACGGAAGCCATGGCGCACATCAGTGCGAGAATGGTTATGGCGAAGGTTAGCAAAGCGTTAGCTCTGTACCCAAATGAGTGCATCTTTTCCCTGATTAAAGTGTATGTAGCAGAACAAAGGGTAAATCTGGAGTTGAATCAAATTGAAAAGAATCGTAAATCGTCAATTCTTAAAATCTGGCAACATTTCAACCGGAAGGGATAATGAATTTTTTACCTCGTGAATCGTAGGTGTTGGCGGAGACTGAAACTGATCGACGACGAGTGAGGACTTAAGAAGACGAGAACGAGAGAAAAATGGAAATGAAAATGGTAACTATATGGGCTGGGCTGGGCTGGGCTGGGCTGGGCTTGGCCTAACTTAAGTAATCTCAAATCTTTAATATGTTTTGTTCAAAAAAAAAATATCTTTAAATTTTTTTAAATTATAAATTTGAAGTCTACAATTAAAAATATTTAAATAAGTGACTAAAACTATAAGTGATTATAAACTTGCTTTGTGTTAAACGGTAATGATTTCGATTTATTAATTTTATTTGGATAAATTAAATTAAAGTAGTTTTAAGATTCATTAATTGATGTTTGAACATTTGTATTGAATTACGGATGAATATCTAAATGACAATTTACCTCATTTGGTATCTATAATATACTTTACTTTTATGTAGTTTGTAACCCTGTGGTTTGTAGTATGCAGTTTATCCCTAAGGGTTTGCAAAACATAACAAACACTAAAATTGTGTTTTGTATATATTCACAAACTACAAGATAATAAAGTGCATCTTCACAAACCATGAGGTGAACTGCCTATTTTAAACTATATGGGTAAACTGTCTATTTTTAATCCACAAAGGTATAACCTGCATATTTAAATTACATGGCATAAATTATCTATTTTCAATCCACACGGGTGTAGTATGCATATTTTTCGTGGTGATAAATGGTCAGCTCTTAGAGTTCCAAATATTAAAATATAACAAAAACAAACAAAAAATTTGAAATTAACGTAACAAAAAAAAGATTTATAAAATTGTAGGAAATTGTTACTTCAAGAAACGATTTCTACTTTTTTTTTATTTTTTAATTTTTTTTTTAAAAACAAAGGTAAATTCGTTTGTTGAACAAACGAATTCACCTTTTTCATTTTTTTTAAAATTTTAAATATAATATAATATAAATATTTTAATATAATGATAATTATTATTAGTATATTATATAAAATGTTATATACATATATATATGTATACACCTATCTGTATATATATAATATAAAATATTATAATATTATATAATATATATATAATATATTATTATTATCATTATCATATATATTATATATTATTATTATTATCTATATTTATATATATAATTATATATTATAATAAAATAATAATTGTTTTCGAGTCTTGTCGAGTGGTACAACGCATTTCGAATATATGTACTCTAATAATGCATCGTTACCATCTCGTCGGGTCATGATCGTGGGCATATCATACCCCACAGATTTATTATTATTATTAATTTTTTTTATTTTTATAGTAATAATAATAATTGGATAGAGTTATCAAACTGAGCGGACGGTAATCCGATTTTTGTATACGAACAGACCACAAGCTTACACACATAATGATAATCCAATTTTTGTAAAATTGGATTATGTAAAAACGGATTATAATAAAAATATAATAATAATTATTATTATTGTTGTTGTTGTTATTATTATTCTAAGATTATTACTGTAGTGATAACGAGGCGTCATTAGATGGTGTCCTTGGCACGTGGAGCACTCTCTCTGCGCGTGTATTATTATTATTATTATTATTATTATTATTATTTATCAGTACTGAGCACGACAACCCATTACGAACATGTGTACTCTGAGCTAGTGTTTTCAAAATCGGGCCGAACATAAAATCGGTATCATTTCATAACAATGTCTAATTACATTCTGTCAGTCTAAAATATTATCATCACACCTGCTATCTATGCCAATTATCACATCATTTTTTATAATAATAATAATTATTATTAATTTTATAATAATAATAATTATTATTATCATTAAATATTATTATTATTATCCGTTTTACAAAAATTGGATTACCGTCCGCTCAGTTTGATATCTCTATCCAATTATTATTATTACTATAAAAATAAAAATAAAAAACTATTAATAATAATAAATCTGTGGGGTATGATATGCACAAGATCACGACTCGACAAGATGGTAACGATGCATCATTAGAGTATATATATTTGAAATGCGTTGTACCACTCGACAAGACTAGAAAACAATTATTATTTTTATTATAATATATAATTATATATATAAATATAATATATATTATTATATAATATATATGTTAATGATAATAATAATATATTATATATATATTATATAATATTATAATATTTTATATTATATATATACAGATACGTGTATATATATATATGTATATCACATTTTATATAATATACTAATACTAATTATCATTATATTAAAATATTTATATTATATTATATTTAAAATTTTTAAAAAAATGAAAAAGGTGAATTCGTTTGTTTAACAAACGAATTCACCTTTGTTTTTTAAAAAAAAAATTAAAAAAAAACAAAAAAGTAGAAATCGTTTCTTGAAGAAACAATTTCCTACAATTTTATAAATCTTTTTTTTGTTACGTTAATTTCAAAATTATTTTATGTTTTGTTATATTTTAATATTTGAGTCGCTCTTAGACTACGGCTGAATTTTATAGCGCCAGTGTTGACACAAGTATGTGTTTGCACTTGGCTTTTAAAGACAAAAATTACAACCTATCTATTGATATTTGATCTCAAATTGACAAAACTCGTATTAATTCGAAAGAAATTCTTTATACCAAAAGAAATTATAAACTCCAATCCGATTCCCACTAGTTCATTAAGACAACTGATCCATGCTTGGATCTTGGCAGGAGGAAGTGCTCATGTGAACAAGGGAACCTAATCAAAAGGAAATTAATACTTTGTTTTGATACATGTTAATCAACACTACCACAAATTTTCACTACTCAACTACAACAAAATGCCACAAACTTACCATAGGAACAAGAACACACAACAGACTAAACATCTACTTTCACATAATACAGCAACTATCGGTGTTCTCATCACTGAAAATATGGGTAAATTTATCGTTCGGCGGAGGTGGAGGCCCATAATTCATCCCCGGGTGCACCGGCTGGTTAAACATCATCGGGTGGGAATGATACATATCATTCCCATTCGCCCGTTGCTGATTCATCATCATCATCTGAGCCATGTATTGCTGTTGATTATAAGGATTCCCATGTACCGGGCCAAACTGGTCTGCCGGTGGTCCTTGCGCTGCTGTCGGGAAATTCCCCATCTGCAGCCCTTGAGCAGCGGCCGGAAAATGACCCATTGGATAGTTACCCATCATACCCACATTTCCACCATTTAACCCTTTATGATTAGCATTAAGCTCCTTGAATCCTTGCAGTTTATTGTCCATTTTCGGAACCACGACAAATTTCTCACCCCCTTCCTTGCTCCAGTTATCATTGTTTTTCCCATCGTTCTTGCCATTTTTTGCACTATATTTACCATCTACGATCACAAATCCTCCAGTTTTACCACCTTTTTGATCACCCATTTGATCTTGATTCCTCTTATCTGCCTTAATCTTACCACTGCTCTTCCCATTGCCATTTTTCGGACCAGTTTTACCCAATATACCCTTCAAAAAGCCGAACCTGCTACCTTTCTTTCCATTTTTAGCACCATTCTTGCCCTTCAAATGGCCGCCATGGCCGCCACCACCCACGCCATTTGCAACTTTATTGGATGTTTGATGACCAGTACTGAATTCCTCATCAGATTCATCATCGAAATCATCATCTTCTTCCTCATCTTCAGACAAGTTCAACTTAGCAGATTTGTTATCATCTATACCCAGAAATTTCACATGTTTCGACCCTTTATTCTGCTGCTGCAGAGGATTCTGCTGATGCCCAGTTTTTTGTTGATCTTTGCCACCCTTTTGAGATCGGGTATCCTTGCCTCCATTATTCGGGTTTTCAAAACGGAAATTGTTGACAAAATTTGTGGGGGGTTGTCTATTTTCTGCTCCCCATAACTCAGCATGTTTGCCTGATTTTTCAAGTTTCTCTATGAGAACTGTTGGATGAACATTCCCAGAAACCATCACTTTTCCTTGCTCCATATCTATATTTACCTTATACACTCCTGCAGAATAAAAAATTAAATCTACGATAAATACTTGAATAAAACATGTAAAAAAAAATACAGGAGACAAATTAAAACTCGGATTTCGTCATAAATCTAGCCGTAAATCCCAACGCACCCTGAATCTTCTGCAGCTTCTTCTTAACCTTATCCTTACAGCCATCACAGTGTAAATCTACTCTAAGAACACAAGTCTGCAATTGAAAACAAGCACAACTGAATCATTAACAGAAACAAAAAAGTAGGCAATTATCCCATACGGGTTGAACACAAATTTTCAACAAAAATCACAAGTTTAAGCTAGATGAAAGTTTCCAATAAAATAAATCTCGAGGAAAAGAAACCCCTTGATACCTGAACCTTCAACGCATCTTGCTTATTCATTGCTATTTGCTTATTCATTGTTATTTCGAGTACAAAACAGGAAGAAAAGTTGTGTTGTGAGAAGCTTTATTTTGGTCGAAAATGTTGTGTGAAGCTTAATAGTAAAGGAAAGAAGAAATTGAGAGGTGAGTATATATATATATATATATATATATATGAAGCTTAATAGTAAAGGAAAGAAGAAATTGAGAGGTGAGTATATATATATATATATATATATATATCCTGCAAGAAGCAGCAGCGCTTTACAAAATCAGTGGCCGACTCTCTATTCTTTGTAGTCGGCTACTTTCTTTTGTACTTGAGAAAATAAAGACGAATAGGTTTAAGACACAAGTAAGAAGGCGGTTCCAAGAAGGTAAAAATATCGTCTAAAAAAAACAAAATTAAAAAAAATTTCATTCCGAACACTCTTCACCACCCGTTGGCACTTAGTGGTAAAGTGATTTTTTTAGCCCGAGTTAGTGGAGAGAGTTTGTTTGGGATCGTAAGATCATGAGTTTAATTTTACATTTTTTTATTTAAGCTTGTCGCACCGAACTCACCTAATACAATTTACATGGTTACCATAGTTTACAGACTAACATGTCAACCCAGGATTTATCCAATACACACCCAAAAAATAACGGTTATGGATTCCCTCGTCGTAACAAAAAAGGTGCCATTTTATATTATTAGTTAATTAGTAATTTTTTTTGTTCTAGCCTCTAATATTATATATTCACAATTCCCTTTTTATTATTATTATTATATATAAATATTATGTAAATTTTTAAAAGTTTGCACAAAATTAAATTTTTAAATCTTAGTATATGTTATATTGTCATTTATTTTAACATAAACTATATCAGTTTGTTGAAAAATTATTTTTTTAAATTTATCAAATTAATATTTAACTAATGATGAAGGATTAGTTTTAAAAAAATGCATAAATGAGGACAAAAGCTTTGGAACCAAAAGATTAAATTTGATAATAGTGTAGGGATTTTGGTTGGATGTGTATGTTAAGGTAGTAGCAAGCAATGTGACAAATGATTGTGAATGTCGAGGTAATAGTTCAACTATTTGTTCTTGAAACGATATCGACACGCTATGGTGCTTACAGTTGCAATGACAATTTCTTTATCAAGATACAACGACTATAATTTGTGATAGGAGCACACAAAATCACAAATCCTCAGATCACAAAGGTTTAAAGACACTCTACAAAGAAATGTGATGAACAATATGAATATGCAGATAATCTGCTGTCAAATCAATGATTTAATCTTGTTAAAGTGTATTTAATTCGTAAGGGAGTTGTTCTATATATAGTGCATTATTATATGCCATGAAAATACACCTATTGGATGCATTTTTACATGAACAAGTGCATCTATACGGCAAATGAGTACACAACCATTCATAAAATCTGGAAAAAAATAGTTTCGGATAGCCAACCGGACGCCTATGCGCGGCATGTGCTGAGCCTATGCACAATGAACTTTGCTTGGAAATTTTTCCATGCAGAGGATGCCTGTGGATAAGCGTCATTTTTCCACTTATATTTCTATGTTTTCTCGTTGCTTTTTACCTTGCTTCTTGAACGATATTACACTTTTAGTATGAATTTTGCATGTTTTAGGAATGTAAGTAGAAGTGCAATAAAATGAAGACAATTAGCTAAATAAAGATGGAAAGGGACTCAAATGACCTTTTATGGTGAAACAATGACTCTTTTAAGCATTATAAAAGGAGACTTTGCCAACTCCAACAAGGACTCCTTTAAGAGTTATAACATGAGACCTTTTTCCAACTCCAACAATGACTCTTTTAATAGTATAAAAGGACACTCATACGTCAACTATGTATACCATATTCCACAACCATACACCACCATCAATCTTTCATCCTAGAATTGGAACAACCGAACAACCCAACAAAAGAGATCAAGAGAGACGATCGAGAAGGAAGCGATGATCTACGGATGGGACGCCATGAGTTTATTCTTACTTTTTAATATTTGTTTTGTTTTGTTTTGTTTTATTATGATAATGAACTAAATTTATTTATCAAGCCTAGACAATCCTTTGTTTTAAATCTGTGATTTGATGATTAGTTTTGACTGAATTCCTATAATTCTTTGAATATATTTTATGATTTTAATGCTTTTGAGGGATTGATCACCTTTGAATGATTTTAGTATTGCAATTGACTTGACCATACGATATTGTGATACGAATCTAGTAATTCATACCGTGAGTTTTAGATTGAGATGAACCAAGAAAATCTAGCACATATGTGATGGCAATAGATTTACCAAGATCGAAGGCTAGAAATTTTCATAGATCTTATGAAATATTGAGTTGTTAAATAAGTGCATGACCATTGACTTACTGCAATTCGATATTATGTTCAATATAAATTGACCATAGTATATTGGATAGCTAAGGAAAACTTGTCACCTTAAGGTTTTGGATATTCAATAGAGAATTGTAGGGATTGCATTGATGAACCGACGTCTTGATAATATTCTCTCGGAATTTTTTCATTAATCTTGACCGACTTGGTTGGATTAGTAGTTTAATTTAATTAATCAGTCTAATTATTATCGTATGTTGAATATAGTATAAAGCGTCTTATTTGATACTTACAGTTAGTTCATGTGGGTTCCACACTCGTACTTCTCATAATCTATACTAAAACTTGACAACTGTGCACTTGCAGTATAATCACGCTACATTGGAATTTTATTGTTAAATAAATGACGATCACTAAGCGCCTCATCATAGGCACCTAGGGCGCCACAACAGGCGCCTAGGCGCCTCTTCTGTTGCCCGGGTTTTTCCTGGGCAACTTCGGTGTCCTGTTTTTGTCCCGTATTTCATCGTTTCGGATTTTTTTTACTTTTACATGCTTAATTTCAATTCATTAAGCATAATTTTTCCAACAACCCCCCACAAGATTAAAATTAATGCACGAGTGCAAATGAGTGCCTTTAGCGAATCGTTATAGCATCTGGAGAGTGGTAGCTTACGGCTTTAAACCTTCCGTGGTAGTATTCAATCAGATTTACTTGACTTAATATTGAATTTAAAGTATTGACCTATTTAGTCGTTGGTGTAGACCTAGAGAATTTAACTCACACCATAACAACTCTAACATTCATATTGATTTCTTACGGTTGTCTCCATTTCAACCTTGGACCACACTTGGTTTCATAAGTGCTTTCCATTGTTTGAAGCGACCTCACTTCGCACTTACGTAGGTGATGTCCTAGAAGAGTATCTCGTTATACTCCAACATATCTTTACATATCTTAGAAATCATTAAAGACTTCTGTCTATCTTCGTACCCTTTTTGCGGGCTACCCCCCTTTATCAAAGGAATGAGTTGTAGATGGATCTCCAATATGTTTATACAATCTCATAGTTTAGTTGTTTCTGTTGAGTCTTAAACGCATGGTTGAGTTTAATGCTTAATTTATCTTCGAATTATATATGAGTTTTGATGATCAACAAAACTTGTGTTTGTTATACTAATGTGTATACTTAGTGTACAGGTTAAATGGTTGAAAAGTGGATTGATTGGAGAAAATCGATTGTGCAAGGCTTAGGGCAAATCACCCCAGGCGATGGTGATCATCGCCCCAGGCGATGGCAGCCAGGAAGGGCATCGCCACACCCATCGACAGAGGCGACGCCGAGGCCCATGCGCATGGCCCGAACGCCTGAGGTGATGGATGCTTCGCCTCAGGCGATGAAAGTTTTTGAGCAACCGAGGCTACGTCATTGATTTTTGGTAGTGATCGCCTGAGGCGATCTGTGCATTTTGGTGACCATTGGGGTGCGGCGATGGTGATCGCCCGAGGCGATCTTGGAGTGATTAAAGCCTTAAGTGTAGCAACGGCTAGTAGGAGCCTTGGGGGCCTCCTACACTATAAATATGGATGTTTTGGAGCTTTTTGAAGACAAGAAACAAGGCTATAAACTACAAGAAAGCTTCGCTCAATTCAAATTAATCTTTGCAAACTTCATACGTTTGTGTTGTATTGGAGTTTGTAATTCATTTCTTGTTGTGTGAGTTTTGATTCTTCGTGTTGGTACACCGTGAAGGTGTTTATGTGAGTTATTGTAAGGTCCTCCAACACCGACGCAAGTTGGAAATTGTAAAAGTCATCAACAAGTAAAGTTGGTGCAAGTGTGTGGCTAT
Source organism: Haberlea rhodopensis (assembly GCA_907163345.1). Lineage (NCBI taxonomy): Eukaryota > Viridiplantae > Streptophyta > Magnoliopsida > Lamiales > Gesneriaceae > Haberlea > Haberlea rhodopensis. The sequence continues at coordinate 339,117 of CAJQUN010000104.1, forward strand.
CCTTGGAGCCCTCAAGGCCAAGAAGACTCGTGAAGAGTGTGGGTAACTCGGGAAGAGTTTTGTGTGGCTATCCTTGGAGCACTTAAGGCCAAGAAGACTCGTGAAGAGTGGTTGACTCGTGAAGAGTTTGTTTGTGGCTAACTTGGAGCCCTTAAGGCCAAGATCATTTTCATTCTAGTGGAACCTCGGTTAAACGTTTTCTAACCGGGAAGAGAAGACGTAGACGATTCATCGCCGAACTTCTATAACAAATTCTCTTGTCATTTATCGCTTTATTTAATTTACGCATTTATTTACTACTTCATTTTATTTATTGTTCGATTGACTTGAAGTCTTCCGCAGCGCAAACTCGACATTTTTGCAAATTCATTTTAAAACGCTAAAGTAGCCAATGAACCTAGATTTTGAACCTAGATTTTGAGATCTTCAGTCACATTGGTTGGGTATCACTTTTTAATTATAGGGTTTCAACCACATTCCCTGTAAGGACCCTAGTTCCTTAAGTGCGGATTAAAGGCATAATTAGAGCTAACATGCATTATCAGAGTATAAATGTTCGTGTTGAGACTTTGAGCCTTAAGAATTACATGACAAATTAAGGACTTTCAAATTGATTAATTACATTCTCTAACAATGAATGTTATTCACTATAGTTTTACACTACTCCTAGAGTAGACACTATACAAAATAATCATGTCCTTCCTTATCAAAAGCGTTCTTCACAAGCTCACTGCCTCAACCCGCCTTAGCCCATTTATCATGCCAAAATGTACCTACAAGGACAACCCCAAAACATGAGCATATAATAATCCATATTTAACACAATATCAATATAAGGCGTAAATGCATAAACCGTAATAAAACACTTCCTGTTTTTCCCATGCATTTTAAACGCTCTGTTGGGGTTCAACAATTGCCTCTGCTTTGTGATCGGTCGAACACGTGGCGCTTGTGCCAGTGTATGGTTGAAAAGATTGATGTTGCGCCATTACCCTTAACTATAGTTATTGGTAAAGCGGTAAGCGCTCGATCCTACAATTGGTATCAGAGCCAGGTGGCGTGTTCGATTCCCATGAGTTGCAGAGAGTGCAATTATTGGGGGAGGGATTGTTGGGGTTCAACAATTGCCTCTGCTTTGTGATCGGTCGAACACGTGGCGCTTGTGCCAGTGTATGGTTGAAAAGATTGATGTTGCGCCATTACCCTTAACTATAGTTATTGGTAAAGCGGTAAGCGCTCGATCCTACACGCTCCCTTTTTGGTTGTCCCTGTACCATAACTCATGAGTATAATCAATAGATTATTTAATGGTTCTATACATGTCATGATATAACACCATTTCATATTCACCAATCACCATTCCCTAGTCTGTTATAATAGTGCATTTTAATGCACATCGCTTGTCATGACAACGGCACTAATACCCCTCGCTTCTACATATTAGCGGCATTGAATAACCTCGCGCAAATGCGACATGCGGCAATACCCTCGCTTCAACATTTGGCGGCAAATATTCTTTCCTCGCTACAATATGACAGCGACAAGTATTCTATCATCGTTTCAAGTGACAACGGCAAAGCATTAAAATCATCACTCTATATAACCATGACTCATGGGATGTGCACCAACAATCATCATATGCATATACAATCATCATGCATAATTCAACATGTATTTGCATCCACAATGCACAATTCCATATATACTCGCATCCACAATGCATAATCAATGAGTATAATAGATATATGTATCGTTGGGTGCCCGTACGTCTCTTTACGTACCTTTCCAAAAGTGGGATTTGATATGACTTCACTTCATTGGTTGCGTCGCCACCTGGGATGGTTCTACACAATCACATAACCCAATATTAGAAGCCAAATAATAGCCAAATACCAAAAATTAGTCAAAAGAATCCATTTCCCAAAATTCAGCTTCTGGCGATCGATCGCTGTGTCGAGGCGATCGATCGCGAGTCTTACCGATCGATCGCCTTGACATAGCGATCGATCGCCCGACTTCACTGGCTCGAGGCGATCGATCGCGCCATTCATGGCGATCAATCGCCTGCACCAGATTTTCGCACTGTCCCTCGGCGATCGATCGCGCCATTTTCGGCGATCGATCGCCACAGTCTGCACACGCGATTTCACCATTTTTGCTCTATATTTTCTTCCCCATCTTCACCAACACATAAACCAACAAACCCAAAACATAAGAATACTATAAACCTTCAACATACATCATAATACTACCCAAAATCCAACAACCAATACAAAACCATACCAACCTAAAACAAACCCATTTCAAAACAACAAATACCAACTCAAATCAAAACCAAGCACCATTAAAACATCAAGGAGGGTTCCATACCTCTAATGGACTCCAAATCTCACAAGAAATCTCACAAACCAAGCTTTTGTGAAGATTTCTCCTCCTCCTAAGTGCCAATTTCGAAAATGGGTGAAAGGGGTTAGGGTTGGGGAGAGTGAGTTGGGGATTGGTAAAGTGAAAGGTGAGGTGAGGTTAGTGGGGTATAAATGGGGTTTAATTAAAAACATGTACCCCAATTATTAGCATGATGTATAAAATACCCCAACATGGTATTTTAAAAGCATTTTACCAAAATGCACCCAAAACCTCAAATAAATCCATGCTTTCCAATTAATTATCAACCATTACAATTAAATCATGCTAACATCCAATTTCCCAACATGCACAACATGCATCGTGAAATGCACTATCGGGTCACGCCTACCATGTGACTAAGCATTTCAACAAGATAATTAATTCCAACACATAATTTAATTATCACCATAATTAATCACATAAACATAATTAATGCCCAAATTGCAATTAATTATTTCGGGGATATCACATTCCCCTCGATAAACTTTTACATGATCTCTTGGTTAACCATTCATAAGCGGATCCGCGGTTTTCTCACATAACCAATTAAGATTATGCATATAAAGATCATTGTCATATGGTATTATGTCTATGATTTATATGTCAAGACCTATCATTACATACTATCTTGTGCCCTTTTGTACAACATATTGGCTTCATAATGTACTATAATTACAGGCACATGTTCTCTCCAACTCGAATTTCTTTAAGAAACCTTGAAGTTATTCGGCCTCTTCTCCGGTTTTATCCAGTGCAATGAACTTGATTTTATTGTGGATCAAGATATATATGTTTTCTTAGAAAATTTCCATAACATGGAGTCTTTTTCAATAGTAAACACATTACCATTCATGGAATTTTAGCCCTTCATTATAGCGGTTTTGCTATTACTTTGCCAAAAAAAATTCACTTAATAAAAACATCGAAGCCACCTGGCTTATTCTTCGTTTTATCAAGCGCTATAAATTCTGAATTCATAACCGATTGAGCTACAATTTTTTTTTTATAGAGAATTTCTTTTGTTTTTTTTTCATGACATAAGAGCTTTACCAATGGTTAACACATTATCATTTTGTGTTAGATATCTAATTTGCATCATTATATCCTTTCTAATACAGCATGATATCTCAAATTTTGAATTTCAAGCATTGTAGACTTTCATTATCCATATTGTAAATTTGGAACTAAGCGTTATTGCTTATAAATTCGAAAGTATAAGAAATTCTCAATTTAAAATCACAATTCATATTTTAAGCACGCAGATTCTTAAAAAATCTAAGTCTGATATTTTATTTCTTACAAACTTGAATTTTAAGTGCAAGCATAAAAATTTTTCGAAACTAGAATTGAACATGAGAATTCATCTTGGAAACCTCAATTCCAAATTCGACATTGTTGCACCAACATTCATCATGTGGAAAATGTTCATCAACTTTTTCTTCATTGTTTCGATGATTTTTATATTGCTTTTCATAATGAGCATATCATCAACTTACAATAATATTTACATATGCTTCATGTGTGTCACTTTTGTTACTTTGACTCTTGTTATGACTAATTTCAGTCAGGCACTCCCACACTTTGAATATTTGTAGAAAATTTGTCCTTAAAGGATTGTCTAAGTGTGGTACTTAGAATATGGTTGACTAATATAATTATTTCACCCCACAGTTTTGGGTAATCTTGAACTTATCAAAATTTCATTGGCATTCAACTTTCAAGTTTCATTATTCTAGGCTTTATAAATTTATAAATCAAAATTCAAGATTTTATTTCTTATAAATTTTGGTTTCAGCACACAATGCTTACACACTTTGAAACTTGGACAATATTCTCTAATATGATTCACTATTTGGATTTTAAGCATACAAACTTATAAAATCGAATTCAAGATTTTATATCTTGCAATTTCAAACTTTAAGTTTATAATGCTTAGAAAATTGAGATATAATCAACTTTTAGAAAGAACAACGAATTGTAGCATTCGATTCACCATTTGTATTTTAAGCGTACAAATCTTAGAAAACTTGAATTCAAGGTTTAATAACTTGCAAATTCAAATTTTAAGCGTAAAATGCTTAGCAACAGAAATAGAATCAACTCATAATTCTTCATAGCAAAACTCATTTGCTTAATTTGTTTTCAACCTCATTCTCATAGTGTTTTTGCTTCGTAGCAACAGCCATAACAATATCTTGTGCAACAATCAACAAAGTAACACATTATTTTTTTCACATCCCAGTTTGCACAAACTTTCGATCATTAGCATCATTGTGAATTACTTATAGAGATATTACATTTTATTCGTAAATTGCAATGACGGTTTGTTAACTTATCATCTACACAAGTCCATACATATGTTTTAAGTTAACATCCACAGAAAGCAATAATTTTACAATTACAATTTTATGTAATGAATTATGATTTACATTATTTAAAAAATCAAGCCACAAATCATAAGATTCAATCAAATTAATAACATAATTTTATTGCTTTCATTGACGTATAATCTTTTTTACATTCAATCAAAAAAGTTCTTCATATAACCTTTTCTTCAAACACTAAGTTGGTTCATACAATCTTTGTCAAATTCAAAATATAAATCAAGTGGTAAGCATGAGATCAGATAAACCGTCTAGCAGGTTGTCTTCTTCGGCTATATTGACCAGATCTTTTGCCTTCCCTCGATTATCTATTTTGTCGTGACAATCTTTAGTTGGATGGTTTGGCTTTCCACATTTGTAGCACTTTACCTTGACCTTTTTCGCATTTCCATTTTCGGAGGCATTATCGTCAAACTTTTGCTTTGATCCGATATGTTGTTAAACCAAGTTCGCATGTGCTTCCATTTGGTGCCTACCCGCTTTTCTCTTGGACGTCTTGTTGTCCTTCTTGATTTGCAGACGAACCACAAGATCTTCAAGACTCATTTATTTACGCTTGTGTTTGAGATAACATCTATATCATTGTGGCCACTTGGAATGAATCACTTAGATTCATCCCCTCCGCATGAATATCATGCAAGATAACTTGTAAATCTTGCACGTGCGTCATTGCTGACTTTTTGTCAACAATTTTTATATCCATCAACTGTCCAACAATGAATTTTTTAATGCTGGCATCCTCGAACTTATACTTTGTTTCCAGATATTTCCATAGTTTCCTTTGTTGTTTTCACAAGGCAATAAACACTATATAACTTATTGTCTAACCCATTTAGGATGTAGTTCTTGTAAAGGAATTCGCTTTGGTTCCAAGCATCAAATGCAGCCCTATTTTGTGAGTCATCTTCTCATTCTTCAACCATATGGGCATCATTGGTTAAGAACCTTTCCAAACTCATAGTGGTCAAGTAAAACAACATATTTTGTTGACATCTCTTGAATTCATTCCCATTGAATGTATCTAGCCTTTCTTCATGATGAACGAAAATCTTCTTTCCATTCGATGAAGCCATTTGTTACAATTATCGTTTTAAGATTGTGGGAATCTTAGAGGGATGTGTATCTTTGGGTAATAGCAATCAATCGACAAATGACTTTGAATGTCGAGGCAAGAGTTCAGCTATTTGTTCTTGAAATGATATTGTCTCACTATGATGCTTATTATTAAAATGACAATTCGTTTTTCAAGATATAACGACTATGATTTGTGATAGGAGCACATCAAATAACAAATCCTCAAACTACAAAGGTTTAAAGGCATTCTACAAAGAAATGAGATGTACAAGATGAATATGAAGAGGATTTGCTGTCAAATCTATGATTTAATCTTGTTAAAATGTATTTAATTCTCAAGGGAGCTGTTCTATATATAGTGCATATAATTAGATGCCACGAAAATAAACCACATGGATGCATTTTTCCATGAAAAGTGCATCTATATGCCAAAGGGTACACAACCCTTCATAAAATCTGGGCGCATAGTCGCAATATGTGATGCGCCTATGCACAATACACTCTGCTTGAAAAGTTTTTCCAAGCAGAGGGCGTCTAGGTGCCACTAACTAGGCGCCTCCCTTGTTGCCCGATTTTATTTTTTGTGATAATTTTTTTTTACTATCACGCACTGCTATTTTGGTTTGATAATGAGTACAGGCGAACTATCCGAGCACGAAGAAAATTTTTAATATGATCATGAGATTGAGAGGACACTACATAGGAGGAGAAGAGACGCTAGGCGATTGGAAGAAGACGAAGAGAGGAACACGATGACTACGAATAAAAGCTTGAGACAATTGACAAATCCTACCTTGGATCAACAACCTCTTTGCATCACTTTCCATGCTCTGGCTAATAATGTAAAAGTCGAACTTAAATCTGGTTAATTCATTGTTGACTGCTTTTCATGGTCTTGCAGGTGAGAACCCCCACAAGCATTTGATGGAATTTCACTGGTGTGCACTACTATGAAGTCGAATGTCGTAATGTAGGAGCAAATTAAATTGTGAGCTTTTCCATTCTCTTTGAAGGATGCTGCTAAAGATTGGCGCTTCTACCTACCTTCCGGATCTATCACTACATGGACTGATTTGCAAAGAGTCTTCCTTGAGAAGTACTTTCCTGCTTCGAGGGGGACAAACATAAGGAATGAGATATATGGTGTCAAACAACACCATTAATAGTCACTACACGAGTACTGGGAGCGTTTCAAGAAATTGTGTGCAAGATGCCCACAATTCCAGATAAGTGAACACCTTTTTATTCAATATTTCTACGAAGGTTTATTTTCTGCTGACAGGAATCTCGTGGATGAAGCGAGCGGGGGGAGCTTTCATTGATAAGACATGTGGAGGCAAGGAACTTAATAGCAAAACATGGCTGCCAACTCCAAACAATTTAGACAAGCTCGACATGGACAAACACCAAGACAAGAGGTAAACGTATCAATTTTAAAACGACACTTACCACAATCACATGAGATCTCCTATGTTGTTCATGTTCTCACAATATCTCGAGGTGTGAACTGCTACGTCTGCTGCACGGCCCTTTCAGAAAATTCCATCTGTTATTCCTGAAGTCTGGCTGTCCTCCTATGCATTGAACCTTAGCAATTTTCTGAAATTTTCAGTCTGACCCATTTTTGTAGAAAAATCACTAAACGCACAATAAACTTGCTCACAAGCAAGTAATGTTTCCAGACTCGTAGACAATCGACCACTGCATAAAATATACACAAATAAATATAAGGATTCAATCAAATAAATAATCATCAAATCATAGGTTCAAAACAAAGGATTGTCTAGCCTCGACCGTCCCATTGCCTTCAACTTTTGAGACTGTTGAATTTCTCATGTAACAGTGCTCATCATTTACCGGTTGATAGGTCTTGAACATCAATTTGTTGGCATTTCACATATAAAACATCAAACTTTCGTTTCACCTTCGAAGTTTGCAAAACATGCAACAACTAACATCACAAGTTTCAGACCATAGAAACTTAACCCCTTTCTGGGTCAGCTGTATCAATGGCTTAGCGATCTTGGAGAAACCCTCTATAAATCGATTTTGGTTGTATTTTTGTATAATCCTAAGGAATCCAGTAAAAGTGCAAGACTTGCTCGAAAAACCCCATATATCGACTTAAAGGTGGAAACGGAATGAAAGGTGACAAGTCATTGGTTCTAAAGTGACCACTTTTCGTAAAAACTTCATAATTAATTCATACAACATCCAAATGACATGATTCTAGTAGGAGAATTTAAATAACTAAAAATGCAACAAGGCCCAATGACCCATGCACATGCGTAGAGATTCATTATACTTCTTTTGAAAGAGCACTGATACACCATACGAGGAGTTCGATGGCAACAATGATAGACTAAAAACCGATACAAACCATCAATTTTGCTCAGTTTTTCTGTCCGTTCAAATTGGTTCAAAATACCTGCTCGACCCTAGCAAACAGTGCATATAGGAACTATATAATAACAAATAATTAAAACACGGATATTGATGATATTGTCCTGTGTTCTTTGATGATATCATCAATCAAAGATATTTTAGGCCTCGGGATTGCCAAATGCTTTCACTTTAATGGCTTTGAATAATCCACTTAACTTTAGCAGAATATTTCATATATTTTTTAATGGCCCATAACGCCATTACCATATCTAGACCTCCACAAAAGGACTACGTGCCTACGTCTCCGCTTTTACTTTGGCAGAATCTTACAGTGTATTACTATATGGATATGTTCGGTACTAAATGCATTTTTAGTTTGGTATATTTGTTCTGTCTGTGATTTAGATTTTTATAATTTCAAATCTATAATTTTGGTTATCTATATTTCCTGTGCCAACGATTTCGATCTTTTATCTTTTTACACTTACAATTTTAGTTGTTTTTTATTTATCACCTATAATTTTAATCATTTATGTTGTATCAGTCTACCATTTTAGTCCTTTATTATTACGATTATCAATAACTTTTAATATTTTAGTATTAAAATTAATAATTTTAATATTAAAATCACTAAATTTTAATATTAAAAATATTAATATTTTAATATATAACAATAATTATAAGAATTACATATATCATTTAAAGAAACTATAAATTTTAAAAAAATTCAAATTTATCATATTTAAATAATTATTCTAATTAATTATTAAAAAAATTATCTTATCTATTTTATATTATTAATAATAATGACATTTCTGTTGCTTTGAATTAGTGTACTAATAAAGTGCAGAATTAGCAAAGCCTATGATAATTATTTGCAACTTTTTATTTTTTTTTATTTACTTTTCAATAGGATATAATTATTTTATTTCACTTTTTTATTGCTATAAAAATAATATTACATTAATTCTAACATTATCTCATAATACTTAAAAATAAATAATTTATATATTTTGATATGAATAAATACGATAATTAGAGATCTCTTCTCAAAATATAACCGAAGAATTTCTCAAAAAACACATTTCAATAAAATATATATTTTTAATACTACTAGAAATACAACCAAATAGATAGAAAATGATTTATGGAATCCTGATAACCTTTTGTTTTAATCAAATATTATGTACGAGTTACACAAAATGCTCTCGTTTAGCTTTCCGCGTATACTACTTCTTTCCACCTTCGTGTGGCTGTTGGTCTGTCCGGCCATCGCCATCATCCATATCCGCTCTGTCGCAGGTACGATAATGTGGTCATTTGGACATGCTAGTTATGCAGGTATCATTGTGGGTTTTGGTTCCTTGCTTGGTTTTTCTTTGGGGCAGTCGGGTGGTTTGATAGGGGATTAGGTAGAGATGGTGGTTCGGTGGTGTTGCTGGAGGAGGAGTTGGACTCGGCGGAAGTCTAGGTGGAGATGATGGAGGTGGTGGTGGTCTCTGTGTGTGTCTTGGAACCGGGTGCAATTTTGGTGGAGGGATTTGATATCGCAAGAACAGAAGTTTAAATTGTGAATATCACCACTCTCTTATGCATCTTTACCCTTTTTTTATAAGCTAATACCTAGGCCAAACTACAAGCTAATAAAAACATATTTGATTTATGTATGCAAGTGACTAATACAATGGAGAAGAGTGGGCAAGTGAGCTTATACTTGAGTTAATGTATAACTTGAGCTATTGTGGGATTACATTTATTGGATCTATAATTTGTTCATGACACTTGTTTATGACCACAAGCGCACGTTCGCTGCTTTGTTGAGTATGAAATGTCAAGGGATTGAACTTGTTCCACTGTTAACTTTTCACCACCTTTCATTACTATGCATGTTTAAAATTGATTGAGAGGAGGACAAGTTAGTTTGTTATGAAGCTATGAGCCAACAAAAATATTGTAGTTTTGTCTGATTTACTCGAGGTCAAGTAAAGATTAAGTATGTGGGAGTTTGATGTGGCTAGAAATATACACATCTATTGCGTTTAATTGTCTATGATTTGGTATGTTTTTATAGTTAATTTGATACATATGCTACCTAATCATATATTTGTGTAAATGTACGTGGAATCAAAGATATCAAGCTAACAATGGCGAATAAGAAACAAGAAATGCATTGGAGTTGACAATAGATCAAAGTAGACCAAGAAAAATCATAAAAGTTGACTGAGGCACGCGATTGATCGACCAGAAGAGCTCGATCGATCGAGCATGGCAGAAAAATCACACAACAAAAAGTTGGTCTTACCGATCGATCACCGAGATTGGGCGACCGATCGCCGAGCTAAAAATTATGGAAAAAAATAACCAGCGATCGATCGATGGCTTGTGCCGATCGCTCGCCAGAGGAGTTCGAGTAAAATTAAAAGACTTGATTTCTTTTCATCATACAATGACTCTTCCTCTTCCTCCTATAAATACCCCTCGACCATCAGACCTTGGGAGACACTTTTTACATACTTTTGCATAATTTTCATAGATAATTCATATCTAGTTCATCATAGTTCGAAGGCGACGACGAAGATCGAACGGGCATGACAACCTCGACAAGTGACGATCTACATAGTTTGTCTAGTTTGTTTTCTTTTATGGTTTTTATATTGAATTTGATGGTTTTTAATTTAGTCATTAGTGGCTAATCACCTTTTTTTATTCTTGGTTAAGGAAGATAATACATTGTGATTTATTTTTCTTATGAAATGTGCTTTTAATCAATTTTTTAATGAGTATTGATTGTTTTTCTATACTTGATTAATAGGATTGTTGTGTCTAATTATTGGATTGATCATCTAGTAATTGTGCATACAATCTAACGTTTGTTATATGAAGCAACTAAGATTAATAATTTTACGCGTGTGAGATTGTTAAATCCTTAGGAAAAACATTCAACTAGATTAAATATAGACGGGTTGATTATATTGTCTAGCTTCGTTTTTCTCACTAGTTTATGAATCTATCATCTTTTAATCTTAATCGCGTGTATTTTGGTTAATTGATTGATAATGGTTAGAATCGAACGCGTGAGCTACCTAACTACGATTAAGGTGAGATATGAATTAATTTTCCAAGGCGGATATTCATATGCAAATTGAACCTTTATGAGAATTGATGATTAAGATAATAAACCCAATTGTAAAGTCGATCGAAAGCCAAACATCGCTTTTCTCATAATTTAATCAATTTTATTTTACTTTTGCATGTTAATTAATTCATAGTCTTCTTAGATTTTTTGCATCATGATATTAGTTTAATTGATTTTAAAATCCCCCCTTTTTAATAATTGTTTGCATAATTAACACAAAAATACATCTTTCCTCGTGGGATCGATCTCTACTCACGCTACTACATACTTATTGATATTAACTTGAGAATTTTTAATTTGGGCGTACGCGATAAATGCTACCAAATTTTGGCGCCGTTGCCGGGAAAGACATTGTTTATTTTTTGTGATAATTATTTTTTTTTACTATCACGCACTACTACTTTGGTTTGTTAATGAGTACAGGTGAACTCTCCGAGCACGAAGAAAATTTCCAATACGATAATGAGATTGAGAGGACACTACATAAGAGGAGAAGAGAAGCTAGGCGATTGGAAGAAGAAGAAGAGAGGAACACGGTGGCTGCGAATAAAAGCTTGAGACAATTGGCAAATCCTACCTTGGATCAACAACATCTTTGCATAATTTTCCCTGCTCTTGCTAATAATGTAAAAGTCGAACTTAAATCTGGTTTAATTCATTTGTTGCCTGCTTTTCATGGTCTTGCAGGTGAGAACCCCCACAAGCATTTGATGGAATTTCACGTGGTGTGCACTACTATGAAACCGACTGGCGTAATGTAAGAGCAAATTAAATTGCGAGCTTTTCCATTCTCTTTGAAGGATGCTGCTAAAGATTGGCTCTTCTACCTAGGTTAGCCATGATGTACATACAGTTCACCAAAATGTACATGTTAACACAAAATCATAGCATACAACAGCATATAACAAGCAGAACATATCCCTCAGTGCACCTATACTCCACTAGGTAGTTTACCCAAATCAGATTTTTGCTCTGATACCACTAATGCAAGACCCTCACTATCTTAAACCATTTTTCATGATAATATAAACATATGTATATTATGTACTATAGAGTTGAGTCGATTCATTTTACAATCAGTTGTATTCATTCATTACATGTCATAACTAAATACAACTCAAATTAGACATGTTTTCTCGGTTTCTCTAATCAACTACTCTATCATCATCAATATAGCACAATGGACCCACAATCCTGGCTTCCCTCGCCCAAAAGTGTCCCTACAGAACAACCAACAAAATACGATGAACACCATTGTACTATGTATCACATATCAACAAAATATATGTAATAAATATTCTAATACAGTAGCTATAAAAACTCCATATATGTCATTCCTATATCGTGTTCTTCGAGTTGTTCATGTAGCATACTCAATCATAATATAATTTCTAACAATTATATACAATGCATATGTCATGACATATCAAAATCTCATCTCGATCATATCATGATCATCGTCTCACACTCATTTCAATCTCAATCCAGTGAATACCATATCCTCATTTTTTCCATGGCTACGTATAATATCATCACTCCCTATATGAGTAGCACATATATCATTGCTATTACACCCCATATGATCCCATCATATGAGTAGCCAATATATATTACATTTCAATTCCATATACGAGTCTCAGATATTCTATTACTGCACGCCTCTCATCAATACACAATCACGCCTCAATGCGTTGGTATTCACCAAATCCACTTCATACATAAGCACAAATATGTATGAATGCAAAATAAAAGTTCGTATGTCCCACGTACCTGATAATCTCCAAAAGAGGTAGAGCGACCACAAGTAATAAACTTTCACCCCGTTCGATGTCCGGTCGTATGTGAGGGCTCTACAAACACATAAGATATTAGAATCATGCTATATTTCTTATTATCAACATTGAATATATACAATATCCTACATCTATCCATGCTACAAATCAACAAAATACAAGACATGTAAAAAAATCCCATTTGCCGCCTACCGATCGATCGGTAAAAACCACCGATCGATCGCTAAGCCTTCCTCGATCGATCGCCCAATATGCTCGATCGATCGACTACTGCAGAAATTTTGATTTCCATCGACCGATCGATCTGCGCAATCTACCGATCGATCGGTGAGTCATGTTATGCGCAAATTCGTCCCTTTTCACCATTTTTTTCACCTTCTTCCATCCTTACTCATAATTAGCTCATGATATATGAACTCACTCATACATACAACATCAACACATCATAACTTACCTCTATACTTCTTTCACATAAGATTTCATCAATTCTAACCACAAGTTACCACAATTTATCAAAACACACCTCAACACACCAAAAACTTACACCATATAAAAACAAATAATTTCTCTTTCTTAAACATATGTGGAAGGTAAAAATGACTTACCCAAAGCTTTCATGAACTTTGATACAACATTTGATGAAGAGTTGGTCCAGAATCAGAAATGGAAGAGAAGAGAAATGGGGTTTTTTTGAGTTTGATCGTTATCTTTTTTCAAAAATCAGATTTGGGGTTTAACATTTGCAAGTTAATCCTTGAGGTTTACACAACATATCAGTTTGACCCTCTCTCAATTACAAGTTACTCCTTTATCATCTTGTGTTTGCAATTGAGTCCCTTCTCTTTTATTCTCATCCCCCACATCACTATACATATGCCACTTCAAACATCAATTTCATAGTTTACTATGCATTACCTCACTTAACCTCACTTACTTCACCAAATCATATGATACTTAAAGCTTAGATGCATATGCGATATCAAAATCCATTTATTACTCATTTCATTCTTTTTGTGTATTATTATCTTATCATGCACATAAATAAAACATCTTTCATATGTTAATTAAGTCACGTCAGATGGACTATCACACCACCCAAGCACGAGGAAATGAAAGAAGAAAAAGGACACAAAGAATGATAGCGATGAGATCATTCAAGAAGAGGAAACACAAGGTAAGTCCCCACCACCCCGTGAATATAAAATAGAACCCCAATTCCCCATCGCATTGAAGGTGGACTGGAAAGACAAGGGTATCGAGGGACGCTATGAAACATTTCAGAGATGCGAGGAAAACACCCCACTACATGATGCCATGAAGAAAATACCTCGATATGCTAGATTCTTGAAGGAGGTATGGAAATTGGATAGAAGCAAAAAACTCAAAGGGTGCCCCAAGATTGAGCTATGTGAGAATGTTTATGCGGACATCCAAAAAAGCATTCCCACAAAATGTAAGGACCCTGGTATGTTTTCTATCCCCCGTGTGATTGGAAATATTATGATTGATAAGGCAATGCTAGACTTAGGAGCTTCTATTAATGTCATATCTTACTCAATCTACACACAATTGAAATCTGGACCTTTAAAACTAAATTCTATTGTGATACAAAGCTGATAGGTCCATGGTTTTTCCTAGGGGGATAGTGGAGGATGTACTTGTACACGTAGAGAATTTGGTTTTCCCCGATGATTTATATGTCCTAGACATGGAAAATGGTGATCCATCTAGCCCAATCTTACTAGGGAGATCATTCTTGAAAACCTCTAAATCTGTGATAGATGTTAATAGCGGTATTTTAACAATGAGTTTGATGGTGAGATTGCAAAATTCAATATCTATGAAACCATTAAAACTCATGATCATTCTTGTTACGCTATTGATATCGATGATGAAATTGATTCTGAATTTGAATTTAATGACTCGTGTGAGATGGAAAAGGCTACTAAGGGCCTTGTGGACAAAGGAGGTACGTACTCAAATCTTGTGCATAATTTTCATATCCTTGTTGTTTTATCTACTCATGATACTGTTGATCCTCTATCTTCTCATTTACAGGATCCTACTATTGTCATGCCTTGATATGATGCTATATGGTTAAGGCGTAATTATGAAATAATGACGGTATATTGTGATCTCGAGGGGAGATAATTAGGATTTCAATTCATGTGAAAGTATGAGATTACAAACACCTTCCTATATGTGTAACAATTGGATTGAAATGATGTTACATGGTTGATATATATATAGAACAAGAGAATTCATGTTGAGTATGACATGTATAGTGGGATATAACCTTGGTATGTATTTAGTATGCATTTGAGAGGCATTAACATGTGCATGTGAGTTGAGTTTGTATGTGGTGTGTATTTAAGTTGCATGACATGTGAATTTGGGTTTGAGGTGATGGAGTTTATATGAAGGAATACTCAGATTTTAAAAACACACAACACCAAAACACACCTACAAATCTCTACACAAGCACCTCTCCAAACCCTTGTTGGTTTTGCATCTTTTGGCTTGGATTTCACTTGATAATCAAGCTAGAAAGTTGAGTGAAGTGACTTCAACCTTTCTTGGTAAGAATTGTATAGCATATGATGCATATGGATTGAGATGATGGAAACTTGAAGCATGTGATTACTAAGTTTATATGCTTTGAATTGAAACTTGTTATCATGTAAAGGAATGATTGGAATTATGCTAGAAATATGTTTATATCATGCTAGGTATTGTAGTGAGCAAAGTTTTATGGTTGGAATTGTGTTATAGAAGGAGAACCAAGAAAAGAATTAGAAAATCGCCATGGTTTTCTGAAAATAGAGGAGGCGATCGATCGCTACCTTCGAGGCAATCGATCGCCTGTGGCTAAACATGAGAGTGGCGGTGCATTGAGCGATCGATCGCTTCAAGTAGGCAATCGATCGCCTCAAGGCATAATGTTTTCCAAAGGGGTAGGCGACCGATCGCGTGAAAAGAGGAGATCGATCGCCTATGACCAAATCTTTAGGCGACCGATCGCCTCAAAACATGAGATCGATCGCCAGGGTCCAGAATTGGAAAAATGTTATATTTTTGTAGAATTTGATTTTAATGCCTATGATAACATGATATATTGTTGGTATTGTTGTAGCATCATCACAGGGGACGGGACAACGAGGTGATTAGACAGCGACGCCTAATTTATATCGTTTTTGTCGCATAACAGGTACGTTTTGACGTACGAGTATATGATATTGTTGTGATGATGATGTGAGCATGGTATCATATGATTGTTGACATCATATGCATGTGCATTCATGAGTTTTATATTGTTGAGATGGATGCCACGATAGATATGTAGTATATGCTTTGGCTGAGATCGGTGCCACAATAGATATGCCAGTGTTGGGCATATGCTTTGGCTGGAATTGTTGCCACGATAGGTATGCTACATATGCTTTGGCATGAGAGATATACGCCGGTTGGGTATATGCTCTGGCTGTTATAACATGTAAGGATGGTACTATGATATGAGCTGCTAATATGAAGATGTGAGGATGTTCCACTGACATATTGAGCTGAGATGGGCATATCATATTGGTCTGGTTATAACAGAATGAGGAATGAGACATGCCATGACATAATTGCATTTGATAGTGCATGATACAGGACAATCACATTTGTTATTCATAGTGCTTTATTGTTTATGTGTTTAATGATATCGCACTGGAAGGGTTGTTTATCTGTACTCATATTGTGTGATTGTTTCTGTAGGGACTCATAGACGTGGGAGGACGGGATTGTGAGTCTATTCCGCTGCGAGCTGAACCACTGCTTAGGAGTTTTTGGTTTAGGTTGTTGTTATGTATATATGATGTGTAGTTTTGACATAGTTTTGTCAACTTGTAACAACCTACATAACTAAACTCTTAATCAGGTGTATGTTTTACTTAATTCTAACTCACATATGTATAAGTGAACTGATACATAACGGATTAAGTAACGAGGACCCCACATTAGTGGTATCAAAGCAGTGGTTTGAGAACGGGGTGAACGAGGGTAGAAGAAGGTATTAGGGAGTTACCTAATACGTGGAAAGCATGTTATGAGTCTTGATATGATGTTATACTGACATGCTTTATATATTTCTTGTTGTTGGTAACCTGTATTTGCAGTAATGGCAGACAGAGTACCACATGATGAGGTTGGGGATGCCATGAGTGGCAATGCAAGTGTTGGAGTGGCGCCTGTACCACCACCACCATTTGGGCAAGGGCCAGTGGAAAAGGTACTGTTACCTGGGGAGCTGACTTTGACACAATTTCTGAGTTATCAACCACATCGCTTTGAGGGTACCGAATCAAAAGAACAAGCAGAGGAATGGTTGGAACGTATTGAACAGATTTTTGTGTCAGCACCGTGTGCCAAATCTGCCTGGATACGGTTGGCAGAATTCCAATTGGCTAAGAAAGCAATGATGTGGTGGAAATCCACATTGATTGAGCTGAGGGCTCAAGGACAGACAGTTAATTGGGATGTGTTTAGAACGAAGTTTCTTGATCATTATTTCTCTGTTGCTGCAAGGCAGAGGAAAGAGGATGAATTTACAAATTTGAGACAGGGATCAATGACAGTGTCTGATTATGCGGTGCAATATTCTTCATTGCTACGGTATGTACCACATATCGCTGCAAACACAAAGGCAAAGATCAGACAGTTTGTGAAAGGCTTGAGGCCTGAATTGTTTGATAGGGTAATTTCCAATAACCCTACTTCCTATGAGGAAGCATTGACGAGAGCTGAGATGGCTGAAATTGCAGTTGGTGTATATAAGGATGTAGGACAATCTCAACCACCTACATCAGAGAGCATGAGACCTAGAGGAGAACAATTTAAAGGATCACGAGGAGGTGCATCTTCCTCTAGATTTAGTGGGAAGCGATTTGTTCAGCGCAAGGGTAGTGAACGAGGTCCAAAGGGACAGTCCCAAGGCAGTAGCAGTGGTCGAGGATTACAGTGTTTTAAATGTGGAGGACCACATTTTAAAAGAGATTGTCCACAACTTGATACTCCAGTCTGATTTCGTTGTGGGAGGACAGGACATATGATTAGAGATTGTCCACAAGTTGGGGGACAAGAGATGAGAGGGAATATATCATAGAGTTCAGTGCAGCAGAGACCATAGGGTATTACACGGACTGGTGGAGGACAGAGGACAGGACCGCCTCAGGTTCAGGTGTATGCACTGAACAAAGAGCAAGCGGAGGCAGCTTCTGATGATGTGATTGCGGGTAAGTGTAATTTATTTACTTATCCTGCTTTACTTTTGATTGATACTGGTGCATCACATTCCTTTGTTGCACAAGCGTTTATTGATCGGTATCATATATGCTCGTCTCTACTATTGATGCCTCTGTATGTCTCGACACCCATGGGAACTACTGTAATGGCTTGTCAGAGTGTGTCTGATAGCGTTACTCAGTTTGATGCTGAGTATGAAATACAAGCTGATTTGATTGTATTAGATATGATGGATTTTGATTGTATTTTGGGTAGTGATGTATTGAGTAGTTATAAAACTATTGTAGACTGTTGTCAAAAGACAGTGAGATTTCAGTCTGATATTGGAAATCAATGGATCTTCTATGGACAAGGATCACGTGCCAAGATTCCATTGATATCTGGTCTTAGGATGTTCCGTTTGTTAGAACGTGGACATATATGATATGTGATCTATGCTGTGAATGTCACAGATAAGAAAATAAAAAGAAGAGTGGAGGATATACCAGTGGTTGCAGAGTATGCAGATGTATTTCCAGATGAGATTCCTGGTCTTCCACCAAGTCGAGAAGTAGACTTTGGTATTGAGTTAGTGCCTGGTACTTCTGCAATTTCAAGAGCACCATATCGAATGGCACCATCTGAATTAAAAGAGTTGAAAACTCAATTGCAAGATCTATTGGACAAGGGGTACATACGTCCTAGTGTATCGCCTTGGGGTGCTCCGGTATTGTTTGTCAAGAAGAATGATGGTTCAATGCGACTTTGCATTTACTATAGACAATTGAACAAGGTAACTATAAAGAATAAATATCCTCTTCCTCGTATTGATGATTTGTTTGATCAATTACAGGGATCTATGATCTATTCTAAGATTGATTTGAGATCAGGCTATCATCAGATACGTGTGAAAGAAGAATATGTACAGAAGACAGCATTCAGAACTCGCTATGGACATTATGAGTTTTTGGTAATGCCATTTGGAGTGACAAATGCTCCCGCTGTCTTCATGAGCTTGATGAATCGAGTTTTCCAGGACTACCTTGATCGATTTGTCATAGTGTTCATTGATGATATATTGATCTATTCTCGGAGTGAAAATGACCATGTCCAACATTTACATCTGGTATTACAGTTATTGAGACAACATCAGTTATATGCCAAACTCAGTAAATGTGAGTTTTGGTTGACCAGTGTAGGATTTTTGGGACATGTGATCTCTAAAGATGGCATATCAGTTGATCCGAGAAAGATAGAAGCGGTGTTGAATTGGTCAACACCTATATCTGTGCCAGAGATTCGTAGCTTCTTGGGTTTGGCTGGATATTATAGACGATTTGTTGAAGGATTTTGTTGAAGGATTTTCAGCAATTGCCAAACCACTTACACAGCTGACACAGAAGGGAGTACCATTTCGATGGTCAGAAGCATGTGAGCATAGTTTTCAGGAATTGAAACATCGGTTAACTACTGCTCCAGCGTTGATCATTCCATCAGAGCATGACAGGTTTGCTCTTTACACTGATGCATCATTACTTGGTTTGGGTTGTGTTTTGATGCAGGATAAACATGTGGTGGCTTATGCATCATGCCAGTTGAAGCCACATGAAATGAAATATCCAGTACATGATCTAGAGTTAGCTGCCATTGTCTTTACCTTGAAGATATGTCGACATTATCTATATGGTACGTCGTTTACCATATATACGGATCATAAAAGTCTAAAGTTTTTATTCACTCAAGCAGAGTTGAATATGAGGCAAAGGATATGGATGGATCTCTTGAAGGATTATGATTGTGAGATCGAATATCATCCAGGAAAGGCTAATCTCACAGCAGATGCCTTAAGTCGAAAAGTTCATACTACTGCTGATGAGATAATGCATTTATCAGCCTTGATGACTTCTTGTTGTACCTTAGGTTATGAGTTTGATGTAGATACAGAGCCAGTAAGGGTATCAACATCGTTGGTTGAACCCGATATCTTTGAGAAAATCAGAACGGCACAAGTTACTGATGACGAGGTACAACACTGGAAGGAAAGGATAGGTCAAGGACAAACATCTCAATTTGTACTTGCAAGTGATGGAACTTTGAAGTACAGAAACTGTTGGGTAGTACCTGCTACATTAGGACTACGCCAAGAAATACTACAACGTGCACATTGTAGTCGCTACAGTATACATCCTGGAGGAAAGAAAACGTATAAGGACTTGCGTACCCAATTTTGGTGGAAACGCATGAAACAGGATGTGCTGAACTTTGTGAAACGGTGTTTGATCTGTCAACAAGTAAAAGCAGAACGACAAAGACCAGGAGGTGAATTGAGGAGTTTGGAAATTCCTCAATGGAAATGGGAACATGTGACGATGGATTTTGTTACCCATTTGCCACGATAGATATGCCAGTGTTGGGCATATGCTTTGGCTGGAATTGTTGCCACGATAGGTATGCTACATAGGCTTTGGCATGAGAGATATACGCCGGTTGGGTATATGCTCTGGCTGTTATAACATGTAAGGACGGTACTATGATATGAGCTGCTAATATGAAGATGTGAGGATGTTCCACTGACATATTGAGCTGAGATGGGCATATCATATTGGTCTGGTTATAACAGGATGCGGAATGAGACATGTCATGACATAATTGCATTTGATAGTGCATGATACATGACAATCACATTTGTTTCATAGTGCTTTATTGTTTATGTGTTTAATGATATCGCACTGGAAGGGTTGTTTATCTGTACTCATATTGTGTGATTGTTTCTGTAGGGACTCATAGACGTGGGAGGACGGGATTGTGAGTCTATTCCGCTGCGAGCTGAACCACTGCTTATGAGTTTTTGGTTTAGGTTGTTGTTATGTATATATGATGTGTAGTTTTGACATAATTTTGTCAACTTGTAACAACCTACATAACTAAACTCTTAATCAGGTGTATGTTTTACTTAATTCTAACTAACATATGTATAAGTGAACTGATACATAACGGATTAAGTAACGAGGATCCCACAACTATTGAAAGAAAACACCTTCATGATCGACTACATCAATCAACACACGATGGAAGAGGAAAACAGACTGACGATGACTTCTCAAAGAAGAGCAAGGCCAGCAAACCAACGTTTAGAGGAATTAGAAGATATTGAGGTGGAGAAGGAATGATAGAGCGACACAGCATAACCCACCTTGATCAAAGACTGGCGTCGAGCCACCGATGTTAAACAGAGGCTCTGCTTGGGAAGCAACCCAATGGGAGTAGACCCGATCATGGTTCAGAACTGCCGGTTAGACGGTTCAGAACCGCCGGTTAGACGGTTTGAAAACCCCCGACCCTTAACCGTAACTTTCGTAGACGATTCCGGTTACGGTTCTTGAACCGCCGGTTACGGTTACGGTTACGGTTCGACCCTTATTTTTTCAAAAAAATGAAAATTAAATTTTATTTTAATTTTTTTTAAAATGAATAAAATAAATATTCTAAAAAATATTAAGTTTTCTAACCGTTCAATAGGTGTACAAAAAAGTTAGGGGAAAGCTTTTTGGTTAGTGATTATGAAAGTGTGAAATGACAAGAAAAGTTGGATCAAGGTTAAATATATGAACAAAAGTTACTGAAATATAAACATTAAATTTCTCATTTCATCATTTAATAATCTAGCCTGCCAAACTTGGATAGTTTATCCATTAACATTCCAAATCAAGAAATAAATTCCTACGTTGCACAAACTAAGTAATAAACCAAATTTCAGTTTTGTGAAGTGCCATTCAATTTGGCATCCAGATCCAGTAACAATGAAGATCTTGGCTGCTCTTGCTCTTACCCGCCTCTAAATGTTCTGCGTATGATAAACCAATTTATTCCCTAGTTTTATATTAAACGAGATAAAGTCATAAAACCTTACATAAACTTAATATATAACGCAGAAACATTAAATGTGATTGGACAATACACACTTTTCCATGTATATTTTATCATGCAACGGTAAATTAATTTATAAGCATTGGGAAGAAAACCATCAGATATTGGGAAGAAAAAAATTACAGACATTGGGAAGAACAATCATAAAAGCTTTTAAGAAACTAAAAATAAATATATTAAAAATGAAAAACTGGCGGGCCAACCCGCCGGGTGACCCACCGGTTACACGGTTTCCAGTCACACCGTGACCGACCCGTCTATTACCGGTTAGGTCAGGGTCGGAACCGTGTAACCGTGGACCCGGTTAACCGGCCCGTTGACCACGGGCCGGTTCCGGGTCATATGTGACCCTTGGTCGGGTCTAAATGGGAGTTAGTTTCCCTTTACTTTTTTTTCTTAGTCTAATTTCTCTTTCCTTACAATTTTGACTTACATTGGGGATAATGTAAGAATTAAATATGGTGGATGGATTAATAGTGTGTATTGCTTTCTTATATAAAAATACAAAAAAATTGAAAATTTTGAGCTCACAGTGAGTAATGAACGCATGCTTAGAGCCACTAGCCATGATGAAACCTAATTAATGGCATATATGTTTTTGAACATAGATGAATTGTTAACCTTGGAACACTTTGAACTATAAGACAAGTTATGCTTTGACTAAGTAGTTGAATATTTTGAGAGCACGAATTTATCATGACTTGTGAAGCGTGCATAGCGTAATGAAGATTGTGTGAATATTGTGATGGTCTGAGGAAGTCTCTGATACATGCTAGAACTTAACTACATGCTTTTTGAGGCATATGTCTAGACTACTTGCGAACATGAAAATGATATAGGCGATATTTGAGTGGTTGAGCCTTTCAAGCCTATCATGTAAATAAACTCAATCTTCAGTACCCTTTTTGGATCTTTAATGCAAAAAAAAAAGCATAAAAAGAATGGTTGTATGCTAAGCATACTAAAAACCACCATTCAACATTCTTTGACTAGCTTATCATCCTTCCATAATGAGCCTAAATGTGTTTTATCCATACCTTTGGAGGGAGTATGCCGTGTTTCGTTCACATGCACTAATGTATTCATTGATCCAAATGTTTATGAACTTCATTGTCAAAAGAATGAAACACATGAAAGAAAAGGGATGTCCTGAGAAAATAGATAGAAATATGACTCCAAGGGAAGCCAATGCACAAAAGAAGAAAAGAATTGATTTAACCTTTCAAAATGAACAAGGTTTGAGAAAAATCATGCAAGAAGAGAAGTGTAAATTGTGAATATCACCACTCTCTTGTTTGATGCATCTTTACCCTTTTCATAAGCTAATACCTAGGCCAAACTACAAGCTAATAAAAACATACTTGATTTATGTATGCAAGCGGCTAATACAGTGGAGAAGAGTGTGCAAGTGAGCTTATACTTGAGTTAATATATAACTTGAGCTATTGTGGGATTTTATTTATTGGATCTATAATTTGTTCATGACACTTGTTTATGACCACACACGCACGTTCGCTGCTTTGTTGAGTATGAAATGTCTAGGGATTGAACTTGTTCCACTGTTAACTTTTCACCACCTTTCATTACTATGCATGTTTAAAATTGATTGAGAGGAGGACAAGTTAGTTTGTTATGAAGCTATGAGCCAACAAAAAGATTGTGGTTTTGTCTGATTTACTCGAGGTCAAGTAAAGATTAAGTATGTGGGAGTTTGATGTGGCTAGAAATATACACATCTATTGCGTTTAATTGTCTATGATTTGGTATGTTTTGATAGTTAATTTGATACATATGCTACCTAATCATATATTTCTGTAAATGTAGGTGGAATCAAAGAAATCAAGCTAACAAGGGCGAATAAGAAACAAGAAATGCATTGGAGTTGACAAGAGATCAAAGTAGACCAAGAAAAATCATAAAAGTTGACCGAGGCACGCGATTGATCGACCAGAAGAGCTCGATCGATCGAGCATGTCAGAAAAATCACACAACAAAAAGTTGGTCTTACTGATCGATCGCCGAGATTGGGCGATCTATTGCTGAGCTAAAAATTCTGAAAAAAAATAACCAGTGATCGATTTGTAGTTTGTGCCGATCGATCGCCAGATGAGTTCGAGTAAAATTAAAAGACTTGATTTCTTTCCATCATAGAAGGACTGTAACCCCTTCCACCCCCTCCTATAAATACCCCTCGACCATCAGACCTTGGGAGACAATTTTTACATACTTTTGCATACTTTCCATAGATAATTCATATCTAGTTCATCATAGTTCGAAGGCGACGACGAAGATCGAAACAAAGGCGCGCGTGACAACCTCGACAAGTGAATATCTACATAGTTTGCCTAGTTTTTTTCTTTTATGTTTTTCATATTGAATTTGATTGTTTTTAATTTAATCATTAGTGGCTAAATACATTTTTTGATTCTTGGTTAAGGAAGACAATACATTGGGATTTATTTTTCTGATGAAATTCATGTGTTTTTTACTCAATTTTTGAATGAGTATTGATTGTTTTTTCTGTACTTGATTGATAGGATTGTTGTGTCTAATTATTGGATTGATCACCTAGTAATTTTGCATGCAATCTAACGCTTGTTATATGAAGCAACTAAGATGAATAATTTGGCGCGTGTGAGATTGTTAAATCCTTAGGGAAAACATTCAACTAGATTAAATAAAGACGCATGTATTATATTGTCTAGCTTCGTTTTTCTCTAATTTATGAATCTATCATCTCTTAATCTTAATCGTTTGTATTTTGGTTAATTGATTGATAAGGGTTATATAGGATGCGTGTGCTACATAACAACGATTAAGGTGAGATAGGAATTAATTTTTCAAGACGGATATTCATATGCAAATTGAACCTTTGTGAGAATTGATGATTAAGATAATAAACCCAATTGTAAAGTCGACCGAAAGCCAAGAATCGTTTTTCTCATGATTTAATCAATTTTATTTTACTTTTGCATGTTAGTTAATTCATAGTCTTCTTAGATTTTTTGCATCATGGTATTAGTTTAATTGATTTTAAAATCCCATTTTTAATAATTGTTTGCATAATTAACACAAAAATACATCTTTCCTCGTGGAATCGATCCCTACTCACGCTACTATTTGGGCGTACGAGATAAACACTACCAGGATTCGACTGGACAACAGGTTGGACGATGGCTCAGGAGGTGGGCTAGGTGGCGGGGTTGTGCTTGCCGGGGTGTCGGGCGTGCGGGTTGTTCCGACGGATGCAACTCGAACACGTCATGGTGTTCGGCCTTTTGGCCCATGTGGCTATCTTCTACCCAATTTTGGGGCTTTGTCCAGACTTGGCGGTGGTCGTGTGGCAACTCCGCTGCTCAGTCTGAAGTCCTTTGGTTGTCATGCCCGGAATATGGGAGGTTTTCGGTCATTATTTTATGTGTGACTGGCCAGTCGTGCGAGTTTTTCCTTTTCCTACTCTTATTTATGCCTACTATCTGGTTATCTAGGTTTTTGTTCATTAGTAGCTAAGTTTATATATGTAGTTGTTGGTTAGTCCATGTTCCTTTTTTTGTTTTGTGTTACTGTTTTGTCCGTTTGGTGGTGGTTATTTCTCTCTATGTCATTGTTGGAGGAACGTATGATTTTGCCTAGGAAGCTGGTCGGTTTCATGCTCAATTGTAGGATCAAGCGCTTGCCGCTTTACCAAAAGCTATAACTGATGGTAATTGTGCAACTCAAATCTTTTAAACCGTACAGCAGCACAAGCTCCATGTTTCGTCCGATCACACAGCAATGGCATTTGTTGTACCCCAACAATAATCTTCCCACTAATTACAATCCTTGCAACTCATGAGAATTGAACACATGACCTTGGCTCTGATACCATTTGTATGATCAAGCGCCTGCCGCTTTACCAAAAGCTATAGTTGATGGTAAAGATGCAACTCAAATCTTTTAAACCGTACAGCAGCACAAGCACCACGTTTCAATAGATCACACATCAAGAACAATTTTTGTACCCCAACATCCATCCAGTGGTCTGGACTGTAGTAAGGATTTTGGATGCGTGGGCTTGTGCGTTTGTGGACTATTTCTCAGTTTATGCCTTTCGTTTATCATCATGTGTACTTTCACTTGTTTTTGAAGGTTGTTCGCTTGCTTGTCCATACTATGAGCTTTTATAATTTGAGGGGATCGAGTTTGGCTGCAGGACTTTATGTCCTTTTATGGACAAAGTCTTATGATCTTGCCGTGATCCACTCTTTCTTTCCACCTGAAATCCTCGTATTTTATATGCGGAGTCGATTGACATTTATTTGATTACTTGTATCTTACTTTATTTATCTTGTGGATCTATTAAGTAATGACTTTATGCCTGTTGATGGAATTACTGTCTTGGCTTTAGTTTAGTTAATATATTTTATGTTAAAAACAATTTATTATGCACGAGTTTTTATATTTTATAAAAATAAGAAAAGAAATTTGAACCGAACCACGAAAGCAACAAACCGATCGGTTCTCAGATAAAAGAATGCATGTTGTTACGGCTGTACAAAGATTCCGGTTTCAATTGATCTCCCAATCAAAGCCCTAGTAGATCCCAACGACAGTTACCCTGCCTCTTGGTCACAATCAAACAGGGGACGAGGAAAATAATGGTGAGGGAAGTGTCGGAAAGTTGCGTGGAGAGTTTGCTCACGGAGATCGTCTCCTCGTATTGCAACGGATTCTATGCCAACAAGCCCGAGCTAGCTGCTCGAAGGATCGAAGCCATTGGCTTTCAGGTTGGACACCAACTGTCTGAAAGGTTTGTTTCTACATGTATTGTCATCTTATAAGTATTACCAGTTGCAGCTTCGCTGTTATTTGTATGATTATTTAGTGAGGTAGATATCTCTTGAAATTGATGTCGGATTAGATACTTGAACGGTGATGCAAAATGGGAAACTATGAAATTTGTTAATTGCAGGATTGTGATGGCATGTGGTTGTCAATTGAATAAGCCAGTGGAGGTTTTGGTCTTTAATAATGAAACAAAAGCAGCGACTGATTTGAGGGTTTTGGATAAATGTCTGCAATGGAAGTTATACGAGTCGAGGTTTCTGAATTGAACGTGGCATTCTTTTAGGGCCAACATTTTAGTCACCGCCTGATACTGTGATCCTATTAGTGCCAATTCTTACAAAGATTAAACAGTTTACATGAGAAAAAATTCATCTTGATGCAGAATGTTCAATTCACTTGATATTTGGTGTTGCTTTTTCATGTATTTACGAGGACACTCATTGAATGTCATCTGTTTTTGTGCCAGATACACAATGGATCGACCAAGGTTCACGGATCATCTGGAGGCTATCAAGTTCATTTGCAAGGACTTTTGGTCTGAACTATTCAAGAAGCAGATAGATAACTTAAAGACAAATCATAGGGTGCGTATAGGAATCTGAAGCAATCAGCAAAATAATTTTAAATGATGTGTGACCAATTATGTTTACCTTATAGGGAACTTTTGTATTGCAAGATAATCAGTTTCGGTGGCTTGCACATATGTCCGTTGACCCGTCAATAGAAGCGTCTGGTTCTATTCAAGACCCTTCGGCAATGGCAGACAATAAGGAAGCTCAAGCTACCGGCATGCATCTTTACTTTCCGTGTGGAATAATAAGGGGAGTACTTTCAAACTTGGGAATACCATGTGCAGTTTCAGCAGATATATCCAACCTTCCAGCATGTGAGTTTTTTTCCCCTCCTTTTAGAACTTTTGTTGCATTCTGGGTCAATTTTTTTTTTATTTTTTATTTTTAAAAGAATAGGGAGAGACAAACGATAAATAGAATATTGATGCAGCACGTTTCAAATTTAACAAAAATATACTGAATAATGTATTATATACGATACCACATTATAGACAACACCTCTTTTATCATTATTCAAGTTCAAAGACATCATCATCACAAATTCAGCTTTTCTGAAAAACCATGTATTAATATTGTAAGGTGGGTACTCTTTTTCATACTATTCTCTATCTTGTTGAATGTTTTAAAGGGTTAATTTGAAGGAAAGGTGGTTAAGACATGTCAAGTTTAAAGTTGTCTCATCTTATTAAACATGCTTTGGTTATCTGACATACATGTGAGTAATTTTGCGTTGCTCAAAATTTACACAAGGTGAAGTGTTGATTCACCTTTCTTTTAACTCCTCTTCCCCCGACTTTTGAATTTAGGGGTTTGAGATTAATAGAAGTGGTTCATGGATTGTTCGATTCGAGCTCAATTATTGCCTATCTTGAGCCTTTTACATGAATTTTTCATGATTTCACAAGTCACTGCCAGATTTTTATTACTATATATATATATACCATATGAGATATAGTTAATGATCATGATAACAATAAAAGAACCAATAAAATCACCACCTTTGGCTTCTTGGAATGTTTAGTTTTAAATTTTTTAAGATACCATTTGCAAGAGCCATCTTGAACTCGAGCAAAAATAATATTGAGCCGGCATATGGGCTCGAAATTTTTTAAAAGTACGGCTCGTTTACACCCTTATTTTTGGTCCCGTTCACTAAGCAGCAATACTGGAGAAACAATTGCTTTGAGATGGAGCATTAGAAAGTTTTGTATGGATATCTTGATGTAGCATGTATCATGTCTTTATAAAGGTTGTTACTGGTTGGCAAAGTAAATTGTGCTGTGACTTATTTTGCGGGAAATCATGGAGTTATGCTGAATATAATCAGTGCAAAATTATGTGTCATCAATGATTTATTGCTAGACATGCATCTTAGATTATCTTTAATTTAAATTTTGTGTCGCGGCTCTAATTTCTTTGTTATGTGCCTCATTGATGGTTTACCCGACGTGATGTAAGAATTGAAGTCACAGTAAGAGCGGTTTTGAGGCTCTGGATTACCCCTTTTATGAATCATGCACATTCATCTGTCACAATTCTTGCTGTATTAAAGTTGTACAGTAGAGCAATATGTTAAAAGACTAAATAATAAAATATCCTTTTCTCTGACTGCTCAAGTTTTGGAGGAATTTGAATGAAAGCTAAATGGATGGTCACTGAACAACTTCATGATATCATTATAAAAGGCTAAACATTTTTCTCTTAATCCTTCTTTTTATTTTGAGAAATGTTATTGTCAGAACAATTTCCATGAATTTAACATGGAAATTGCTCTGACAATAATAATAATAATTGCTCTGACAATATCATAACACCATTATTTTTCAGGTTCTTTTGTCGTTCGTATAAAAGCCTGAGGAGTGTCGGGCATAACAGGAAATGAACTTTGAGGTTTCATGTTTTGCTTTATTATGAAGTCTTTTTTCACTCTTGCGTTTGGAGTTCATTGTTCCCACATTATGTTACCAATTCTCGCTATTCTGATGGAAATTTCGTATAACAGAAGTCCTTTGAGTGATTTAATTTCAATGCTGTTTTCGGTTCTTTTATCTTTATCTTAATATATGCGTTAATACTACATCAAATTTACGTTGGACTGACGTGTATATTTTTGGATTAATTAACTGATAGTGTCTTACTCGCATAATATTACTCTTTTATTTGTTGGTAAGTTTTTAGTGGAAATGCAGAACTTAAATTCTATAGGTAGAATGTATGTTACCCTGATAAAGATGATTTGAAAGTGTAGAATGAGGTAATTGCGAAAGTTATTGATGTGTCAGCATGCCCATTTTCTGAAATTGATTTTGTAATTGTAAAGTTAAACATTATCTAATTTTACCAAATGCCAACCAACCGTGGGTTTTTTAACAAAATAACCCATCTTTTAATTCAACCCATAAATTTAACCTAATTTTTTTTTTTTTAATAAACTAACCTAAGTCGCCATCTTAGATGGCGACAATCACTAAATTCTATTAATGTCGACATCTGAGATGGCGACTACATAAATTTTTTTTTTTTTTTACTGTTGTCGCCATCTCAGATGGCGAAAACCAACAAAAATGAGATGGCGACAACCAACAAAAATTATGTTAATGTCACCATCTTAGATGACGACATCAATAAAAAAAAATTTTATTATAAAATAATTTTTCCGTGTTGTCGGCAGAAAACGACGTAAAAATATAATATTTATAACTTTGTCGCCATCTGAAATGGCGACAATAAAAAAAAAACTCATTTTTTATTTTATGTCGCCATTTGAGATGGCGACATTAATCAATTTTTTTCTCTATTTATACGAACAAAATCAGCTCATTTCATATCTTCAACTCATTTCATACATTTCATATCTTCAGCTCATTTCATAATTCGTAAGCTTTATTTTTACTTCCGAATATTTAAGGAAATTTTCATTATATCCTCCAGTTATTTGCTCCGATCAACATATTGTAGGTACGTTGTTATATAAATAATCATATTTAACAACATTATATATCATGTATTAATTTATGAATTTTATCTTTATTTTTTAAGGCATGTCAATTAAAGTTTTGTTGTATTGGGGAGGCCAATATTACAAGATTCAGAATCTGTTAGATATGATCGTGGTCCGTCAAAAGACATGACAATATCTCGCAATATTAATTATTTATAGTTATTGAGTGATATTACTGACATCGATCGTCACCAGTTCATTCTGAAAATATATTGTAAATATATATTCAGTGATTTTTCGGGGATGAAACAAACAATTTTTCCCGTTGACAGCGATGACAATCTAAGCATGGCTATTGGATATTGAACAAAATCATACTTTTTTGGAGATGTATATACAAACAGAACCCTGTGCTTATGATTTTATTACAGAAATGCCAACAACTGGTAGTGGTCCATCTGTAGTAGTTACAGAAAGACCAACTACCTCTATGATTCAAGATGATGCTCCGATAGTTGCTGACAATATTGTTCCCGAGCCACTAGTAGACAGTTTTGTGGATTTTGGAGATGACATTCAGTCTGAACTGGAGGGGATTCCATCTGAGGATGAGTCTGCTGACGATGAGGTTGATATTGTAGAAGTGCCAGTTACTGTAGCAGACACAACCACAACAAATGAACCTGACCTTTATCAAACAATTCCATTTTTCTCCACGACACATCCAGACGTATTTGGTGATTCGATCGACCTTCCAACTGGTAAGTGGGGGAGTTATTACGATTATTCGAAAGGAGATATCCATCTGAATATGGTATTTAAAGATAAAGGTCATCTTCAAGCAGCTGTGAAGGATTACTCCGTACGGATTGTAAAACGTGAGTATCTTGTTGTCAAAAGTACAAAAACTTTATGGAAAGTGGTGTGCAACATAGTACACCAGATATGCCTTGCAGATGGTTTCTACGCGCCTCATTGGGGAAAAAAATGGAATGTTCAAAATAACAAAATATGGGGGTTCTCACACTTGTCTTTTGAGTGATTTATCGATCGATCATGCAAATCTGGACAAAAATATGATTGCTAATTTGCTAGTGGGAATCGTTCGACGTGATCCATCATATGAGGTAAAGTATGTTATTCAAACTGTTAAAGATAAGTATGGTTTTGAGATCTCATATGCAAAAGGCTGGTATAGTTTGAGACGTGCAGTTGAAAATGTGTATGGAACATGGGAGAGATCTGTAAGAAAATTGCCTTATTACATGGGAGCTTTGCAAAAATGGAAGTCAGACACAGTCGTCGAATGGGATCACCTACCGAATGCTAGACCAACAGAGATGACTTTGAATTACGTGTTTTGGGCCTTCCAACCATGTGCAGATGGATTCCGACACAGTCGAAAAGTTATAAGTGTAGATGGAACACATCTGTATACATAATATCAACATAAGATGTTGATTGCCGTGGCCATGGACGCTAACAATCAAGTCTTACCTTTGGCCTTTGCAATCGTTGACGAGGAAAGTTTTTTGTCGTGGAAATGGTATTTGAAGTTGATTAGCAAGCACATTGTTAAAGGATCTGATGGTGTGTGCTTGATATCTGATAGGCATCCGGGCCTTATTGCAGCCGCTGAATGTGTTGCCGACTTCAATTCCTCGCATGGAGTGCATCGATTTTGTTTGAGACATGTGTGCTCGAACTTTAATAGTCGGTTCAAAAATGTTCATTTGAAAGACTTATGCTGGAAGGCTAGTTCAGAAAATCAGCTCAAAAAGTTCGATTCTACAATGGAAGAAATAAAAATTATCGAACCAAGAGCATTTGATTATTTGAATCGGATTGACAAGTCAAAATGGACTCTTGCACATGATGGTGGATGTCGGTGTGGTATTCTTAGACAAATATGTCCGAGTGCATTAACGGAGTTATGAAGGGTGCTCGTCGCCTTCCAATCACCGCAATTGTGCAATTAACTTTTGATCGCCGTGTGCTCTATTTTCTTGAACGACTGAAGAAAGCGGAACGAATGATCCAGAATAATCAAGATTGGCCGGATTATGTATTTGAAAAATATGCTCGTGCTGATCATAATTCCATTCACCATGATGTTCGGATGTTCGATCGAAGACAATTAACCGCTTCTGTAATCACTAGAGAGCAAGCAGGATGTGGCGGCAATACACACGTGGTCAACCTCAAAGCAAGGGAATGCTCTTGCGGAAAATGGAAACAATTTGGCATACCATGTTCACATGCGATACAAGTGTGTCGACATTATGGTTTAAATGCGAAAATATTAGTCATCCAGTATTATAATATGTCTGAGTACTGGAACACATATCAAGGGCAATTCAATCCACTGTGGGCAGAGCAGTATTGGGACACCCCGTGCTTCCAGTTATTCCATAACTCCACTCTGCGCAAGTCCAAACGGGTAGGTCGTGATCGCACTACACGTATCCAAAATGAGATGGATTGGCCAGAAGCCCGAGCAAGACGACTAATGGCTTCAAGTTCTAGAAATCATTAAATTTTTGGCGTGTAATTGTGTAAGGCCTCACCGCCATGTTTGCATACTTCATCTCCCTTAAGTTCAGACATTCAGAAAATTTTACGTTATTCAGAAATTATTGTACGTTACGGAATTTTTTATTTGTATGCTGTGATATCCCCGAAATAATTAATTGCAATTAGGGCATTAATTATGTTTATGTGATATTATGGCGATAATTAGATTATGTGTTGGGACTAATTATCTTGGTAAAATGCTTGTCACATGGTAGGCGTGACCCGGTAGAGCATTTCAGGGTGCAGGTTACACATGTTGGGAATTGGGTGTTATAATGGTTTAAATGTAATGGGTTGTGTCTATTTGGTAATGCATGATTTTAATAGGGATTTTGATGCATTGTGGTAAAATGCTTTTAAAATATCATGTTGGGGTATTCTATATATCATGCTTGTGTCTTGATACACATTTAAACCCATAGCATGGCAAGGGAGCCACTTGCACACTTTATATCACATCCCTTCCCATCACCTTTAAGTCAAAACCCACCCTTCATCTCTCCTCTTGGAAGGAAAACTCCCATTTTCGTTTCTGAAACAAAAGGAGAGGAGAAAACTTGGAAAAAGGAGTCTTTTTGTGTTTTCTTGCTTGAAACTTGGAGCTCAAGTGGTAAGCTTCCACTATGGTAGAGTTTTGGTTGGGTTGTAGCTTGTTTTTGGGGTAAAAAGGGATAGATCTTGGTCCAACATCTTGTTTATGTTTGGGGGTTGTATTTTCATGTTGTTTTGAGGTTTAATGATGTGTAGGATGGTTGATCTTGGTTGTATATGAGTTTAAGTGTTGTTGGAAACTCATACTTGGAAGTTTCTCGCTGGAACAGGGCTGCCCGATCGATCGAGATATGGGTCCGATCGATCAAGCAAGCCAGAGCCTGAACAAGGCGTGAAATGAGCTTATCGATCGATCGGTAATTTTTCCCGATCGATCGGTGTGATGTCTCGATCGATCGGTAATGGTTCGATCGATCGGTGGAGGCAGTACTTGGATGCCTATTTTTCTTCACTTGGCGATCGATCGGGGCTTAGGGACCGATCGATCGCAAGGCATAAAATGTGGATTTTGAGATTTTGTTCTAAATGATGATGTTTTGGTAATGGTTCATTATTAGCTTCTAATATGGATTCATGTGATTGTGTAGAACCATCCCAGGTAGCCACACATCAAAGGAGATAAAGTCCCACAACATCTCCACTTTTGGAACTAAGGTACGTAGTGAGACGTACGAGCATCGGACGGTAAAACGTATTTATTACGCTTTGAATTGGCTATGCATTATGGTTGCACATGTGGTCTTATTTATGCATTATGGTTGCATACATAGTTGGAACATGCATTATGGTTGCATGAAATTGTGAGTCGAGGTTATATCACAGTGATGAAGAATACTTGCCGCCTTCATGTCGAGGCGATGATAGAATACTTGCCGCTGTCATATTTAGCGATGAAGAATATTTGCCGCAAACATGTCGAAGCGAAGGATCATGCCGCTGTCATGTTGATGCGAAGGATATTATGCCGCTAATATGTCGAAGCGAGGGGTATTAATGCCGCTGTCATGTAACGCGAGGGGTATTATGCCACTGAGATAATAAGACTGGGATTGGCCATTGGTATACATGGAACGGATGCATGTCATGACATATATTATTGGTGTTATAATCAATTAATTGTGATTATGGTACATGGACAACCAAGGGAGCTTTTATATGTGTTAAGTACAGGAAGTGATTTGCATTTATGGTCTATGCATTGAATTATGATCATATTATTGTGAATATGATTTATATACATGCTCATGGTTTGGGGTTGTTCATGTAGGTACTTTTGGGCGGACGGGCTAAGGCGGGTTGATGCGGTGAGCCAGTGAGGAATGCTTTTGGCATAGTAGGCTTAATTTTTGTATAGTCTATACTCTAGGAGTAGTGTAAAGCTATAGGATTAGCATTCATTGGTTGGGAATGTAACTAATCCCTTTTGGAACTTTATTTTGGCACTGTAATTTAATAGCTCAGGGTATCAACACAACCTTTATACTCTGTTATGCATGGAAATTTCTATTTACGCCTTTAATCCGCACTTAAGGAACTAGGGTCCTTACATTAGTGGTATCAGAGCAGTTGTTAGAGAACCCGGGAACGAGTGAAGGGTAGCCTTAGCATGATTGGCTAAGTGTTTACATTTGGGGCATGTTTATGCATGTGGTGCATATTTATGTATACAATTGGCATACTAACATGCTTGTCATTCATATTGTCTAACGGTTTAGCATATATATTGTTTGGAATTGTTGTTAACATTTGTGTTACAACATGGCGGCTATGAATGCGGGAAACCTCAACGAGGAGGTGGGTGATATTGGGAGCGTGAATGCTAGCATCGGGCAGGCAAATCCTTTACCCCCACCTGCTGTGGGCATGGAACCGGTTGCTCAACTACTGTTACCAGGGGAGCTTAGCCTGACTCAATTTCTAACCTTCCACCCACCCATGTTTGAAGGAACAGAGACAGGAGAGGAGGCCGAAGAGTGGCTGGAGAGACTAGAACAGATTTTTGTATCTGCGCCGTGTGCTAGGATGGCTTGGTTAAGACTGGCAGAATTCCAACTGGCAAAGAAGTCTTCCATGTGGTGGAAGACGACTGTAATGGAATTGAGGGCACAAGGCATGGTAATCGACTGGACTTTATTTCGGACTCGGTTTCTAAACCGATACTTCTCTGCCGCGGCTAGGCAAACTAAGGAGGATGAATTTACGAATCTGAAGCAAGGGAACCTGACAGTTTCGGACTACGCCATGCACTACTCATCCTTATTGAGGTATGTTCCACACATTGCTACAAATGGGCATGCCAAGATGAGGCACTTTTTGAAGGGGCTGCGACCGGAATTATTTGATCGGGTCATTTCTAACAACCCGACATCCTTTGATGAGGCACTGGTTAGAGCGGAGTCAGCGGAGATAGGGGTGAGTGCTTATCCTGAGGCCATACCCTCACCAGCTCCATCACAAAGATCAACATCTGAAAATCTGAGGCCCCGAGGAGGATCTTTTAAGTCGCGGGGGACTTCTTCTTCTTCTCGGTTTAGTGCAAGACGGCCGGAGGGCCGAAAGCAAGTGGATCGGAGGAGTGGTGCATCTACTTATGGGGGACCGGCTCAAGCTAGTAGAGCTGGAGATGTCAAGTGCCACTTTTGTGGAGGGCCACATTTGATGCGAGATTGTTCTGCGTGCTACATTTGTGGCAAGTCGGGCCACATTGCTCGGCGTTGCCCCAACCGGGAAGGACGGACGGATCTCAGGGAAGGTCGAGGGAGGTTTTCTAGTGGTACAGTGCAGCAGAGGCCACCAATGGTGCCTCGTCAGATGGGAGGACAGGCGATGGGGCCACCTCAGGGACAGGTCTATGCATTGACCAGGGAGCAGGCCGATGCAGCTCCAGAGGAGGTTATAGCTGGTACGTGCCTACTATTTACATTTTCCGCCTTTATTTTGATAGACACAGGTGCTTCGCACTCCTTCGTGTCTGCGGACTTTGTGGCGAGACATCATATGTGCACGTCTCCGTTACCCACGTCTCTATTGGTCTCGACACCCACCGGGAAGAGAGTTGTTGCTGATCGGTTTCTGATGGACTGCCTCATTTATTTTGAGGGCAACGAGATAAAGGCAGATTTGATTGTTTTGAGTATGTCAGATTTCGACTGCATTGTGGGCATCGACATTCTGAACAGATATCAGGCAGTGGTAGATTGTCGGCAGAGGACAGTTCGATTCAGATCTGGTTTGGGAGTTCGGTGGACTTTTTATGGCGACGGGTCTCGTGCGAAGATTCCGTTGATTTCGACAATCAAAATGTCTCAGTTGTTGGAACGTGGTCACACGGGCTACCTCATCTATGCTGTGGACACGTCGGGAAAGAGCAAAGAGTTAAAGGTTGAGGATATACCAGTGGTAGCGGAATTTGCTGACGTATTCCCGGATTCCCACCGCAAGGGAAGTCGAGTTTGGGATTGAGTTATTACCGGGGACATCCGCTATCTCCCGTGCACCTTACAGGATGGCACCGGCTGAGCTGAGAGAATTGAAGGAGCAGTTGCAGGAGCTCCTTGATAAAGGATATATACGCCCTAGCGTATCACCTTGGGGAGCACCAGTTCTTTTTGTGAAAAAGAAAGATGGCTCGATGCGTTTGTGCATCGATTACCGGCAACTGAATAAGGCCACGGTAAAGAACAAGTATCCTCTTCCAAGGATTGACGACTTGTTTGACCAGTTGCAAGGCACGAAGCTGTATAGTAAGATTGATTTGAGATCCGGGTACCACCAGATACGGGTCAGGGAGGAGGATGTGCAAAAGACAGCATTTAGGACTCGGTATGGGCACTACGAGTTCTTGGTAATGCCGTTCGGTGTGACGAACGCCCCGGGTGTCTTTATGAGCTTAATGAATCGGGTGTTTCAACCCTATCTGGATCAGTTCGTCATTGTGTTTATTGACGATATACTCATCTACTCCCGGAGTGAGGAAGAGCACGTGAGACACTTGAGGACCGTGCTCCAGATCCTCAGAGACCATCAATTGTATGCCAAGCGCAGCAAATGTGAGTTTTGGTTGAGCAGTGTAGTATTTCTGAGGCACGTCATATCTAGCAGTGGGATTTCAGTGGACCCCAGGAAGATTGAGGCGGTGATGGAGTGGGCTGCACCCACTTCTGTGCCCGAGATTCGGAGTTTTCTTGGTTTGGCTGGCTATTACCGACGCTTCGTCGAGGGATTTTCTAAGATTGCTAAGCCACTGACGTAGTTGACCCAGAAGGGAGTACCCTTCTTTTGGTCAGAGGCTTGCGAGGAGAGCTTCCAAGAGTTGAAGCACCGATTGACGACGGCACCGGTATTGGTGATCCCTACGGAGAACAAAAGGTTTGTGCTTTATACTGACGCATCACTACAGGGCTTGGGTTGTGTACTGATGCAAGATAAGCATGTGGTAGCTTATGCATCGAGGCAGTTGAAGCCGCATGAGGTTAGGTACCCAGTCCATGACTTGGAGTTGGCTGCTATTATCTTTGCCCTGAAGATTTGGAGGCACTATCTGTATGGTACGTCATTTACCATATATACGGATCATAAGAGCCTGAAATTCTTATTCACTCAGGCGGAGTTGAATATGCGTCAGAGGAGATGGATGGATTTGCTCAAAGACTATGACTGTGAGATTGAGTACCATCCGGGGAAAGCAAACTTGACGGCAGATGCCTTGAGTCGGAAGGTGAAGAGTACTGCTGAGGAGGTCATGCATTTGTCGGCTATGATGACTTCCTGTTGCCATCTGGGCTATGACTTCGACGTAGATACATCGCCTGTGCATGTATCGACCTTATTGGCTGAGCCAGATATCTATGAGCATATCAGGAGAGCTCAGAGGACAGATGATGAAATTCAGAGATGGTCATCATTGGCACTTCAGGGACAGCCATCAAAGTTCAGAGTGGCTGAGGATGGTTCTTTGAGACTCGGTAACCGATGGATAGTTCCAGGTACGCCGGAGTTGCGTAGAGGAATCTTGGAGCGAGCTCATAGTAGCCGATTCAGTATCCACCCAGGAGGGAGGAAGATGTATAAGGACTTGTGTGATCAGTTCTGGTGGGAGCGGATGAAGCGTGATGTGATTGCTTTTGTCAAGAGGTGTTTGATCTGTCAACAGGTTAAGGCGGAGAGGCACTGACCCGGTGGCGAAATGAGGAGCTTAGAGATACCGGAGTGGAAGTGGGAACACATATCTATGAACTTTGTGACTCACTTGCCGAGGACTACTTCAGGTTGTGATGCCATTTGGGTGATCATTGGCAGGCTGACGAAGGTGGCTCACTTCATTCCCTACAGTATGACGTACACATACTTGAGGATGGCTCAATTGTATGTTCGGGACATAGTGAGACTGCATGGGATTCCAGTGTCTATTGTGTCTGACAGAGATCCACGGTTCACATCTCATTTCTGGGGAGGTCTTCAGTCAGCTTTGGGTACTGAGTTGAGGTTGAGTACGGCATATCATCCCCAAACGGACGGTCAGACTGAGCGTACTATACAGACGCTCGAGGACATGCTGCGAGCTTGTGTGTTGGAGTGTGATGCCTCATGGCAAGATTCTTTGGCCTTGGTAGAGTTTTCATACAACAACAGCCATCAGGCGAGTATTCAGATGGCCCGTTTGAGGCTTTGTATGGTAGGCGTTGTAGGTCGCCGTTGTACTGGGATGACTTGACCAGTAAAGCAGTGGGAGGACCCGAACTGATTCGGGAGATGGAGGATAAGGTAAAGATTATCCGTCAGAAAATGAAGGCAGCCCAGGACAGGCAAGCCGCCTATGCGAATAAACGGCGGAGACCGTTGGAATTTCAGTTGGGAGACAGGGTCTTTTTGAAGATTTCACCTTTCAGGGGTGTGGTTCGGTTTGGTATGCGTGGTAAATTGTCTCCGAGGTATGTGGGACCGTATGAGATTTTACAGCGCATCGGTACCTTGGCTTACCGTTTAGCACTGCCACCGTCGTTGTCTGGTATTCACGACGTGTTTCATGTATCTATGCTACGGAAGTATGAGCCGGATCCGTCGCATGTATTGCAGCCTTCTGAGGTTCAGTTAGATTCTGATGTATCTTATGAGGAACGGCCAGTCAGGATTTTGGATAGGGCTGATCGCAGGCTTCGGAACAAAGTGATACCTATGGTAAAGGTACAGTGGGATCGCAGGGGTGTCGAAGAGGCCACGTGGGAGACGGAGCAGCATATGGTGCAGCACTACCCGGGACTACTCTCTGGTATGTGATTTATGTTTAGTTTCGATTTGGGTAAGTGCATGCGATTTCGAGGGCGAAATCTTATAAGTAGGGGAGTATTGTGATATCCCCGAAATAATTAATTGCAATTAGGGCATTAATTATGTTTCTGTGATATTATGGCGATAATTAGATTATGTGTTGGGACTAATTATCTTGGTAAAATGCTTGTCACATGGTAGGCGTGACCCGGTAGAGCATTTCAAGGTGCAGGTTACACATGTTGGGAATTGGGTGTTATAATGGTTTAAATGAAATGGGTTGTGTCTATTTGGTAATGCATGATTTTAATAGGGATTTTGATGCATTGTGGTAAAATGCTTTTAAAATATCATGTTGGGGTATTCTATATATCATGCTTGTGTCTTGGTACACATTTAAACCCATAGCATGGCAAGGGAGCCACTTGCACACTTTATATCACATCCCTTCCCATCACCTTTAAGTCAAAACCCACCCTTCATCTCTCCTCTTGGAAGGAAAACTCCCATTTTCGTTTCTGAAACAAAAGGAGAGGAGAAAACTTGGAAAAAGGAGTCTTTTTTGTGTTTTCTTGCTTGAAACTTGGAGCTCAAGTGGTAAGCTTCCACTATGGTAGAGTTTTGGTTGGGTTGTAGCTTGTTTTTGGGGTAAAAAGGGGTAGATCTTGGTCCAACATCTTGTTTATGTTTGGGGGTTGTATTTTCATGTTGTTTTGAGGTTTAATGATGTGTAGGATGGTTGATCTTGGTTGTATATGAGTTTAAGTGTTGTTGGAAACTCATACTTGGAAGTTTCTCGCTGGAACAGGGCTGCCCGATCGATCGAGATATGGGTCCGATCGATTGAGCAAGCCAGAGCCTGAACAAGGCGTGAAATGAGCTTATCGATCGATCGGTAATTTTTCCCGATCGATCGGTGTGATGTCTCGATCGATCGGTAAAATGGTTCGATCGATCGGTGGAGACAGTACTTGGATGCCTATTTTTCTTCACTTGGCGATCGATCGGGGCTTAGGGACCGATCGATCGCAAGGCATAAAATGTGGATTTTGAGATTTTGTTCTAAATGATGATGTTTTGGTAATGGTTCATTATTAGCTTCTAATATGGATTCATGTGATTGTATAGAACCATCCCAGGTAGCCACACATCAAAGGAGATAAAGTCCCACAACATCTCCACTTTTGGAACTAAGGTACGTAGTGAGACGTACGAGCATCGGACGGTAAAACGTATTTATTACGCTTTGAATTGGCTATGCATTATGGTTGCACGTGTGGTCTTATTTATGCATTATGGTTGCATACATAGTTGGAACATGCATTATGGTTGCATGAAATTGTGAGTCGAGGTTATATCACAGTGATGAAGAATACTTGCCGCCTTCATGTCGAGGCGATGATAGAATACTTGCCGCTGTCATATTTAGCGATGAAGAATATTTGCCGCAAACATGTCGAAGCGAAGGATCATGCCGCTGTCATGTTGATGCGAAGGATATTATGCCGCTAATATGTCGAAGCGAGGGGTATTAATGCCGCTGTCATGTAACGCGAGGGGTATTATGCCACTGATATAATAAGACTGGGATTGGCCATTGGTATACATGGAACGGATGCATGTCATGACATATATTATTGGTGTTATAATCAATTAATTGTGATTATGGTACAGGGACAACCAAGGGAGCTTTTATATGTGTTAAGTACAGGAAGTGATTTGCATTTATGGTCTATGCATTGAATTATGATCATATTATTGTGAATATGATTTATATACATGCTCATGTTTTGGGGTTGTTCCTGTAGGTACTTTTGGGCTGACGGGCTAAGGCGGGTTGATGCGGTGAGCCAGTGAGGAATGCTTTTGGCATAGTAGGCTTAATTTTTGTATAGTCTCTACGCTAGGAGTAGTGTAAAGCTATAGGATTAGCATTCATTGGTTGGGAATGTAACTAATCCCTTTTGGAACTTTATTTTGGCACTGTAATTTAATAGCTCAGGGCATCAACACAACCTTTATACTCTGTTATGCATGGAAATTTCTATTTACGCCTTTAATCCGCACTTAAGGAACTAGGGTCCTTACATATGCTCACAAAACAAACATTTTTGTCAAACTTAATTTTATAACTACAAGAATCGGTAACAATTTACAATATAGTGATGACTTCAACGACGACGACGATTAGCAAGTTTTCCTCCAGTACCACAAGGAGGATGATTTGTCTGTCTTCTAACTCTTCGTGGTTCAACGACTTCCTCGCCCTTTCCCTTGCCGCAGGTGTGTTGGCAGGCTGCTGAAATGGCGTCAGTTGAGGGAATAGAACTGGAGAGACATCGAAAGGTGAAGTCATAGACGCATATGTTGCAAACCCAATATTTACATTTGTATCCACGATGCTGGACTGTGCTTCAGTGGACATGGGGGGATATGGCGTGAAGGGAGATATATCAATATCATATGCAGGCACAGGAATATAATAGTTTGTACACATATCTGGCTCTGTCCACGTAGATGGACCTGCAATATCTGTCTGCATATCCGGCTCTGTCCATGTAGATGGACCTGCAACATCTGCCGGCATATGTGTATCAACAGACTGGATTTCATTGTATGCCGGGAAGTTTCTGTCTCGTCGTTGACGAGCCACTCGCACCACATTCTCGAACACACTTCTGTGTTGCCTCGTCGACTCTGTCGTCATAGGCAAGCCATCAGCCAGATGTCGGTCATAACTTGTAGTTAATTGCTCCATCTGCTCAATCTGCAAAGTCCAAGACTTTCTCAAAGTCTTATGGGCCCAAACCCATAATTTAATTAAGTTCTTTTAATCATTTAATTAAGACTCCTCTTAATTAATTAATTCATCCAATGAATTTAATTTCCCTTCTTGATTTAATCTTTTGTGCAACCCGATAGGATCTTGCAATGTTGGCAGTGACATAAAATCTCATTTTATGTCGCAAGCAATGAGCGGTATCTAGCAACACATCAATGCTACCCAAATTACAAGAATGTCATTGACTCGACATAACCTAGGAACCGTGATAATATTAATCATGTAACGTAATCCCTTTGTCCATGTGTTTAGATTGAACACGAGTCATGAAATAGTCATACTCGTATATTCAATCTCTATTTCTTGATCCCCAAGTATAACTAGAATAAACGAATAAGCTCGATATCACATATCGACTCATTCGAGCACGGCCATGCATTTTAGTCTTACTTGATCAAGGGCCCAAACACTTCTCCTGTTATATAGGAGGGATAAATCCTATTTTGATCAATCAACATCCCTCTACATAATTCGTAGTGTATCCAATAGTTGCCTTTATAGTTCACCTTGTTACAGGTAACGTTTGACAATATCAAGATACATAACTCCTTATGTTGGGATCTCTGATAATCTCAAGTCGTAAGGATTACATACATTATTATCACTATGAGAATTGCTTATGACACTCATATAACTATCCATGTAGCATTCTCATGGTGGGTCTGTCCAGTACATTGTTCTCTAACATGTACCCATGTGTTGATTTGATATCTCATATCAATGAACAATTCATCAATCAACACATACTAGTCTCAATGCATTATCATTATCCCAATTCATGATAATACTTGACTAGGGACAATCTTTAAGAATAATACAATATTATTCTAAGGACATTAACTTATATATCAATTCATATTGCACAGATATTCGAATAATATATAATAATGATTTGTCATTCATAAAATCATAATACATTGTATGTCATAAAC
Source organism: Haberlea rhodopensis (assembly GCA_907163345.1). Lineage (NCBI taxonomy): Eukaryota > Viridiplantae > Streptophyta > Magnoliopsida > Lamiales > Gesneriaceae > Haberlea > Haberlea rhodopensis. The sequence goes on from CAJQUN010000104.1 coordinate 382,991, forward strand.
AATCATCTAATGACTTGTCTTAGGGCATATTCCAACAAATCTCCCACTTGCACTAAGACCAATCAGACATATACTTAATGCCTAGGATCTAGTATGACGATCATGCTGCTGCTGTGACAGTGGTTTCGTCAATGGGTCAGATACATTATCATCTGTTGGTACTTTGCATATTTTAACAGTACCTCCATTTAGGCAAAACACATATCCTGATTGCGATCGGAAAAAAAAACATCTTTGTCGGTTTGGAAACTCGCATCAGTGTAACCTATTACATTGAGCTCTTCATCACCTCCATAAATCAAGAATGTATCCTTAGTTCTTCTCAAGTACTTCAGGATATTATTGACTGCAATCCAGTGACTTTCACCTAGATCAACTTGATATCTGCTCGTCATGCTCAAAGCATACGAAACATCGGGACGAGTACATATCATGGCATACATGATAGATCCAATAGCTGACGCATATGGAATCTTACTCATGCGTTGTCTCTCATCTGGTGTTGAAGGACACTGTTCCTTCGAGAGATAAATTCCATGTGTCATAGGCACGAATCCTTTCTTTAATTCTTGCATGCTAAACCGTTTTAGCACTTTGTCTATGTATGTACTTTGACTTAGGCCAAGTAATCTTCTTGATCAATCTCTATAGATCTTGATTCCTAATACATAGATGGCTTCACCCAAGTCTTTCATAGAAAAGCAATTCCCTAGCCAAATCTTTACAGATTGTAAGGCAGGGATATCATTCCCAATGACAAGTATGTCATCTACATACAATATTAGGAAGATAATTATGCTCCCACTGACCTTCTTGTAGACACAAGGTTCATCTACGTTTTTTATGAAACCAAACTCTTTGACTGCATCATCAAAACGAAGATTCCAACTCCGAGAAGCTTGCTTCAATCTATAAATGGATCGTTGTAGCTTGCATATCTTTCCAGCATCCTTTGGATCGACAAAACCCTCGGGCTGTGTCATGTACACATCCTCAAGCAGATTTCCATTAAGGAAAGCTGTTTTGACATCCATCTGCCAGATTTCATAATCATGAAATGCAGCTATTGCAAGTAAGATCCTAATGGATTTAACCATGGCAACTGGTGAAAAATTTCATCATAGTCAATACCATGAATTTGTTTGAAACCTTTAGCAACCAGTCGACCTTTATAGGTTTGTACATTACCATCCATGTCGGTCTTTTTCTTGAAAATCCATTTGCACCCTATGGGTCGCACCCCTTCAGGTGGGTCAACCAAAGTCCATACTTGGTTTGCATACATGGATTCCATCTCAGATTTCATGGCCTCTTGCCATTTCTCAGAATCAGTGCCCATTATAGCTTGTTGATAAGATGACGGCTCATCCTCATCAATAAGTAGTAAGTCACCTTGTTGAGTCACAAGAAATCCATATCTCTGTGGCTCCCGGTGTTCTCTTACAGACCTACGCTGGGCTTGTGTCTCTTGAGCAGGCATTTTATCCACAACATCTTGTGGTGTCTGCTCTTTTTCCATCTCAATATCATGTTCAATGTTTTCTTGTGGTTGAACTTCACTAAGTTCTATTCGTCTCCCACTGGTTTTTCTAGAAATAAATTCTCTTTCAAGAAAGACACCATTCCGAGCAACAACTACTTTGTTCTCGGTCGGATAATAGAAATAGTATCATTTTGTTTCCTTAGGATACCCCACAAATAAACACTTATCAGATTTGGGTCCAAGTTTGTTAGTGGCGTGACGTCTAACGAAAGCCTCACAACCCCAAATCTTCATAAAAGACATACAAGGACGCTTCCCAGTCCATATCTCATATGGTGTCTTTTCCACTGATTTAGATGGAACACGGTTCAGTATAAATATTGCTGTTTCTAAAGCATGTCCCCAAAAGGATATCGGAAGATCTGCATGACTCATCATTGATCTAACCATGTCCAACAAGGTTCGATTTCTCCTCTCGGATACACCATTCCATTGTGGAGTATACGGAGGAGTGAGTTGTGGGACTATCCCACACTCCTTTAGATAGTCATGAAACTCTTGGCTTAAGTATTCACCTCATCGATCTGATCGAAGGATTTTGATACTTTTGCCAAGTTGGTTTTGTACTTCATTCTTGAAATCTTTGAACTTTTCAAAGGTTTCATGCTTATGCTTCATTAGGTACACATACCCATATCTACTGAGGTCATCAGTAAATGTAACGAAGTATTGAAAACCACCTCTAGCTTGTGTACTTATTGGCCCACATACATCACTATGTATTAGTCCCAATAAAACATTTGCCCTTTCAACATGTCCCTTGAAAGGGGCTTTAGTCATCTTGCCCATTAAACAAGATTCACATGTTTCATATGATTCAAAATCAAATGAATCCAAAACTCCATCCTTATGAAGTTTTGATATGCGTTTTCGTTTATGTGGCCCAAGCGACAATGCCAGAGATAAGTTGGATTAGAATCATTATTCTTAATCCTTTTAGTATTTATGTTATAGATAGGCATATCAAGATTTAATACATAAAGACCATTAATCATTTGTGCACTAGCATAAAACATATCATTTAAATAAATAGAACAACGGTTGTCCATTATCATAAATGAAAATCCACACTTGTCCAAACAAGAAATAGAAATAATGTTTTTAGTAATAGATGGCACAAAATAACAGTCTTTTAAAATCAACGATAAACCAGAAGGTAAAGCTAAACAATAATCTCTTATAGCTAATGCAGCAACTCTTGCTCCATTTCCAACTCGGAGATCAACTTCACCTTTCGCCAACGTCCTACTCCTTTTGATTTGTATAAAGACCATTAATCATTTGTGCACTAGCATAAAACATATCATTACGCGTTTTTATGCTATGATTTGTATATGTTTTCGTGTTGATTCTTGAATTATTTTACGTTTTATGGTATATATTTCTATATTTCAGGAATCAATGTTGAAATTCATAAAAGGGGAAGAAATCAAGCTAAAATGATGAAAAAATGAATTAAGTTGAAGAAAAGAGGAAGAAACCAGAATCCAAGACACATGTTTCTCCTTTCTCCTCAAATTACTATATGTTCGAGCCATGTTTTGGAAATGTGGTCCATATAAAAGTTGTAGAACTTTCTCTTATCTTCGCGTGGACAGCTGATTCATCAAATTCGGAGTTTGTATGAGAAAGTTACGGCCAAAATACGAAACTCGCCAAAAGCTGAAAAAGGCGAAGAAACTTACTGTGAAAGGCGATCGATCGAGAAACCATTTCGATCGATCGAGAAAGGCTGAAAACTGAGCGAAATTCTTACTGGAAGGCTCGATCGATCGGCCACTTTTTCGGATCGATCGGGACGATGTGTTTTCATAAAAATACCTTCCTTATAGAGTTTGTTTCCAACAAGGAAGACCTTGATTCCCTTCCCCTATATATTACAAACGATTTTTACAACCAAAACATCAGATTTTGAACCCTAGAACACTCACGTACAGCCTCCATCTCAGCCCCCCTTTCCTTCACCACCCAACCTCACGCCTTCTTCACCCAAAATCCATAATACACGCCTCCACCTTCTTCTCCCCTCACTTTCCTTCACTTCATGTCCAGCCTCCATCCTTCTACCATCAATCCATCCTTCAACCCTTCACCCTAGGAATTGGAACAAGCCAACAAGGCGATAAAAAGAGACGATCGAGAAGGAAGCAAGAGAAGGAGCGAAGATCTACAACCGAAGTCGACATCGGGAGTTCTTCTTTGTCTTTAATTCTTAGTTTTGTTTTGCTTTTCATGTTACTATGTTGAACTAAGTTTATTTATCGAGGCTATGCGATCCTTTGTTATGAACCTTCGATTTGATGATTTAATGATTGAATTCTTATAGTTCTTTGCGTATGTTTTATGTTCTTCATGCTTTTAGAGGATTGATCACCTTTGAATGATGTTAGTATCGTAATTGAGATCGAGAGATGATTTTATGATACTGAATAAATAACTCATACCATGGATTTAAGACCGAGATCGAGAGATGACGTCAAATACATGCGTGATAGCCATAGATTCTAGTAATTGAAAGCTAGGAGTTTTCATGGATCTTATGCAACATTGAATTGTTAAATAAGTGAACGAGAGTTACTTACTGCAATTTGGTGTTAGGTTTAATATAGCTCGAGAGAGTGTATTAGATAAATTGGGAGAACTCGTCACCTTAGAAATATTTGAATATTCAATCGAGAATTGTAGGGAATTACATTGGTGAGCCAAAGTCTCGATAATCTTATCTTGTGGATTTTTCTCGTTTACTTTTATTGACTTGGTTGGATTAGAGTAGTTTAATTTAGTTTAGTTTAATTATCAATTTATTATCGTAGGTTAAATATAGTTAAAAGACATCTTATTTGGTACTTACTTGTTAGTCTCTGTGGGTTCGACAATCCGTATCTTCCTATCTATACTAAAACTTGACACCGTGTACTTGCGGTCTAAAATCGCTAGATTGGAAATAATTGTTTAAAATAAAAGCGATCAAGTTTTTGGCGCCGTTGCCGGGGACTAACTTTAGTAATATCATACTAGGTTCTTTGACTGTAATTTAACTATTTTTTGTTTATATATTTCGAGAAAAAAAAGGGATTTGTACATATTTATTTTGTTTTTGTTTTGTTTGTCTTGTGAGGTACTTGGAGATGCTACATCAACAAGCCTTCACAAGCTTTGCCCAACAACGTTCTGAGCCGTTCTACGCTGTTTGGGAGAGATTAAATGAATTGGCCAACACATTCCGGTATCACAACTTTTCGAACTATACTCTCTTGCAATATTTCTTCAACGGGTTGGATGCACAGACACGAGAATGGGTATTGAGAGGAGCACTGGTGACTGGGAGTCCCCTGGTTGATAGAGATGAGAACAGTGTGGCACTTGTTCAATGATATGGCGGACTTCGATCATCACTGGCATTGGAATCCTTCACTGCAGGGTTGGAGCCACCAATACCCACCGGAGCCTCGCTACCCTATTGATACGCCGCAACCATTTGAACATCTCGAAGAGAGGAGAGATAGTTCTGCAGATGTCACGACTCAGTTAGAATATACCTTAATAAGATTCATGGCATCAACTGAGAACAGTTTGGAGTGCCAAACCAACTCTATGCGCCACCTGGAGCAGAAAATGGCGGTCCTTATGGAAACAATTTCAACTAGCTGCCAGGAGGAAGAGACGAGAGCTACAAATCAAGAGGCGACAAATCGAGTTTGGTTATATGATGATGATCACTCAACCAACCAAGTTTGTGGGAGTGATCCTCCTAGTGTGGATGAGTCGAGGGAACTTGAGCCTCTTCAAGAGATTGAGCTTACTTTAGAGATGTTATCCGAGGAGTTCCCATGTGAAGATGAGTCGAATGTGATGTTGGAGAATGAAGAGACGTTCGAAGATTCTGATTTGAGCCCATCGATGGAGACATGTTCTATGCCATATGTGGATCCGTATTTTCCATCGATGCCAATTTCACCGCACTACATCCTCCAAGATATGAAGCCAAGTCAAGAATCATTCTCCCATGCCTGCCACTTTAAGACGAATGTTGTTGGAGCGACGGGCCTACACTGTTATATTCATGCCAATCTTGAGGGCATACTGAATGAAGACCCATTAGTGGTATCATACGATACTTACTATGGGCGGCAGCCGCTCTTTGATGGTTGCTTCTGATGGTCAAGCCGACGACTAAAAATCAGCGCTTCTTGGGAGGCAACCCAAGCGTATCCTTTTGCTATTTAGTTTTGTTTTTTTTTTTTAGTTTTTGCATTTAGTTTGTTTATCTCACGTGTCGACTATTTTATTTGCATTCTTCTCTTGCTAGGTACTCAGTTGGAGCGATGAACCCCTACAACAGTGGAGCTTTCAAAAGCAAATCTTCCTCAACCCTCATGCAAGCGTCTTGATCAGGGGAGTTTACTGTTTCCCTTTTGATTCTTTTAAACATTGAGGGCAATGTTTGATTTAAGTTTGGGGGAGTAGTAGCTTGCATGTTTTACTTGTTTTAACCACTTGTTGTGTGCTTAAATGACACTTGAATCGTCCGATTATTATGAGCAAAAAATTTTTTTTACGAGTTCAAACTTGAGAAAAGAATGAATTATAGTAGTGACTATTCAATGAGGATTTTGATCTCACTATGCATATGAACTTGATTTGTGATTGGACTTGTACATGAATATCCTAATTTGAGTTAGCATGTCAAGAATGAGGAATACTTTGAGCACAATGAGTCATGATCTTGTGGATTGCATGTTGAATAGTGATAATTGTTGTGAACTTGATGATTTGTCTTGAGCATCTTAGAGTTATCCTAGAACTTATTTGATGATGACACTTTGAGGCGAAATTTTATAGTTACAAACTTGACTTGGAAATGATCTAGGCGATCTTTGAAACGTTTGAGCATTTCAAGCTTACCATGATTCATATCAATCCCTAGTGTCCCATTTGAGTTTTATTGAAAAAAGAATGGTATATGCATTGCATATAATTAGACCCCATTCGACATTCTTTGCAAACTCATTATACTTACCCTTGAGCCTAAATGAAAAAAGTTATCCTTACCCTAAGGGAGTATAATGAATATCATTCGATGCACTTGAATTGTTATATCTTGATGAGCTTATTGAAAAAAATGATGAATGAGAAAAGAAAAAGATAGATAAAAAGCCTTGAGAAAAAGATTGACTAAATAAGACCCAAAGTGGCCAAGGCTATAAAATAAAAAGAAGAGAAGCTCGATGTGTGCGAAAAATTTGAACTGTAAATGATTATACTCTCTTCTTTGCGCTTATCCTATCTTTTCTTTGAAGCCAACACCAAAGGCCTTACATTACAAGCTTAAAAAGTCCTTTTGATCCAAGTCTAGGGAGTAACTATCATTAGTGGAGAAGTTGTTTGAAAATAGGCTTATAGGGTACTTGATAATAATCTCGACTTTGAGTTGATTAACATGATTTGATCTTGAATATGTGCATGAAACTTGAGACTGACTATATCACACACACACGTTCCGATTTTGAGATATGTTGCTTGAATTAGGAGAAAACATGTCTTGTCAACTTTTGTATATGTGCATGAGATTTCTGAGAATAAAATAAGTCATGAAATAATTGTTTCAAGTATCAAGAATGAACTCTACCTTGTGATTTTAATGCTTAATCGAGGACGATTAAGTGATAAGTTTGGGGGAGTTGATAGGGTTGATTATTACGCGTTTTTATGCTATGATTTGTATATGTTTTCGTGTTGATTCTTGAATTATTTTACGTTTTATGGTATATATTTCTATATTTCAGGAATCAATGTTGAAATTCATAAAAGGGGAAGAAATCAAGCTAAAATGATGAAAAAATGAATTAAGTTGAAGAAAAGAGGAAGAAACCAGAATCCAAGACACATGTTGCTCCTTTCTCCTCATATTACTATATGTTCGAGCCATGTTTTGGAAATGTGGTCCATATAAAAGTTGTAGAACTTTCTCTTATCTTCGCGTGGACAGCTGATTCATCAAATTCGGAGTTTGTATGAGAAAGTTACGGCCAAAATACGAAACTCGCCAAAAGCTGAAAAAGGCGAAGAAACTTACTGTGAAAGGCGATCGATCAAGAAACCATTTCGATCGATCGAGAAAGGCTGAAAACTGAGCGAAATTCTTACTGGAAGGCTCGATCGATCGGCCACTTTTTCGGATCGATCGGGACGATGTGTTTTCATAAAAATACCTTCCTTATAGAGTTTGTTTCCAACAAGGAAGTCCTTGATTCCCTTCCCCTATATATTACAAACGATTTTTACAACCAAAACATCAGATTTTGAACCCTAGAACACTCACATACAGCCTCCATCTCAGCCCCCCTTTCCTTCACCACCCAACCTCACGCCTTCTTCACCCAAAATCCATAATACACGCCTCCACCTTCTTCTCCCCTCACTTTCCTTCACTTAATGTCCAGCCTCCATCCTTCTACCATCAATCCATCCTTCAACCCTTCACCCTAGGAATTGGAACAAGCCAACAAGGCGATAAAAAGAGACGATCGAGAAGGAAGCAAGAGAAGGAGCGAAGATCTACAACCGAAGTCGAGATCGGGAGTTCTTCTTTGTCTTTAATTCTTAGTTTTGTTTTGCTTTTCATGTTACTATGTTGAACTAAGTTTATTTATCGAGGCTAGGCGATCCTTTGTTATGAACCTTCGATTTGATGATTTAATGATTGAATTCTTATAGTTCTTTGCGTATGTTTTATGTTCTTCATGCTTTTAGAGGATTGATCACCTTTGAATGATGTTAGTATCGTAATTGAGATCGAGAGATGATTTTATGATACTGAATAAATAACTCATACCATGGATTTAAGATCGAGATCGAGAGATGACGTCAAATACATGCGTGATAGCCATAGATTCTAGTAATTGAAAGCTAGGAGTTTTCATGGATCTTATGCAACATTGAATTGTTAAATAAGTGAACGAGAGTTACTTACTGCAATTTGGTGTTAGGTTTAATATAGCTCGAGAGAGTGTATTAGATAAATTGGGAGAACTCGTCACCTTAGAAATATTTGAATATTCAATCGAGAATTGTAGGGAATTACATTGGTGAGCCAAAGTCTCGATAATCTTATCTTGTGGATTTTTCTCGTTTACTTTTATTGACTTGGTTGGATTAGAGTAGTTTAATTTAGTTTAGTTTAATTATCAATTTATTATCGTAGGTTAAATATAGTTAAAAGACATCTTATTTGGTACTTACTTGTTAGTCTCTGTGGGTTCGACAATCCGTATCTTCCTATCTATACTAAAACTTGACACCTTGCACTTGCGGTCTAAAATCGCTAGATTGGAAATAATTGTTTAAAATAAAAGCGATCAACATGTAATTCTTGGATAGTTGGACAAACAACGCTTTGTTCAAATTCATTAAATGAATTATTATCCAACCCCATGCCTCTAGGTTCCCAATCCTATTGAGATAACCTAGTTAAGTCGTACCCAATTTAAAGTAAAACGGATATCACTATTATCCTTTCGCGCCTTACCAAGATTGCCACGGTGCTTTACTTTGGCAAACCCACACATGTTCAATCGAAGTCTTGACGAGTACTTTTAATTTTGGAAGGCATCTAAAACTTAATATTTTAGAGGGATTTATTGATCTCATGATTTTATTATTGATAATTTAAAATATGTCCACTACATATACGCATATACATATCTACATATATGTATAATAAAATTATCAATCTAAAACATAAGATAAATCATGCATTACATACATAAATTAAACGTGACATGGTTATAGCCCCTACTAGCGATTTTCTCAAGCCAATGAGAAAATCCTAAGAGTCAACCTAAGGTAACTTCATAAGCACCTTCCTTTGGCTCCAAATTGTGAATGGCCTCCTCATCCCGGCACCATGATCCATCTTCATTGATCACCATCAATAAATAAACTATACTATATAACATTTACAAATATAGAGAATTCCTCGAGTCACATTCGAGGGGAACGTAGGGGAGGGATAACATTCAGAAAAAAAATAGAGAAGGCACGACTCGCAGGTCGTATTATAAATTACAAACATTCACAAATCCTATCTAATAGGTCAAAGGGCTATAACCATGCACCATGCTCAAACAACACATAAAACATGCTATAATAATTTAATTAATTAAATTCTAAACATTTTAAATTTTAATTCTAATCAAAACTGTAAAATAAAATTTTGGAAATTTATCGTACGCTCGGGACATCACATGCCACGAACTTATGCGACTAAACAACGAACCACCATGGTTCGATCAACCTAACCACACACGGCTGGACCAATCATGGGCCTAGGGTTCGAAACCCTAGCCCAAGACGTGGTCCGAGCCACGCGTGTCCGTGCGGTGCCGCTAGGGTTCCAAACCCTAGCCGCCTTGCGCCATTTTATTTTCATTCGAGCCACATGGTTCGAAACGCCGGAAATTAATTAGCCACGAGTCACGGTCAGGCCATGCGCGGTGGTGGCTCAACCATCTCGAGCCAAGGGTTCGAAATACCCTAGCTCTCACGTGGTGTAGCCGCTATCTCCATGCATGCGTGAACCATGATCGAGCCATCAATTTTATTGAGCCAAAAAGTTCAAAACTCTAGCCACGTCTCGACACCTCCATGCACGAACATGAGCCGCAACGGCTAGACCATCTCTAGCCAAGGGTCCGAAAACCCTAGCCCTCATGTGGCAGCCGTGGGTCAATAGTCATGGTGGTGGCCGAACCATCAAGCCAAGGGCTCGGTTTTTCGCCTTCATGTATCGTATACAATAAACTGTCAATTATATCAAATATAATTTTACGATAATTTCACAAACTCGATTTATTTCATATCATATATGAATTATACAGTTTTAATAGCATGCAATACAAATCTAAATATGGTTAAACAATTAACCATATAAATCCGATATGAGCTTTATACACGGCTCTGATACCACTGTAAATAATCCAACAAGCATACAACGCAGCGGAATTTAAAATTTTGGATTACTATAACCGCGGATCTATACAAAGTTGTCATATCGGATAAAGGATCATAAGAGTCTCACCCTTGTAGCGTGTTTGAGCAGATTCCACGAAGCACCACGTTCAACGATTCCGAGTCACGAGCAACACCTCCAAGGTCTTGCCTCAACGGTATCCATACGATCAAATCGGGAAGGGATAGTTTAAGAACAAAGTGCTAGATTTGTTCTTAAACCAATACACGAAACACACTCGATTCACAATCGAAAGGATGGCCGGAATTCACTTTTCCTCACGTCGACTATGAAGAAGTCGAGAGAAGCCAGAGAGATGCGGCGGCCGTGTGGCTTGTTGTGATCGAATTGGTATAAAGAATTGTCCCCTACAATTAATTATAACCTTGTTATTAAAAGGCTTAATTAAAGTTCAAGACTTTCTCAAAGTCTTATGGGCCCAAACCCATAATTTAATTAAGTTCTTTTAATCATTTAATTAAGACTCCTCTTAATTAATTAATTCATCAAATGAATTTAATTTCCCTTCTTGATTTAATCTTTTGTGTTACCCAATAGGATCTTGCAATGTTGGCAGTGACATAAAATCTCATTTTATGTCGCAAGCAATGAGCGGTATCTAGCAACACATCAATGCTACCCAAATTACAAGAATGTCATTGACTCGACATAACCTAGGAACCGTGATAATATTAATCATGTAACTTAATCCCTTTGTCCATGTGTTTAGATTGAACACGAGTCATGAAGTAGTCATACTCGTATATTCAATCTCTATTTCTTGATCCCCAAGTATAACTAGAATAAACAAATAAGTTCGATATTACATATTGACTCATTCGAGCACGACCATGCATTTTAGTCTTACTTGATCAAGGGCCCAAACACTTCTCCTGTTATATAGGAGGGACAAATCCTATCTTGATCAATCAACATCCCTCTACATAATTCGTAGTGTATCCAATAGTTGCCTTTATAGTTCACCCTGTTACAGGTAACGTTTGACAATATCAAGATACATAACTCCTTATGTTGGGATCTCTGATAATCTCAAGTGGTAAGGATTACATACATTATTATCACTATGAGAATTGCTTATGACACTCATATAACTATCCATGTAGCATTCTCATGGTGGGTCTGTCCAGTACATCGTTCTCTAACATGTACCCATGTGTTGATTTGATATCTCATTTCAATGAACAATTCATCAATCAACACATACTAGTCTCAATGCATTATCATTATCCCAATTCATGATAATACTTGACTAGGGACAATCTTTAAGAATAATACAATATTATTCTAAGGACATTAACTTATATATCAATTCATATTGCACAGATATTCGAATAATATATAATAATGATTTGTCATTCATAAAATCATAATACATTGTATGTCATAAACAATCATCTAATGACTTGTCTTAGGGCATATCCCAACAAATCTCCCACTTGCACTAAGACCAATCAGACATATACTTAATGCCTAGAGATCTAGTATGACGATCATGCTGCTGTTGTGACAGTGGTTTCGTCAATGGGTCAGATACATTATCATCTGTTGGTACTTTGCATATTTTAACAGCACCTCCATTTAGGCAAAACACATATCCTGATTGCGATCGAAAAAAAAAACATCTTTGTCGGTTTGGAAACTCGCATCAGTGTAACCTATTACATTGATCTCTTCATCACCTCCATAAATCAAGAATGTATCCTTAGTTCTTCTCAAGTACTTCAGGATATTCTTGACTGCAATCCAGTGATTTTCACCTGGATCAACTTGATATCAGCTCGTCATGCTCAAAGCATACGAAACATCGGGACGAGTACATATCATGGCATACATGATAGATCCAATAGCTGATATATATGGAATCTTACTCATGCGTTGTCTCTCATCTGGTGTTGAAGGACACTGTTCCTTCGAGAGATAAATTCCATGTGTCATAGGCACGAATCCTTTCTTTGATTCTTGCATGCTAAACTGTTTTAGCACTTTGTCTATGTATGTACTTTGACTTAGGCCAAGTAATCTTCTTGATCTATCTCTATAGATCTTGATTCCTAATACATAGGTGGCTTCACCCAAGTCTTTCATAGAAAAGCAATTCCCTAGCCAAATCTTTACAGATTGTAAGGCAGAGATATCATTCCCAATGACAAGTATGTCATCTACATACAATATTAGGAAGATAATTATGCTCCCACTGACCTTCTTGTAGACACAAGGTTCATCTACGTTTTTGATGAAACCAAACTCTTTGACTGTATCATCAAAACGAAGATTCCAACTCCGAGAAGCTTGCTTCAATCCATAAATGGATCGTTGTAGCTTGCATATCTTTCCAGCATCCTTTGGATCGACAAAACCCTCGGGCTGTGTCATGTACACATCCTCAAGCAGATTTCCATTAAGGAAAGCTGTTTTGACATCCATCTGCCAGATTTCATAATCATGAAATGCAGCTATTGCAAGTAAGATCCTAATGGATTTAACCATGGCAACTGGTGAAAAATTTCATCATAATCAATACCATGAATTTGTTTGAAACCTTTAGCAACCAGTCGACCTTTATAGGTTTGTACATTACCATCCATGTCGGTCTTTTTCTTGAAAATCCATTTGCACCCTATGGGTCGTACCCCTTCAGGTGGGTCAACCAAAGTCCTACTTGGTTTACATACATGGATTCCATCTCAGATTTCATGGCCTCTTGCCATTTCTCAGAATCAGTGCCCATTATAGCTTGTTGATAAGATGCCGGCTCATCCTCATCAATAAGTAGTAAGTCACATTGTTGAGTCACAAAAAATCCATATCTCTGTGGCTCCCGGTGTTCTCTTACAGACCTACGCTGGGCTTGTGTCTCTTGAGCAGTCATTTTATCCACAACATCTTGTGGTGTCTGCTCTGTTTCCATCTCAATATCATGTTCAATGTTTTCTTGTGGTTGAACTTCACTAAGTTCTATTTGTCTCCCACTGGTTTTTCTAGAAATAAATTCTCTTTCAAGAAAGACACCAGTCCGAGCAACAACTACTTTGTTCTCGGTGGGATAATAGAAATAGTATCATTTTGTTTCCTTAGGATACCCCACAAATAAACACTTATCAGATTTGGGTCCAAGTTTGTTAGTGGCGTGACGTCTAACGAAAGCCTCACAACCCCAAATCTTCATAAAAGACATACAATGACGCTTCCCAGTCCATATCTCATATGGTGTCTTTTCCACTGATTTAGATGGAACACGATTCAGTATAAATATTGTTGTTTCTAAAGCATGTCCCCAAAAGGATATCGGAAGATCTGCATGACTCATCATTGATCTAACCATGTCCAACAAGGTTCGATTTCTCCTCTCGGATACACCATTCCATTGTGGAGTATACGGATGAGTGAATTGTGGGACTATCCCACACTCCTTTAGATAGTCATAAAACTCTTGGCTTAAGTATTCACCTCATCGATCTGATCGAAGGATTTTGATACTTTTGCCAAGTTGGTTTTGTACTTCATTCTTGAAATCTTTGAACTTTTCAAAGGTTTCATGCTTATGCTTCATTAGGTACACATACCCATATCTACTGAGGTCATCAGTAAATGTAACGACGTATTGAAAACCACCTCTAGCTTGTGTACTTATTGGCCCACATACATCACTATGTATTAGTCCCAATAAAACATTTGCCCTTTCAACATGTCCCTTGAAAGGGGCTTTAGTCATCTTGCCCATTAAACAAGATTCACATGTTTCATATGATTCAAAATCAAATGAATCCAAAACTCCATCCTTATGAAGTTTTGATATGCGTTTCTCGTTTATGTGGCCCAAGCGACAATGCCAGAGATAAGTTGGATTAGAATCATTATTCTTAATCCTTTTAGTATTTATGTTATAGATAGGCATATCAAGATTTAATACATAAAGACCATTAATCATTTGTGCACTAGCATAAAACATATCATTTAAATAAATAGAACAACGGTTGTCCTTTATCATAAATGAAAATCCACACTTGTCCAAACAAGAAATAGAAATAATGTTTTTAGTAATAGATGGCACAAAATAACAGTCTTTTAAAATCAACGATAAACCAGAAGGTAAAGCTAAACAATAATCTCCTATAGCTAATGCAGCAACTCTTGCTCCATTTCCAACTCGGAGATCAACTTCACATTTCGCCAACGTCCTACTCCTTTTGAGATCCTGCACATTTACACAAATGTGAGATCCACATCCAGTATCTAATACCCATGATGAAGAAGTAGATAAATTGACTTCTATAACAAAAATACCTGAAGTGGAAGTCACACTTCATTTCTTGAGATCCTCCAGATAAACTTTGCAATTTCTTTTCCAATGACCGGTCTCACCGCAATGGAAACAGTTCCCTTCTTGTGCTATCCCTCCCTTTGGCTTAAGTGCAGAAGCTTTTGGCTTAGATTTAACAAAGACCTTCTTGTTCTTCTTGAAGCTCTTAGCTTTAGTCTTTCCTTTGCTCTTATTCACAAT
Organism: Haberlea rhodopensis; assembly: GCA_907163345.1. NCBI lineage: Eukaryota > Viridiplantae > Streptophyta > Magnoliopsida > Lamiales > Gesneriaceae > Haberlea > Haberlea rhodopensis. The sequence goes on from CAJQUN010000104.1 coordinate 398,066, forward strand.
AAGAACATTTGTAGGCTTAGACTTCTTGCTATTTGCTTCAAAAGTTCTAAGCATGCCAAGAAACTGTGGTAGAGTCTTTTCAATTTCAATCATATTGTAATTCAAGACAAATTGACTGAAGCTTTCAGGCAACGATTGCAAGATCACGTCAGTGGCCAACTCTTGGTCCAAAGGAAAACCCAGCTTCTCCACATTCTCAATATACCCAATCATCTTGAGCACATGAGTTCCAACTATGCTTCCTTCTACCATTCTACACTGGAATAACGCTTTAGAGACGTCATACCTCTCTTGTCTTGCTTGTTGTTGGTACAATTGCTTTAGGTGCTCGATCATATCAAACGCCTCCATTTCCTCATGTTGCTTCTGAAGCTCAGAGTTCATGGTGGCAAGCATAAGGCACCCAACATCAAGTGCGTCATTTTGATGCTTCTTGTAAGCATCTTTATCGGCCTTATCACCCGTCAGGGGAGGTTCCTCAGCAGGTAAGGGTTCCTCTAGGACATATTGCTTCTTTTCTTGTTTGAGGACTATCCTCAAGTTCCTATACCAGTCTAGGAAATTTGTCCCATTTAATTTGTCCTTCTCAAGGACCGTTCGCAGTGATAATGTGCTTGTTATGTTGTTAGTTGCCATGGATATCTACAATATAAATATGCAAAATAAGTTTATGATTTAATCATTTAATATTGTCTTATATTAAATGACACTCCCACTATTTTGTTTAAAATTATCAACCCTCGAAACCTTTAGTGGGCCAAGATCCATATTTCACCTAATCTTGATTTAGCTTTGGCTAATCGCCCAAGACTCGGTTATTTAGGTAGACAACACTTTGTCAATTACATCACATGTAATTCTTGGATAGTTGGACGAACAACGCTTTGCTCAAATTCATTAAATGAATTATTATCCAACCCCATGCCTCTAGGTTCCCAATCCTATTGAGATAACCTAGTTAAGTCGTACCCAATTTAAAGTAAAACGGATATCACTATTATCCTTTCGCGCCTTACCAAGATTGCCACGGTGCTTTACTTTGGCAAACCACACATGTTCAATCGAAGTCTTGACGAGTACTTTTACTTTTGGAAGGCATCTAAAACTTAATATTTTAGAGGGATTTATTGATCTCATGATTTTATTATTGATAATTTAAAATATGTCCACTACATATACGCATATACATATCTACATATATGTATAATAAAATTATCAATCTAAAACATAAGATAAATCATGCATCACATACATAAATTAAACGTGACATGGTTATAGCCCCTACTAGCAATTTTCTCAAGCCAATGAGAAAATCCTAAGAGTCAACCTAAGGTAACTTCATAAGCACCTTCATTTGGCTCCAAATTGTGAATGGCCTCCTCATCCCGGCACCATGATCCATCTTCATTGATCACCATCAATAAATAAACTATACTATATAACATTTACAAATATAGAAAATTCCTCGAGTCACATTCGAGGGGAACGTAGGGGAGGGATAACATTCAGAATAAAAATAGAGAAGGCACTACTCGCAGGTCGTATTATAAATTACAAACATTCACAAATCATATCTAATAGGTCAAAGGGCTATAACCATGCACCATGCTCAAACAACACATAAAACATGCTATAATAATTTAATTAATTAAATTCTAAACATTTTAAATTTTAATTCTAATTAAAACTGTAAAATAAAATTTTGGAAATTTATCGTACGCTCGGGACATCACATGCCACGAACTTATGCGACTAAACAACGAACCACCATGGTTCGATCAACCTAACCACACACGACTGGACCAATCATGGGCCTAGGGTTCGAAACCCTAGCCCAAGACGTGGTCCGAGCCACGTGTGTCCGTGCGGTGCCGCTAGGGTTCCAAACCCTAGCCGCCTTGCGCCATTTTATTTTCATTCGAGCCACATGGTTCGAAACGCCGGAAATTAATTAGCCACGAGTCACGGTCAGGCCATGCGCGGTGGTGGCTCAACCATCTCGAGCCAAGGGTTCGAAATACCCTAGCTCTCACGTGGTGTAGCCGCTATCTCCATGCATTCGTGAACCATGATCGAGCCATCAATTTTATTGAGCCAAAAAGTTCAAAACTCTAGCCACGTCTCGACACCTCCATGCACGAACATGAGCCGCAACGGATAGACCATCTCGAGCCAAGGGTCCGAAAACCCTAGCCCTCATGTGGCAGCCGTGGGTCAATAGTCATGGTGGTGGCCGAACCATCAAGCCAAGGGCTCGGTTTTTCGCCTTCATGTATCGTATACAATAAACTGTCAATTATATCAAATATAATTTTACGATAATTTCACAAACTCGATTTATTTCATATCATATATGAATTACACAGTTTTAATAGCATGCAATACAAGTCTAAATATGATTAAACAATTAACCATATAAATCCGATATGAGCTTTATACACGGCTCTGATACCACTGTAAGTAATCCAACAAGCATACAACGCAGCGGAATTTAAAATTTTGGATTATTATAACCGCGGATCTATACAAAGTTGTCATATCGGATAAAGGATCATAAGAGTCTCACCCTTGTAGCGTGTTTGAGCAGATTCCACGAAGCACCACGTTCAACGATTCCGAGTCACGAGCAACACCTCCAAGGTCTTGCCTCAACGGTATCCACACGATCAAATCGGGAAGGGATAGTTTAAGAACAAAGTGCTAGATTTGTACTTAAACCAATACACGAAACACACTCGATTCACAATCGAAAGGATGGCCGGAATTCACTCTTCCTCACGTCGACTATGAAGAAGTCGAGAGATGTGGCGGCTGTGTGGCTTGTTGTGATCGAATTGGTATAAAGAATTGTCCCCTACAATTAATTATAACCTTGTTATTAAAAGGCTTAATTAAAGTTCAAGACTTTCTCAAAGTCTTATGGGCCCAAATCCATAATTTAATTAAGTCTTTTAATCATTTAATTAAGACTCCTCTTAATTAATTAATTCATCCAATGAATTTAATTTTCCTTCTTGATTTAATCTTTTGTGTTACCCAATAGGATCTTGCAATGTTGGCAGTGACATAAAATCTCATTTTATGTCGCAAGCAATGAGCGGTATCTAGCAACACATCAATGCTACCCAAATTACAAGAATGTCATTGACTCGACATAACCTAGGAACCGTGATAATATTAATCATGTAACTTAATCCCTTTGTCCATGTGTTTAGATTGAACACGAGTCATGAAATAGTCATACTCGTATATTCAATCTCTATTTCTTGATCCCCAAGTATAACTAGAATAAACGAATAAGTTCGATATCACATATCGACTCATTCGAGCACGGTCATGCATTTTAGTCTTACTTGATCAAGGGCCCAAACACTTCTCCTGTTATATAGGAGGGACAAATCCTATCTTGATCAATCAACATCCCTCTACATAATTCGTAGTGTATCCAATAGTTGCCTTTATAGTTCACACTGTTACAGGTAACGTTTGACAATATCAAGATACATAACTCCTTATGTTGGGATCTATGATAATCTCAAGTCGTAAGGATTACATACATTATTATCACTATGAGAATTGCCTATGACACTCATATAACTATCCATGTAGCATTCTCATGGTGCGTCTGTCCAGTACATCGTTCTCTAACATGTACCCATGTGTTGATTTGATATCTCATATCAATGAACAATTCATCAATCAACACATACTAGTCTCAATGCATTATCATTATCTCAATTCATGATAATACTTAGCTAGGGACAATCTTTAAGAATAATACAATATTATTCTAAGGACTTTAACTTATATATCAATTCATATTGCACAGATATTCGAATAATATATAATAATGATTTGTCATTCATAAAATCATAATACATTGTATGTCATAAACAATCATCTAATGACTTGTCTTAGGGCATATCCCAACATGTGTTTCACGGCGCCATCTCTCAACTAAAGTCGTGATAAGATGCATGTCAAGCTCAATCTTACCACACCTATATATACCATAAAATCATATCACGTGCAACAAATTAACAACACGTATATCTAGTGGATACAAATCCCAAAATAGCTATGTGGGTTTCTCACACGCAGTATGCTATCCATATCACCTGCCCATACATCCTCGGATCGATGTGAAAACTGCAATGACAAAAGATGTGTGTCTATCGGGCCTGGTTGCCTCATTTGATCCATCCTGAAATATAATACAAAAAATTATAAACATTAATATCAACATTACAAACAATATCCGTCGACTACTTACGGCCGTCACACAACGACAGTCAACAACCGCCAACCCACGTAGCCGGAAGCCACCCAGTCTGCCCTTAGCCGCCGCCGCCGGAGATACTTAAAAAAACGTGGGTTTGCACCCCCTCCCACCGGAACCAACATTGTCGTCAAAATATTAACCCACAACACATATACTCCCAATTTACATATCAAAATCATATTTCATCTAAAATCAAACAATAACAAAAATCAAACAAACGATTCTATATAAAATATCATGATTTATCTAAAATTAAAGCATAACAAAAATAAAAAAACATACCTTAAATAATTTTGATACAAAATTATCTCAAAACGCAAGAAACGAAATTTTTTGCAAAGGAAATTGTTAAGCGGCGGCCGTGTAAGAATGAAGGTAGGGTTTTATTAAATGTTATGATGTCGCCATCTTAGATGGCGACATCAATAAAAAAAAAATTTTGATGTCGCCATCTGAGATGGCGACATCAATAAAAAAAAGTTTTAATAATGTCGCCATCTCAGATGGCGACATTAACATAATTTTTGTTGGTTGTCGCCATCTGAGATGTCGACAACATTAAAAAAAAATATTTATGTAGTCGCCATCTCAGATGGCGACATTAATAGAATTTGGTGATTGTCGCCATCTGAGATGGCGACTTAGGTTAGTTTATTAAAAAAAAAAATTGGGTTAAATTTATGGGTTGAATTAAAAGATGGGTTATTTTGTTCAAAAACCCAACCAACCATTGTTTGCTGTCAAATCAATACTAGGGAAGAAATATGTTTGAAATTTAAAGCTATTCTCTTCAAATAATATTACCAATTCTATCACTCAATACGGAATTGACATCATCTACTCGGATCCAGAACATATATCAACCGACACCAAAGGCCTAGCTATTGTTCGTCACTATCCCAAAATGAGATTTAACTCCGGTTCGAGTTCGTTGTAAACCAGTCTCTCCCCATTTGATATAAAAAAAAGAAATTCTTGATGACATGCTTAACTTATAACTTATATTGTGCCATAATTATATATCTTATTTATTCAAGCAATTGGGCGAAGTAAATTTTGTGCATAGTTTATAATTTATCAAAACATAGCTTTCATGGTGATAATATCAACACATGTTTTTTGCAAGTATTCTACAGCTAAAACATGAAAGAGTTTTAGTGAAAAAATATTGTAAACACGTGACCAAACTAATCTCAAGTGCCTATCTCAAAATTTTTTATTAAGCTAACTCTCTCTAGCGTTTACACCTTAGAACTCTGCTTCTTCTTATGTAGGTTATAAACTATACCAATGTTTGGAATCCACGTCATAACTCATAAATCATAATGTTAAAAAAAAAAAAAACTCATAAATCATACACGTGTGATTTCTCAAGTTGTTACACTGTTTTGATGGGAATTGAGGGGTTTCTGACAGATTATCCCATTATGGCTTCCCAAATAGGCGAATTACCCATGTGATTTGAAAATATACATTTTACCCCCTGTGGTATGCAAAATAGGCAGTTTACCCATCCGTCTTTTGAAAATATGCATTTTACCCCATGTGATTTGTGAAAATATGCATTTTACCTCCATGTGGTTTACAAAATAAGCGGTTTACCCCTATGTGTAGGGTGTATTTCACACATATTCACAAACTATAAGGAGATAAAATGCCTATTTCCACAAACCACAGGGGGTAAACTGCCCATTTTGTAAACCACAGGGGGTAAAATGCCTTTCAAACCACAAGATGATAATTTACCTATTTGGCAAACCACAAGGGGATTATTTGCCACTAGCTCGTGAATTGAGTAATAAATGATCATCAAACAATAGTCAAATGTAATATAAACTTTAAAATGTGTAATTATAGTATAAATTAGTATTCTACTTTATTTTTGTACGAAAAATATGTCTACTGATAAAGCATGGTATTGTTCCTGCTAAATAAAAAGATCACTATATTCTTCTTACACAACTTATATATAACTTTTTTTTTTTTGATAGAGGAGGGGCTAAATTTTTTTTCCGTATACCTTAAAACTCTAACATAAGTCTTCCCAAAGAGTGGCGGTTTTTAATCAAACCTCCAAAGTCGGAAGCACGATGTTCCTAACTTTTGATTTACTATGAAAATAATATCGGAGGACTAGGAATTAAAATTATAAGGGTTTTAAGTGGGTATGGAGCATAGTTGAAGGGCCAAAGTGTGAATAAACAGAAAATATAAAAACTCAATTTCATCGATGTTTTGATCATTGAGTGGGATTCCGCTGCTCTCTCTCCGCAATACCAGATCCAAATAATATCCTGCCGGCTTCAACTTGGCCATTGCCGACTCGCGCACACACGTATATGAACAGAGAGTGTGAGTGGGAATAGAAGAATTGATACATAGTAGCAGCGATGGTGAGCAAAACAGAGGAGGAACAACTGAATAGATTGGAAAACCAAGTGGATAATGGAGGAGGAGGCGCATGGGAGTACCTCTGCCTCGTCAGAAAGCTCAAGCTCCGCCGCTCTGATAAAGTCTTGAAGCACGGCGTCCCCATTCTTAACGACCAAAAAAGAGATCTGCCCTTGGCCCCGAAGGTGTATATATATTAAATATTCAAGAGTTTTGGTGATTTGGGTTTTGGGTATTTTATGTTTTCTAACCAATTTAAGGTCTGATTGAAGGTTTAGAATGCTTTTTATTTACTTTAAGTCGATTCATGTGCGAGAATTAGAAAAAAGAAGTGGAGTTCTGATCGTCAACCAAAATCTCTATATCATGTTACTGCAGCTCTTGTTAAGAATCAAAGATACCTCTTTCCATGTTTTTGAAGTTGAGATTGGGTGCGTCAGCAGTTGGAAATATTGTTTTCATGACATTTACTGAATGACCCTCTTGCTTATTCTTTCGGGAAATGTTTATATCCGTGATACCGTGTTCAATCGATATTTTTACTATTAAATTTTATGTGATGTAATGTCAATGAACGGTGAAGCTCTTACAACAAGCAAAGTTCATGATATTTCAGATCCAGATCTTATTAAGTGGAGGTTGATATTCTTTGTTTGTACTATCAGAAAAGTATTCTGTTTGCTATGAAGCATCATGAATATCTTTATAGACTTAGGTAGTGAATGATAGTTTTGTATTCTATGCATATTCTAGACTGTTACGTTTCTTCTGCTTTTATAATCTAATATTAACATAAACACTCACATCTTGTTCTTGAAACTAAACAAGAAATATTGTGGTCTAGAAATTTGAACATTTACAAGAGATAAATCATGTATTGTACAGTTTGTTTCCCGTGATTCCTGAAATTTAGCTTCTTTTACGTGTTAATGTTGAGCAGAGATGAGGACTCACTTCGTTACTGATATTTCTTTTTATTTTTGGAATGTGCTACTCGCATTTCTTGTGTGGTTCAAAATATTTATGTTTTGTTCAAATGGCAGTAATGCCCTACTTTCAATTTTTTGTTTTTTTTGCTCAAGCATGCTTCTTGGCCAATGTCTATGATCAAAGAAATTTATAAATGCTTAAAGTCTCTTTCCAATCGAAACTTGAAAGTTGAAGTAAATTTACTGGCTCATGTGGTTCATTCCTGATGTACTGAAGCACTTCTTTATACCAATTTTCAACTCCTTACTAGAATATTTTGTATGATCATGCTAACTAGACTTCATGTTGCTTAAGATATGGTTTCATAATTTGCTTTCTGTATGCTACATATCTTTTGATTAATACCTTTTCGTTTGTTCTTCTCGTCTAAATGATGTAGAATGGACTTTATACGAGCAAGTTTCTATTGCAGCCATGGACTGCCATCTGCTTGATTTATCAAAGGTAGATCTTTTTTCACCTGTAAAACTTGAATACTTTTTTGCATGCAAACCATTAAATTCAGGAGATCATGCAATGCTCCTGGCTTGTGTGTATTTCTTGTTTTGGCAACTTATACATGCAAATTTTTTCCCCTCAAACTGTTGCTGTTGCGGTAGTTATGCTAGCCATTTATTGCATCTGAGCTCCTAGAGGCGTGTTTTGGATATCAGTGAGAGCTCAGAGTCCAAAATGTATGGTTGCTACTAGTACAAAAATTGATGGTTTCTCAAGGCATTGAATATTTTTATGGAAACCTTTCTTTTTTATTCTTATTGCTGTATTGAAGTATATACCCCCATGTGAGAATGGAATTCATCATTTAGTGTTATTAACTCTTGTTTGTGTTGTTAGAGAAGGCCTTACCTCTCTTTAAGGAAAATATAGGAATGTGCAGGGGGCAAAAGGGGGGGAAATAGTCTTTTCCTAGTGCGCTCTGTAGTGTGGTGCCACTAACCGGCTTATTTTTATAAACTTTCAGTTACTAGTAAAAGTGAAGACTTACCTGATTTCCTTGGCAAGTCTAGTCACAACATATTGATTTATATATCCGACTTCATCATTTCACTTCTTATAAACAAGAATTGAGAGGCTAGTGAGGCTCCTATGATGGCATGTATTTTGTGTTTTTGCTTGTAATTGTACTTACTGAGGTTCTGAAACACTGACCCCTGTATTTTATGTGTTGCTGTCTTTTGAAACTCTTCTACTTCTTTCATGAAATTGATGTGTTTATTCATAAATTTTGTTGCAGGATTGCATAAAGGTCTTAAAGAAAAAGTTTCCTGGGAGTAGAAGGGTTGGTGAGTTGAAATAATTTGCAGATAGTATGTGCTTTTGTATGTTTCTAGGAATTGGTTAGTCGTTCATAATATTGCTCAATAGTTGCAGCATTTTGTCTTATATAACCGTTAGTGCTGCTAATACACCGAGTTAAAAGGCAAGAATTTGTATTATTTCAAGTTATTTCTATTATTAAATTTTACTTCAATATTGCATGCTCCCGGATTCGTGAACTCCCCCTCAATTTCTTCCATTCTTTTTCTTAATGTTTGTGCAGTAGAAAGAGTAGGTTCAATAAATTTATTTTTTCCCTTGAATGTTTTTGTTTTCCAAAACAAAGGGATTTTTTTCATCTCCCCTGGTAAAACACCAACCAACTTTAGAGGTTTGTCAAATTCTTCTCCAGGTTAAGGATTTGAATAGTCATTCCCTTCCCCTCTCCCTTACAGAGGGAACAAAACATGTAGTCTGTCATTTCTTTTGGAACATTGGGTCAAATAGCGCATATGAATTTATTACTTCAGAACCGCTTAAGCAGCATACCACATCAATTTGCATGGCTCAAGTTCTATGTTGTGCATCAGAGTGAAAGGTTATGGTATTGTATCAATATTGCTAATAAAGTTGGATGGAGCTATCACTTAGCGGTCTCCATGTTATTTGCTGAAGATGTATTTTCCAATCTTATTTTTCAGCTTGACACCAGTCCCCAGTCCCCACCTTGTTCAATTTTAAAGGAGCTACTGCCCATTCTTTGGCAATTTTGAGGGAGATGAAAATTGAAGTAATCATGTGCATAGTGTACAAGAAGCTATAGTAGTTGCTGTTTTCTTTCATCATGCTTTCTAAAATTTTATTTGCGTTTAAATTTGTGATTTTGTTTTGTTTTATATTGGTTCTTTTTTGATTTTTTTTTTGCACTTGCAGGTAGGCTAGAAGCAATGTTTCTTGAAGCCAAGGGGTTATGGTCAGAGGCCGAAGAGGCTTACACGAGTCTGTTAGAAGATAATCAAGTCGATCAGGTTGGTGAAGAGAGTAATTATATATTGGATAATTTTTTTAAGTGAGAGTAAGTTCCTTTATTATTGTAGAAAACATTTGTTCTCTTGGTTGTTGTTTTGAAAGGAAGAGTGCACATGCATGTTAATGGTTTTCATGATTTAAATATTCAGGTAGTACACAAAAGGAGGGTGGCAATGGCGAAGGCACAAGGCAATCTTTCTGGGGCAATTGAGTGGCTCAACAAGTATCTTGAAATGTAAATAAGATGCCAAAAGTTTGACTCTTGATTAATATGACAATTGTCTCAAATTGTATAATTGAGAGTTTTGACCATTTTCCAGATTCATGGCAGATCATGAGGCATGGAGAGAACTAGCTGAAATATACGTCTCTCTACAAATGTAAGTTTATTCTTTCCACTTTTTTTCCTGAGGTAGAAATGAATGTACGGAGAGAATCTTGTCCTCCAGACAAATTGCTAAGTTCAGTCTAGCTGTAATATACGTCACTCTACAAATGTAATTTATTCTTTCCATTTTCTCTTCCCGAGGTACTAGTGAATGTAGGGAGGGGAATCTTGTCTTCCAGACGAGTTGCTACGGTCTAGTTATTAATGCATAAGCAATAATTGATTTCTTGTTTTATGTTCTTTTATCTGCTTACAATCTAGGTATAAGCAAGCTGCATTCTGCTATGAGGAACTGATCTTAGCTCAGCCAACAATTCCATTGTATCACCTTGCATATGCTGATGTAAGTAGCTTTTCTATGGATTTTTGTTATTCTTTGCACTGAGAGAGAGAGAGAGTTGAGGTTTAGATGCACTAAAATGAATGACACTGTAGAGAGAACATAGCAACATCATTGAGAGCAGCTTTTGTGTGATGCTACTTTTGGTATCAAACATGCATGCTTGCACCATAAATATTTAGTTCAATTAGGAAAAAAGGAATAAAAAGGGGCTAGGTAGAAACCTTTTTTCTCTATATATGAGAAAGTCACAGTTTTCTAGGACCTAGATTGCATTATTAAGACACTTCGGAAAATAATTGATGCTCTATCTAGATGAATCTAATTTTTAAACATTTTTTTTAAGGGCCAATATATATATCCCAATTATTGGGTCAGAATGGACAATGGCATGAATGATGTCTGGAGCCTACCTTGTAACCATAATGATTTCATCCACAACTAACTTCAATATGGATCTGATTGAGTTGTATCCATTGCATGTGTCGTTGTGCGGAATGATGTGTCTCTGTTAATTGTACACAATATATACTGAAACCGATTCCTGAAATCGATTGCTGAAAAGTGAAATAGCCGATTTAAAGGAGTTTGACCTATAGTCATCCCTCCAGGCTAGAAGCTGGATGAATATTTTCAGAACTTCAATTTACTTCATTTTTGAAGTGGCAATAAGTATTTTGATGTAAGCGATGAAAATATCTGTTATTTGAAATTGTTCATGAGACTTTGATTTTGTTTAAAATTTCTTTTTTTGACCATTCTGTCTGTTAATACTTGTACTGAGGCTGCAAGGGTCATTTATTTCTTGATATTTCATTCAGGAAGTTTTATAGATTGTGCAAATTTTTTGAAATTTTGCTTTATATGTTGTTTTTTTCATGTGGTACAGCTATGATCACTTGATGGAATGACTTGTTACTTGTATCTTTCTGGCTCAACTAGGTGCTCTATACACTTGGTGGACTTGAAAATCTTCAAGCAGCGAAGAAATATTACGCAGCTACCATAGATTTAACTGGTGGCAAGAACATTCGAGCTCTTTTTGGCATATGCCTGGTTAGACTCTCTTTCGTTAGCGCTCTCTTTCATTAACGCCCTCCAAAAAAAATAAAAATAAAATGTATATATATAAAGAGACATGGCCCAAATGATTTAGATCATTCCACGGTACCCAACATTTTCTTCATGTACTGTAGGTCACATGACCTATCGTTTTCTTGGCAATCTGATGCATCACTTAACCCTCTGCGTCTAACATTCTTTCTGAAATTGGACAACAAGGCTTTAGGTTGTCATCTATTTCCCAATGTAAGAGGTCTTGTGTTCGAGTCCTCTCCTCTCCCCTAAAAAAAAACCATTCTTTATGAATTTGGCGTGTATGTTGTGAAATTGATATTTAAAGTTATCTTTTGAATTAGAAGAGTCCTTTTTTGTTAAATATAATAATTCTGTATACATATCTATTTGATATGTAAATAGTTTTGCAAATGTGTTTGAGCGAGGAGCATCAAGCCATATGAACATAGCTCCTTCCCCTCCATAGAAAAAAGTAAGATAAAAGCATTTGCAGTTTTATATGTTATTTTGACCAAAAGCGAAGCTATAATTATATGCAACTGTTTTGTATTAACTATTTTTATGTAATTATTACAAACCACTACCGCCGCTCAAAAAATAAATAGATTGTGATTTCCATATTTGAGGTGATTATTTTGACTAAAAATGAAGTTATCTTAAATTTAATTGCTATGTATTATATATAGTAATATAATTGAGTAAATGTTTTTTCTTTATATAATTATGAGTTATTTTTAAGGTAAATTATCAATTATGTTTTTCATGTAAATGAAAATACTGATTATTATATAATATTTAGCTATTGTTTAACTTCATTTTGATTTTGCCTGTGCCGATGCTGATCTCTCTTCTTTCCGATTCATTATGTCAAATTATGCAAAAATACTATTAAGCATTCTTCAATTGAAATCTTGTATTGTCTCGGTCTCGGATGAATTTTATAAATCTTTGTTTTTTTTGGTTGATTGTTCGTGTAACTCCATGTGGTATATGATTTAGGAGTTACTTTGCCATACAAAGTTTTAGTAGTACCTTTCTTTAAACTAACCATGATACGTAACTGAAAAAATAAGGTGGTTGTTTCAGTGTGCTTCTGCCATTGGGCAGCTGGCAAAAGGGCGTAACAAGGAGGATAAAGAGAGCTTAGATCTGCAAGTCCTCTCAGCTGTTGCATTGGAGAAAGATTACAAACAGAAATCGCCTACCAAACTTTCGCTGGTTAATACCTGTTTGAGAAGTTTGAAAGTGCCATTATGATGTCCCATCCAATGTTTCAGGGTGAGTGACGTTACTTGGAATAAGAAATTCCTCTTTGAGAGACTTGAAGTCGCATTATGATTATACATCCAATGCTTTAGCTTGATAATTGTCGGTTGAAATATTGAGTTCCTATTTGAGACAATTGAAAGTTGCTCTAGGTTTATTTACCTATTCAATTTGTTAGGGGTGATATATCATTTCAATGAGACGTCATATGATTGGAGTGGCCACATCATGTGTTATGAGGCTGAGTTTTTTGTTCTAAGATTTTCGTGGAGCTCGCTTGATCCTTCTAGTAATTTGTTCTCCCGATCTTGCAGCTTGGATAAAATTGTGTTTGAATCTATATTTACAATGCTGATAATTTTTTTTTAATTGGTATTAGAAAACATAATTTATATTTTCATTGCAACATTGGCGGTGGAGGGTTTTGATCCTCCACCACCTCTCCCTTCTATTGGAGTGGTTCGTGGTGGTTGGGACACTGCTCATGGTCTTGACACCATTGTTGTAGTAACTTTAATGCAATCAATTCAGTGGGACTTGGGAATATCTGTAAAACCTTATTATCTTCTGTTGATTCTTGCAGTTTGTGCCGATCACTAACCCACAACACTTAGCTCGTCTTGTTTTAGATGATATGGATTATTCCAGGTTTGTTTCAAATTTGGATCAAACGATACGCAAGTAAAAACAGAAATCAAGTCTGAGGCCATAGTTGGTAACATTTCAGACATTGTCAGATGTGTTTTGGATATTATATTGGAGAATATGATATGTGGATGATCCTGATTTTGGAGAGCATATATATATATATGAGTTTTGGGAAAGAACATGAAAATGAAATATCATCATTTATTGTTAATTCTGTAGATGAAAATCGTTTCCAGAAAATGGATAAGATATGCTGCAGTCTCATCTTCAGAGGAAAAAATAGCACAAGAAGATTCTATGCATCCATGAAACTATACACTATTGTGCTCCGAAAGCTCCTGTAGTTCACAATTAAACAATACATGCACTTTTGCTTTCAGAAATCAATATCAGAGTCTTCGCAAAGCAAAAAGAAGACGACTTCATAACATATACATTTTTAGCTAATGCCTTTAGAACAGTTCCATCGGATGCACAAGCACTCCATTGTCGGACCAGTTTACTTCCTTTGCATTAGGTTCCTTTCCAAGTAATTGAAGAGGCTCGTCCAAGGGTGGTGGGCTCTGCAAGAGATATACAATAACCAACTTGTGTTCATGGCTATTATCATAGTGTGTTTGGATACATACAAGATTTAAAAAAGAAAATAGTATTTTTTTCAAAAGCTGTATTTACAACAGAAAATTACGTTTATCCCCCATAGAATAGTTTAATTATGACTTTGACATCTAGTTTTGGCAATAACAAATGGATCCCTATAGAACAAATGCATTACGAATTCACCCTATCTAAGGAGAAATTCATAATTGCACATAAATTTCTAAACGCATTCAAAAAAATTGAAATCAAGGAGACGGAAAAATACAGCTTCTCTTTAGGAAGAAAAAAAGGAAAATTACGTGTACTTATGTTTAAAAATGTCGTACAAAAAGTTTTTTTTTAGCATTTGGGACTGGAACTTTTGTGTTACATGGGTCTCGAAACAGAGACCATCCCAAAGTTGGGCTTAGGTGACAACCATTGAGCAAAAAGCGTTTCTTGAGGTAATAGCTTTTATCTCTAAACTCGTACATGATAGTAAAAGCTAACGAAAATTGGAGAGGAGTTCTTACCATGCAGCGAATAAGAGGCCAAGCTATTCCACGGAAGAAAGGATGTTTCTTGATCTCATTTGCACCACTAACTGATCCTAAACGACTGCCTGGATCTCGATTTAACAATGCATGAATCAACTGCCTTGCAGCAAAACTCACCTGCAATTTTTTTTCTTGTATTTACTTCAACTTCAAGAACTGGATACAGTTTTTCGTCTAAGCGATTTGATTCTCATATAATGGCCTAATTTCATTAGAAAATAGATAATGAAGTGCAGCTTTCGTCCCTTATATCTAGCTTGTTATAATTACTTCTTGATTGTGAAATTGTTCATCTTATGTGGCTTTGAAATGTGCAGTAAAAAAACAGAGAAAAAACAGAGAAGTGGACTCAATAAGGTCATTGCATGCAATATTGCAATGTGCTGCTTTTGGTATTCATATCTATTCTTAATCAGGAACAAATCCAACCGGGGGCAGTAGTGTGATCTCCCTCTCTTAAATGAAAAAAATTCAAAAAATTTCGACTTAGTTTTTCTAAAATATAAATATCGCATCTTCCAAAATTCGTTAAGCAGCTTACTGGACCAATTTCACCTCTCTTATCTAATTTCCTGGGAAAGCTTCTGATTCGAAAACTTTCAACACAAACATTGTCACCTTCTCATTTTTTTAGTGGAGTTGTCCCTTTCACTTCTTTATTTCTCCAAAACTTCCTGACGAAGTGTACAAAGATTGGGAGATAACTACATAACCTGTGATCGGAAATACACTATACAACAACAACGACTAAGTATTTAATCACAATGGTTAAATCATTAGAGATCTAAGAAACCGAGAGTTACATAACTCCTTTTCAATTCTCATGCCTAGTAGAGTATAGTATTACCGGAATGCTACTTGGGAAGGTTAGGTCTTTGTGCAAGATGTTGGCAAATGTTTTCTGCCTATTCTTTCCTCTGAATGGCGTACGACCATAAAGCATTTCATAGAGCAGAATACCTGAATTTCAAAAATATTTTTAGAAGGTCAGAAATAAGCCTATATCATTGTTAACCATTACATTAATGTCCTAAAGAGAAATGAACTTGTGTCGAACATTTATAAAATGTCCAAACGGTTCCAAAAACATAACGAAGCAAAGTAGAAGTTATTCAAACAAATAAGGAACATCTTTTTTTATAGGTCAACTAATTTGGAAAATATATCCAATTTTTTTGTGGGATAAATCATGGAATGGATTTTTGTGGGAGGACTTGAAAAAATTCTTGAAAACAGCTTTAAATGCTTATCAATTGATACACTCAATTCGCAGTGTCCTTTAAAATCTGGAAACTCTACAAGTTTTCAACCTAAATTACACACATACACAACTATATATCATTTTTTCTAAGACAACATATTACATAATGTTTTATTTCACCAAAAATACCCGTTACTATTGCACGGACACAGTTTCTTTACACGTAACGATCACACAGTTTGATGTTGTTCTTAGGGGCAATTTAGCAAATCCTTTATCGATTAGTTTGATGCTGGCAATTTCCCTTAGGGGTATCATCACAATTGATACATTATATTCCACATCAATTGATAATTCATAGTTGATCTACCCCATGACACTTTCCCGTATCAAAATTTCCCCTTTTTATGTTCAATCCGAATTAGGATTGTTTGAAAAGGGTTGTGACATTGTTCCAAATAAGTTTTCTTATCTGTCACCGTGAATAAGTAATTCAGAAATCATTTATTTTCACATGCTTACCAAGGGTCCACCAATCTATAGCACCACTATGACCTAAGCCTGTAATGACTTCCTGCAATCAAGTCAACAGCAGAATAAGTATTAAGATCGGAAGCACAGTAAACGCTCTCCATGATATTGATTATCAATAGTTTTTAATCACATGCTCTGAAAAAACTTTAGGAACTAAAACTTGTTACGAAAGGGAAAAATATATATGTTTCCAAGAAATTTATCAAAGAATTTGAGAAAAAAACTGATCATGAACATATTCAGAAAGTAAAATTGACAAAATTAAAATCTTGTAAATGGTATTGTCTACAGTTTAAGACAAAATAACCCAAAAGAGTTGTTGTTAGGCTACTGGTATTTTGGCTACTGATTTGAAGAACAAGCAACAAGATACTATCAAACGATCGCAAAGTAACACACAGAAAATAGAGGGAAATGAAGTTTGAAATATAATTGGAATGAAAGAAAAATAACAAAATCCCAGAGGATAACCCTCTGTCCCAGCAACAAAAGGATGCTGTCTAGAGCTGCTTAACGGGCCGGATCAATCCGGACCTGGCCCAAAACCGAACCGGTTAGCATGATTCGAAATCGGAACCGGGCTAACAGGTTACGAACCGGTCCGGAACCGATAAGATACCAGGCCGGATCGGATCTTACCGGTTCCGGAACCGATATCGTACCGGTTCCAGACCAAAAGGATCCGGTTCCGGGCTGAACGGGAACCGAATCCGTTATTTTTTAAAAAATTAATTTTTTTATTATTTAGATAAATATTTTCGAGTTTATTTTAAAAATACAAAGGCTCATTGGCTCAATTGGTTAGAGCTGCAGAATAGAAGGTGATGTCCGCGTATTCGAATCCTCCAAGCAACAATTTCCTCGATTTTTTGAAAAAAAAAAATTCAAAAAAACCGGTTCCGGTCCTGATGCTAGTCTCATGCACAAGCATGCAAAACAACTCAATATCTAACTCACTCTCATCCTCTCTATCCTTCACTATTTATCTTCCTCTCATGCACATCTAGATTCTTCTATAAATTAGGCCCATTAAGCCCTTAAAAACCTAGGCCTGCAACAGTTGTGATCAGATCTTCGTATAAAATCATGAAGAACCCTCATCGCACAATTTGCGATCTCATACTCAATGATCGTCATGTCAAAATGAAGAAAAAAAACTTGTGAAAGCATAAACTTCCTCCAAGTTCATGACTATGGTGTCATAATTAATTGCACATTTTGTCCGTTGCTTGGTCCCACAGAATATGACCAATGTCCAAACTATGTTTTTCAAAAGGAAGAAACAAATGTATTCCTACAAAAGAAACAAGCTGAAGCTTGTTACAAAGTAAATCTCAGCACACCATTCTACTAATAAAATATAATATTTAGAACTTGACTAGATACCTAGTAGTGGCTTGTTGATCAGATAGAATTGGCATCTTTAAGATGTTCAGTTACTATTTCACCCAAATACTGAACAGGAGTACTTGCACTATATGGAAGCTCCGCATATTATTGATGGATATATATTATAATAATGCTCAAACATAGAAATCAATCCATGCTATGTACTTTGATCAAATCGAAATCTTTGAAGTCAGTTAAAGTCGTTCTTTTGTAGGTAATAAGTAACAATGAGAATTAAGTTAGTTAGCCATGAATTATGAAAAATTTCTTAGCATGCCAGTGAACTAAGGATATATGAGCAAATAAAACCAGAGCACAGAAAAGTCCATACTGGAGCAATGTATTCTTCAGTTCCAACAAAAGAATTAGATTGAGTACTTGGTTCTGCAAAAATAACTGGAGGAGGTTGACTCCTGGAGCTTCTCTTCTTCGGAGGAGGATGCTTTATAACCTGGAAGTAATAAGATTTTTAGTACAAAATAACTTAATTGATTTAAGAATTTAATAGGAACAGGGTTTGCGAGATAACGAATAAACTATAACAGTAGCTCATATCTTCGTACCGCGCATTTAGAGAGAGTGGTTATGATCACAAGAAAAAAAGTCTAGATGTTTCTCGTTTCAAATATATTGGTTTTTACCCTTGTATAACCCCATGCTCAACTACGGAAGATAAAACTATAAACTGGTAAACAGCGTTTTACTTTCCTTCAGAAAGATTTCTCCTGAAGAGACCGATGAAGATTCAAATGCAATCAATGGTTGCGAAAAACTCAATCAGTTTAGGATCAGTGCAGAATTTTAAGAGAGTTATAAATGGAAACTTGTAGTAGTAAATATTATAAAAATAATGTTCCAACAAGATAAGCAGTTATGCATACTTGAGGTTTGCAAGTTGTCTGAAATGATAGATCAAAGTCAGCTAATACAATATGTCCATCCTTCTGGAGCAGAACATTTTCTGGTTTCAAATCCCGATAAATTATACCTGAAATGGACCACATAGGACAATGTAATGAATATCTACAATCAATAATCAAGCAGAAACATCTCATGCCTCTGAACTAACATGTTTTATACCAGCCACTGAGACTAGGTAAAGTTAACCCCAATGTTTGTTAATGGCAATACAGTGCGATAGAGTCTTCGAAAGTAAAACAGTATATATTCGATAATTAAGAATGTGATCCGATATAGAAAACATGAACTGAAAGATGGGAGGTGAGAGGACTAAATAACTTGAACTAAGCAACAAGATATTTTCTATGAATACCAGTTGAAAATGGGACTTAATAGGACTGTAGAACCTGGACTAATTCTGGCATACATGGTTCACACAACTTCATCCAACAAATGCATTGTATTTATATTTTTGTTAACAACACGAGATACCTAAACAGTGAAGATATTCCAAGCCAATGACGACCTCTGCTGCATAAAACCTGGAGAGTTTTATGTACAACTTTCAGCATCCTTTAACTCACAACAAAATACTCTAAATATTCCAATATGCATTACACCTACGTGCTAGACATTTATGAAAGAGTGTATTGGCAAATTTCTATTCGTTATAATCAATGGTAGCTCTATAAGCTAGACATGGTGTAAGCAAGTCAATCTACTAGTATGCAATTCCATAGGTCCAAATACATACTTATCTCTTTCCATAAAAAAACGACCATAAAGAAATCTGAATTTTTTATTAAGGCATGAATGAAGTTGTAATTCATTTCTATGTAGGTTTATGCCAAACATATTAAATAAATACATCCATTATCTGTAATTTCTATTAAGCATTTAAACAATTACCTGGCTGAGTCCTCATTTAAAATTTTCAAGGGTTGTTTGTCAAGCAATGCGAATAACTCTCCTCCAGGATAAAAATCTGTTATCAAACAAACATGTGTAGGTGTCTGGACAAAAAATAAATATCATGTTAGAATGTAAAGAATATCAGAAAAAATATTAAAAATCAAATTAAAGAGATAAGGTGATGCACAAGGCATGTTAAAGAGAGAATATATCTCAGGCATTTTCAACTAGCACAAATTACAAAAATGTCAATCGAATTGTTTGTTTGAAACAGTTAGCTGCATCTGTTTACATAATAAAATTGCACAGCTCGAGGGAACTTTGAACTTTGCCTGCTTTTAATTCTTAAGAAACTAAAGAACCTCCAAAGAAGCTATCAACCGAACATTGTCTAAAATGAACTTATTATTTGAGGATGCAAAAATTATATGGGTTTGTATACATATCTAATATAATTCTCCAAGATATGCTAGAAATGAGCTCAAAGTGGCATGTGTTAGCTTGTTGGCAGTATTGATTTACAATATAAAAAATGCATACTGTAGTATGCATTGAATACTGAGCAATATTATACAATTCATTCACAAAATGAGAATTTTGTGATCAAATATATAATATATGTACATCTGAAGTCGTTGAAATCATCTAACTTAACTCTCGATTCATGACTAAGAAGCCATGAATATATGTTGATCCTGTGATGGGTGACACAGGACCATACGATTGAACACTTTAGAATTCTAGCCACTCACTGAATACAGGGAGAGCAAGAATTGTATGCCCTGTTCAGTTTCATTTTAAGAAATCATTTTCATTTTCCGACAATAAAAACATGTTTCACCTCATTCTGTTACGTGAGTTGGATCGAGTTATGGGGTGATAGCTTAGGTTAGTGATTTCCTCCTGTTGTTTCGGATGTTTCCCTTGTTTCCCTATGGCTGCTGAGTGTGCGTGAATTGATGGTTAAAAGAGTGCTTAAAGGAAGAATCATTAATGAGGCAGTAACCTTGTTAACAAGGAGAATTAACTAAAAATCTCAATGGATATTATTCATCGTCCATGTCCCTATTTAACAACTTTCAATCCTTATCTAATGAAAGCAAAACAAAAAAGATAAACTTGCAAGAGTCCAACTTAATCTTGAATTGAAAACAATCAAATCCTAGTCTGAATAAGAATAAATTAAATCGTAATCTAGAAGAACAAAATCTCGAAATAGCTCAAGATACTGTGCTTTATTTGCCGTGGGTGAATCACCCTATCTTTGTTAAGATTTCCTTCTGATTGATCCTTATCATTTGTAACATTGCTACCCACTTGAGAATCGAGGGAGATGAAGTGAACGTATTTGGAGAAGCAGTCGACAACCAAAAATAACACTAATTTCCCTTGAGATGTGACGGAAGCCCGTCGATGAAGTCCATGGAAATATCAGCCAAATTTGTTTGGGTACTGGCAGCGGCCGGAGCAAACTCGCGGGGCATAGTGTATCAATTTTATTGCGTTGGCAAGTGAGGCAAGAAGTGACATAAGTACGGACATCCTGTCGAAGATCATTCCAGAAAAAATCGCGGGTGATGCGGCGAAGAGTTTTTTGGTACCCTTCATGATGCGCATCATGGATTGATTGTATGATGGTCTGAATCAAGGGCGAACGAGGTGCCAAATAAATCCTTCCTTTGTGTAGAAGAATTCCGTCAGCTGCAGACCACGGACTAGGAGCATCGGATGTGGGAATATCCCGGAGTATTTGTTGAATCGCCTCGGACCCTGCATGTTCGATGCGAATGGATCCCAGAAAGTCCCAAGATGGACCAGACATAGCAGTTAGTATTGCCGTCTCGTCATGCTGCCGTGAGAGGGCATCAGCCACCGTATTCGATTTACCCGCCTTATACTCCACAAGGAAATCGTATCCCAATAGTTTACTGATCCCACACTGCTGAGGAGAGGTCGTGATACGCTGTTCCAAAAGGTACTTAAAACTGTAGTGATTTGTCTTCACAATAACAGAGTTACCCCAAAAGTAAGGGTGCCAGTTTAGTATCGCCTTGGCGAGCCCTATTTCATAAGAGGAAGACTACGATGTTGTCGGGCTAGGGCGTGGCTATCAAAGGCTATGGGATGATCGGTTTGTTGTAATACCGCCCCAAGGCCGAATCAGGTGCGTCACATTCCACGATGAATGGAGAGAAAAAATCGGGCAGTGCCAACACATGGGTTGAAGTGTGGGCCTTTTTTAGAACGGTGAATGCATGTGTAGCTTCGTCTGACCATAACACAGTTTTTCTTAATAAGAATGTGAGAGGGGCGGCCAAAATACCATAATCACGAACAAACTTACGATAATAACCCATGAGCCCGAGAAATCCCTTAGTGCACGCAGGGTGGTGGGTTGTGGACAACGCAAGATTGCCGAACTTTGCTCCTCATCCACAGAGACCCCATCGCAGGATACCGTGTAGCCTAGATACGCCACTCGTGATTGACCAAAATAACACTTCGATCGTTTGAGAAAGAGACGTTGTTGGGCTAGAATGTCGAACACGACAGAGAGGTGCATTAAATGAGAATCCCAAGTGCGAATATCATAAAAATAGACCAACACAAACTTGCGTAAATAAGCCCCAAAAATGGAATTCATTAGGGCCTGGAAGGTAGAGAGGGCATTGGTCAAACCAAACGGCATGACGAGGAACTCGAAGTGTCCATGATGCGTACAGAAGGCCGTGAAAGGAATGCTGGTAACGTCCATTAGAAGCTGGTGATATCCTGCACGGAGGTCGAGTTTTGAGAAAAAACGAGGCCCATGTAATTCGTCTAGAAGTTCATCGATAACAGGAATAAGGAATTTGTCTTTTATGGTCTTAACATTCAAAGACATATAATCCACACAAAAAAACCATGAAACATCCTCCTTTTTTATGAGCAAGACAGGTGAAGAAGAGGTGCTGGGCGAATGATGCCCTTTGCCAACATCTTGTAGCACTGACGTTCGATCTCATCCTTTTGCGCATGTGGATATCGATAGGGGCGGTCACCAACAGGATCAGTACCTTGTTCTAGACAATACGATGACACAACGATCGGGCGGGCGGGGAAGCCCCTTTATAATTCCGAAAATTTGAATCACACTGGTCATGAGTTGGTAGAAGAGTTGAACAGACTGCTGTGGCAAAGCCTGATAGCATGCCCAAACCCTGAAGTGTGATTGGTTTGCCCCCAGTTGAAAATTTCATCTGCATGACATTGAAGTCCCATTGAATGGTGCCCAAAGTACGCAACCAATTGAGACCTAAAACAGCCCCGAATCCGCCGAGCTTCAGTAAATAAAATTCAATAGGAAAGACTTCGTCCCCCCAATTGTAAGGAAGTAGCACGACAAACACCAGAACTTTCCAATGGTGGCCAGGCCGGAACGCCGTGAGTATGACAGGCTCATTGTGTGGGCCAAGGACGAGTCTAGAAAACAGTGAGTACTCCCGGAATCAATTAAAACGCGAAGAGAAGTATTCCATAAGGTGCCCAACACCTGCATCGTTTGAGCACGCCAAGAACCTGTGATTGCATGTAATGAAATTCCACCGCATCCTTGGTGGGTGGACATGGTTCCGCAGCATCCTGTGGGTCATCGATGCCTTCGAGCCAAAACAACTCCTTACATTGATGACGATGAGTGTACTCATCATCACAATTAACACATAAACCACGCCGACGACGCTCATCCATCTCCGCCTTAGACAAACACTTAATGAATGGAGTCTTGTTAGCAGATTGCGATTGTGCGCGGCGAGTGGGCTCAATGCGTCTAGGCATGTGTAGCCCCTCGTACAAACGTGCAAGACTCATAGCCCCGGTGAGTGTGGATGTCTGATGAACGCCCATGGCGATAGTATCGTGCAACCCACTTAGAAATAATTGCACTTCCTGTTTTCGAGTCAAGGGCCAGTGCGGGTTGATAGTTGTTCAAAACGGCGCTTCTATTCATCCACTAAACCTGTTTGGCGGAGTTTGGCCAATTCCCCTAAGTGATTACTGCTAAGCGGAGGCCCGAAGCGGAGATGGTAGTGATGCTTGAACTCTTACCACGCGAGATTTGGGATATCGGCTTCTAACTTGAGAAACCAAAGATGTACGTCACCATCAAGATGGAAGGTTGCTAACTCGACTAACTATGTTGCGTGTATGTTGGTGTCGAAAGAAGTATTCAGAATGTGCTAACCAACCCAATGGGTCAGATAGCCCATCAAATCGGGGAAGATCCAAGCACTAAAATCTTTGGGGGCCTGATTGATTTTCCATGTGACCATTGTAGCCGCGCTGATCGTGCATACGGGAGCCATGCGATTCTGGGGGTTCCTGTTGGTTGACCTTGGGGTCCGCATGTGAACCCGAGACGTGAAGGGATAGTGCGTCGAGTCTCGGCGTGAGTTCCGCCTGATATAAAGCCAAGAACTCGGATAACTGATGATGAATCGCGTGGATATTTGCCATAACTCCTGTCTCTGATGCCATTTTGTTACGTGCGTAGGATCGAGTTATAGGGCGATCGCGTAGGTTAGTGATTTCCTCATGTTGTTTCGGATGTTTCCCTTGTTTCGCTATGGCTGCTGAGTGTGCGTGAATTAATGGTTAAAAGAGTGCTTAAAGGAAGAATAATTAACGAGGCAGTAACCTTGTTTAACATGGAGAATTAACTCAAAATCTCAATGAATATTATTCATCGTCCGTGTCCCTATTTAACAACTTCCAATCCTTATCTAATGAAAGCGAAACAAAAGGATAAACTTGTAAGAGTCCAACCTAATCTTGAATTGAAACAACCAAATCCTAATCTGAATAAGAATAAATTAAATCGTAATTTAGAAGAACAAAATCTCGAAATAGCTCAAGATATGGTGCAGTATTTGCCGTGGGTGAATCTCTGATAGACCCTATCTTTGTTAAGATTTCCTTCTGATTGATCCTTATTGTTCGTAACACATTCTCAATTCATTTTCTCCAAAATCATTTTCACCATCCTTCACATTCCTAAGCAACAATTATTCGATTCAACTTTTCACTATTTTAAAAAACAACCCAATCATTAATTTATACTCTAACCCAAACCAAATAAGTATCCAACGAGCTACTAAAAAAATAAATAAGCCAATGTAACATGGTTTGACATCTAAAATTAAAAATGTTTCATTTTAAAAACAAAACAAAATATGTGTTACATTTCCCTATAGAATCTTCAAAATCGTGTTTTTACAAGCGACTGTATGAAAACATCCGAAGTAAAACAAAAGATATCCTTAGTTTTCACATTTTACACACTTTTATTGTTGATGACTACATCACTCTAAAAGAATGTAAATAACATATGATCAATCAATCAAGTTTTAAAAAAAGAGAACCTGAAAAGAGGTGTACAAAGTGGGAAGAAATGGATGATCCAAGAGAGAGATAATTTCTCTTTCAATGCATGCTCGATGAACCTGCACAAATTTAAGATCACAAGGGATATTTGATTGGATCATAACACGTACATGTTTGAAACACGGTTATTGTTACCATCAAATCTAACAAATGAAGACACTAACTTTTGATTTATTTCCAAACAAATGTCATTCTTAATTAGAGATTTTGATTTTCTAATAAGCTTACTAGATTTCAAGTTTCATATTAATTATTTATATTGAAGTGTCGTGTACATCTATTTGGATGATACAATACATTGCCTACTTGAGAACTCAAAAAGGTATTTGTGGAAACAATGCTACTAAATTCTCTCTTAAATTTCTGATATCTTCTAACATTATGTATTCTGAATTCATATTTCGCTTCAATTTTGTAAGAAGATGTTGGTCTGTTTGAACAAGCATATACAAAACACATAAGGAAATTGCTTATTCGGGTTTTAGTTTCTTTGCCACTATAAGTCAATCAAACTAGACTAGAACCCAATGGGTCAAATGGAATTAAAATGGGGTTCAACTCAAGAAAAAGTTTAATGAGGAATGAATCGCAAACCATGGACATATAGTATAATGCCCCGCGAATGTTTCATCTGAAATCCATTTTAAATGCTTTAAGTCCAAAATTTGAAAATAATATGCCAGGACACGTGCTAGGTCTGGTAGATAATATGGGAGATTCGGTCCAAGAGGGATGCTTACAGAGAGCTGAAGAAGAATAACAATGAGGCAACCTTTGAAAGTTATAAGCTTGCCATAAAAGAAGCGAAGACAGCGGTTCGAGATGCTAGAGCTAAAGTCTACAAAGAACTGTATTATAAATTGGATACTAAGGAGGCAGAAAAATATATCTACATGATTGCCCGAGCGAGGGGGAGGAAGACAAGAGACTTATGTGCAGTGAAATGCATAAAACATGAGAATCATAGTCTTGGTTAGATGAAGACCAAAACAAGATTGAAGAATTAATTTAACAGCTTGTTCAACGGTGGCTTTAGCCAAGATTTAGGTGATCTTAACATCCATCAACATGATGTAAACCGTGGGTTTACTGACAGAATTAGAGAATCTGAGGTTAAAGAAGCTTTGAACAGAATGAAAGCACGAAGAACAGTTGGTCCTGATGGAATTCCTATTGAAGTATGGAGATGTTTAGGACCGACGGGGATAAAGTGGCTAACAGATCTATCTAACAAGATTTGGAGGAATAACAAAATTTCAAATGAATGGAAAAAGAGAACTCTCATCCCTATCTATAAGAACAAGATCGTGGTATAAAACTCATGTGTCGCACAATGAAGCTCTGGAGAGGATAATTGAATGTCGTTTAAGGAGGGAGGTTAAGATATCGGAGAACCAATTTGGGTATCGGAGAACCAATTTGGGTTCATGCCACGACGGTCAAGTACTAAAGCTATCCATTTACTTCGTCAACTTGTCGAGCGCTATCGTGAGAAGAGTAAAGATCTGCATATGATCTTTATAGACTTGGAGAAGACCTACGATAAAGTACCAAGGAAGATATTATGGTGGGCTTTGATGAAGAAAAAAGTCCACATCAAGTATGTCAATATAATCAAGGACATGTACAACGAAGTAGCATCCAATGAAACGTGTAGTGGGGTGACAAGTGAGTTCTCGATCACTATTGGATTGCATCAAGTGTCTGCGTTGAGTCCTTTCCTGTTAGTGATGGATGAGATAACAAAAGACATACAGACTGAATTACCTTGGAACATACGTTTTGCTGATGATGTTGTGTTAATCGAAGAGGCAATGGTATGGGTAAATGTCAAATTGGAGTTATGGAGAGAGACGTTGGAATCAAAGAGTTTATATTAAGTAGGTCTAAAACGGAATATATGGAGTGCAGACTTAGTGGTCATTCCTTTCGAGATTCCAGTGTTGTAGCACTCGGTGGCCAAGTCCGACCCGACTTGATTCTCTCTATTATTCATGTAGCCTACCTTAATTCATTGGGATTAAAGACTTAGTTGTTGTTGTTGTAATTTGTATTAACAGAAACTTGTTACAACACAGAGGGTTATGGCCACATAAAAAAGGGAAGAAAAGGGTGGATGACGACATGGAAGACGGGCATCTGGACCATTTAGTTATATCGCAATGAGTTGATTTTCAGAGGGACAAAGGATGCAGAGGACACTCTAATTGACTTAATTATTTTCAGATCTTGGTTATGGATTAGTAACAAAAGCGAAAAATAAATTTCAGTATTCGTTTGTGGATTGGGTTAAGAAATCGTCTATTTGTCTTTCAGCTGTTTAGTTTAGGCGCTCTTGGCTTTCTTTAATTTTGTACTAAATATTTCAGTACCTCTGGTACTCTTTTTAATATTAATTTTATTTGCCTGATAAAAAAAAAGTATAAGGTGTACCCCCAAACTATGCATGGACCTCACCCTTCCTTCGCTGTGTCGTGTACTCCTAGTATTGACCATGGACCTATTCTCCGTGGTGGTATTCTCAAGTGTCAATCATTCAGTAGCCACGAACTCGTTCAATATGTGTATCTATGTGTTACAATTGGAGGCCAGTAGCTTCTGGATTATCCACGGACTTGGGCACAGAGTAGCCATGGATCCAAGAAGTATTTAAGAGATTCGGATGTCTCGCAATGAACAGGCCAGTGCACTTGGTATGTGTCTGTGCAGGTATGAACAGTATCCTTTGGAGTAGGATAGCATATGAAAGTGCCACAATCTCATAGCAGCATAATCATATCATGACATGTATGCTGGCATGGATTTATAATTTACTGTGATAGTGATATGGTACTTGAGGGAAAATTCTTGCATGCACAGCCGCTGTAGGCTCTGGTACATGCATCCACACACACATATATATACATATGTGTATGTATCTATATTTGCATATGTGTGTGGGTGCATGCCCGGCAAGAATTTCCCGTACTTAAGCCTCTATTATTATTATTATTATTGTTTTCAATACTCTTAGGATGACTCGTGATTTTGGCCCACAAAATTGAAAATGTTAAACGAGCCTCTTCTGATCATTAATTAAATTAAATCGCATGGGCCCCACATCTATTATACCTTATTACGATTAAGCATCATGGATTTATCCATTGCCTTCATAGCAAAGAGTTGACCACTACCTATTAGTTCCACCAAATGAACACTGCAAAAAACATTTGTGCTTGCGTAAGTGAAAAATTCAAGTGAAGTCATCACTGAGAGGACATGTACATTCTTAAGGAGGATGCCATATATAATGAAAAGCCAACACTTAAGCAACCATGATATATGATACATGAGTTGTCATAACATTGATGAGTCCAGCCTAATAATAAGCAGCGTGAAGTATCTGAGTGCAAGTACTGAAAACTAGCTGTATTCATGAAAAAATAAAACAGTTGTTTATAAATAAATTTCACTTGTATCACCTTCCAGTGTCGCCACATCCCAAAGGACGTATTGGTTTAAAGTTATTCAATCCAATAGTTTCACCAGATTCCGTGATCTACAAAAATGAGAAGTAGATGTAAGATACTTGCTAACAGATAACAAAATAATAACTACATATCTGCACGTTTACCTAGTTAACTCAACTTTTAAGAAGCTTCATTCCGCCCAACCATACCTGGAGAGGCTGAATATTTGGTTTGATTTAATTTCTCTATTTTTATGCAGGTTATGCATTCCACCCAACATAAAGAGGTGATCATCGTTTTCAATATTCTTAAAGAGAATAAGAGCTAGTTATTTGGTCATATGACAGTGGATGTAAGCCAAGTAGCCAAACCACATAAATCCTGATTTGTGTTTATTAATGGCCTTCATTCTGTGTTGTTTAAAATTTGTCCTTGTACAATGGAATAGCCCAATTACAGACACACTTGCATTTAATATTTCTATCAGTTGGTCATGTATGATTCCATAGAATTTCCTTGTAAAATAACCCACCAACATGGGTACACTATGGATACTAATTTATGGGCCATCATTATCTAGTCTTTGGCCGATGGATGAACGGTGATAAAATATAAATTTTTTTTGTAGCGAACTTCCAACATTATAAACTTTTGGGATAGTGATATTCTAACTATTCACAAAGAAGCCTGAAGAAAACATCTCCAGATTTGGTTGATTTGTCAGTCGCATCCTTCATCTTGGATTGAACTGTTAAAACAAGTTGAAGTTCGCATTGTTATACCTTTCTAATTGATGCCCATTCAACACTATCCTTTTTATGGGGCTTCGGAAGTACAGGTTGAGAATGCATAGCCCACAGGTCTTCTGGTCTCTGAAATTGACACAAGATATTGTGCATCAGCAAAAAAGAGCACGAGACATCGTATTTCATAGGTTCTGTTAACAATCTTAACAGCCTATGTTTCCCGCTCTATTAAAAAAACCTTATTTCCATGTATTCACATTGAAATGCATTAAACATGCATAGATATTAATAAGAAGCTTATCATTGGCGGCATTTCAAGGATAGAGAGAAAAGAATACCTTACCAAGTTGGCATCAGGAAGTTCTCGAACAGCTTCATCAACATTTTCTGCTGTAGCTTTGACCTGGTAAAGAAAATTCAGCCAATGATAATTAACTTGAACTTGAGGAACTAAAAATGAAAGACAACAAAAGATTAAATGAAAGAACATAAGGGTAATACCAAAAGAATCGTTGTATGATGCAAAACTTATGCTTGCTTTATCATTTGTAGTCAGAATGAGAGAATAGGTCAATTAACATCGCCTCTACTATTATGAGGCGCAATTGATTTTTGGAAATCATGACGTTAGGGTACCTAAAAATACTTCATTTTGTTACACTTCATTAGTGTTCAGTTTCAAGACCGAAAATTTGCAAAGCCTGTGTCACCCTTCCTATGTACTTGTAGTTTTATGGCACTATTTTGGCAGTATGATCAACCAGAACGTGCTAAGTTTAGGTAGATTTTAGAAAGGATTGAAATAGCTATTAGAATTAAATAATTCTTGCTAGAGCAGCGTAGAACATAACACATGATGTCAACAATTAGCGGAAGTCATATTATCTTGATTCTTTTCTTTAGAGTGCAAGATGAACGCCACCAGTCTCCCTCTTTTAATTTACGCTTTTTGGATAATATAATCAGAGTGTAGATTTGTTCGAGCATGCTGCCTTATCTTCAAGGAGAATAAAACTAAAGTTACAGCAACAGTATACCAACTTAGTGCCCTGTTGCTCAGTTCCCGCTGAGAGGCGGTTCTTCAAGGGTTCCAAATGATCACTTCCATCTAGTTGGACACCAATAAAATATTGGAGTTCACCCTGTCATGCCAAGAAATATCAAGGAATCATATCTGGGTGTGATTGACTTAAATTTCTCAACTGCACATCAAGAAAACTCAATTCAAATAGAAATCTCACCTTCTGATCACGCATAGGTTGCAGATGAAATAAATTCCAGAATTTCTTCCCTGAAATTGTTTAATATTAACAAATATAAGTTTAAGATGAGAATTTAACGAAGAATAAGATGTATAGTTGAGTCTATAATAATATTCAGAGCTAAACGAACCATATTTTGTATAATTAATCAACTGAACTGTAACACCCCTTTGTTCCCTGATGGCATCCCTTATCTTTGAAACAGTTGCTTGATCAGTTTCAGGTCCCTGAAGAAACCTGAACACATTTTTGAATAAGGAAAGATCGAAGCGATTTAGACATAATGAAACAGAAAAGTATGACTCCTATATACAAAAGTCCGCAGAATACACAGTCAGAATCATTGCCATCTAAAATCTCTAGTTGAAGGATACGGTAGAAAGGAGGTACACAAAAAATATATAGGAACATAAGTAATTATCTTGCACAATCTATGGTTACAGTCATCAAGCTAACTCACTTAATCCAGTGATCCAAATTACAATTTCCTAAGGATATCAGTATCATGTGGAATGTCAAAATAACTTTCAAACACCAACAATGAATGATTAATACTCATACCTGCAATTCCTTCCCAAAATTTCTTCACGTGAATAATCCGTCAATTCAAGGAAGCTATCTGATGCAAATATCTGCAAATCAAGAATTGTACTATGATATTTTCTGCAGTGTTTCTTCAAACATTAATATTTCAAACAAGGACACAAAGAAAAAAAGAATTTTTTCTAGAAGCTGAAGTGTGATTTACTGCATAGGATTTTCACTAGGCTGATAATTTTTATTTAGAAAACAATGTGACAATAATGAAGACAACTCGTAAATTATTGGTATATAGTTGATCTCACAATAGGGTTATCAGGAAGCCTAGGATCCGTTATCACAAAATTCTTTTCAATTCGTTCTAAGGTTGTTGCTAGGTCAATGCCTTGACGTATATCCCTTTCTCTTTCAGTTTGTTCCCAACTGTCTCTCTGTTCTTCATCTGTCGTCATCAGGATCTCTGGTTCAATAACTTGTGGATATTCATTGCTAGCATGGCGTACAGACTTACTTTTGAACCTGCAGGAAATTATGCAACAGTTCAACAGAATTGAGTCATCCAATCCGAAGTATTTGAATTGGGCCATCCTACAGACTTGGATGTAGGTAACCAAGATACGATATTAAGACAGATTTGTTGTGAAATAAATTGGAGTTGCCACATCAAGTAATGCCTTTTGATTTTTCCAAAAATGGAAAGTTCATCATCTTCAATAAGAATAGCTCCATAACTTGATATAACAAGGGGTCTCAGCCTAAAATAATAGTTATAAAAAATGAGTGTACAGAAAGATTAGTCATAACAACTTGTATCATTCATCATAGCTTAAAGTATCAGGTCAACATACGATTCAGTGGTTGTAAAAATTCCAAGATTGAAAGTCTAAGGCACTTGGATCGATGGCCATCCCATTTTCACTACCATCTCCACCTCTCTATTCCACAAGCACTATCTCCATTGAATCTAGGTACTTTTTGTAATGTTTCTGATATTAGTGAAAAAAAATTCCGGAAATGTATTTTCAAAAGTTGAATCGGAGAAACATCTATTAAGTTATGTTCTAGGAAGGAAACATTTTCTATCACAGTTGTTGTTTTGTGTCATAGACTCATAATATGTTAGGTGTAGCTATTTAACATTAGTTCTTTTAAAATTTGAATAGACATTTATTGAGTTAGAATACAATATAACAATATAACTGTGTTCAGGAGTGTTGAAAGTTTCAATTTTAAAAATAACGATGAACAGGAGAATGAAAGTGATGTGAAAATGTATGTTTGGAAAAAGAAATGGAATAGTCTAAGTATGTTTGGTTATATTTCAAATATATAAAAACATTTCCAAGAGGCAAGAAATATAAAGAAAAAATAAGTGAGAGAGAGAGAGAGAGAGAGAGAGAAAGCAGGACTCACCCCATAAGTGAAAAGCGCACAGATTTTCTAGACTTTTGGCTTGTGTCTGAGAGAAAATCTGAACAATGTGACTTACTTATATCTTGGAGAGGGGTTTGTCTCCCAGGGTTACCTTTATTATCCAACAATTCCGCTAAACCAGTTTGTTCACTCTTAGTCATGGTATCATAACTCTCAGGTGTTAAGTGGGATTTTGGATGCCTAAGGGTTTGTAAAACCTCCGTGATAGAACCTAAAGCCTCTTCCTTTTGACGAGCTGAAGTAAATCAATCAAGTCAGATTCCAGACGAAAGTTGGTTATGAGCAGGAATAAGCTCGGTAGGTGTACTTACCATCATAACGAATTAATGACCTTGGCAATCCATTTGGCCGTAACGCTTTATCATTCACCCCTTCTGTGTACTTGCTAACTTCAACCTGCATTCTGCCAACAAGTGCAGTATATATCAGACCGAGAGAAATTGTTTACATCACCAAAACATCACTTCATATCTTGTGAAAAAACTTTAAAATAAACAACTTCAAGGGATGATATCAGGCAATAGCAAGCAGCCAAGCACTAGGACAGACAAGGAGAATGGATAATGGTTTCAAATTTATGATCATTAACTTCACCCCCATTCACATGACATCAAAAACATTGGAGCATAACTTAAAATTGGATGATGAAGAAAATGGAATTAGTCTTGAAAAATGACACTTCTTTGCTCTACTTGCTATGAAGGATTCAAAATACCTTCCAGGTATAAATCACAGGCATGTTTATACATGCCGTGTATAGTTTCCTATTTCTGTTTGTAAGAACTTTATGCGTAGGGAAAGAAATTATTTCTTCCACTTCAATAATGTCAAAGGTCAAATATCTTTATGTTTGCAAACAATTTCATCAACATCACAGTAAGATAACAAAAGGCAAACCCCGGTGTACGAAACTCCCGCTATGTGCGGGCTCCAGGAAGGGGTTGGGTAACTTAGGACCTAATGTACGCAGCATTCCCTTGCAATGCAAGAGGCTGTTTCCGCGATTCAAACCCGTGATCTCCAAGATATGACAACAAATTTAACCGTTAGAAATATCATATATCATTCAGTAGGATGGTGAAAACTTACAACCTCAATAATTATACAAGTGTTTTGATACATAATACTATAGGATTATACATCATGCATGATTTCAAGCATAATTTACTTAATTATCTTCAAGCTCATTTTTAACTCAGCTTTTCAAAAAATGTACATTGAGGCTCAAATGCAAATCACACTATTCATACACTCTATTGTTGGATAACTAGATTTGGTATTAAAATGAACTAGAGACTATCAGGATTCCACTTGTCAATCGAAGAGAGGAAAAGTTACCCAATAAATTTTATGATTTTTCCTGCATTGTCTTTGATTGGAGTGACTGTCAACATATTCCAGAAAGGAGTTCCATCCTTCATATAGTTTAGAAGTCTCCCACAATAGCTTGTTCCAGTTCTTGTTGCATTCCGTATTTTTGCTACCTCATTCTGGTCTGTATCAGGTCCCTGCAAGAATCGGCTGAAACAAAGAACAGATAACTATCTCCAACCTCTTCACAAAGATTGATTGTATTATGGATTTAATTCCATATGCCACATTGGAACAACTTTGATAAACTTGAAATTCATATTGTAGTTAGTAAAATATTATGGTATGTTACAGAAAAAAAGAGCAGCTAATACTCACCAATTCCTTCCAATGACCTCTTTCGAGGAATAACCAGTCATAGTGAAAAAGCCACTACTAGCATAGAGGATGGGGCAGTCTGGCTTGGTTGCGTCGGAGACAACAAACGTCTGTTGTAGTGTTGCCAAAGCATCTTTTATCTCCTGAGAGACCCTCGGGAGTCCAGATCCAACAACAGATTCTTCGGATAACCTAGATGATCCAACTGAAAGTCTTTTTACTGAATCCTTGCCTCCTCCAACTTCTTCTGCTGAATCATTAACTGCACTTGTTTCAGCTATGGAAGAATCTGTTACAGTTCTTTCCTTCATGCTACTGTCTAACTGAAATTCCATCCAACTACTGTCAATTTGATCCCCAAAATTTTCCCCATGCAGTGAAGGTACTTCCACATCATATTCCTCATTCATAGTACCAGTAAAGACTCCAAGATTATGAATCGCAGATGGTTTGAACACACAAAATTCCCTTTATATCCTGACAGAATCAGAAGTAATTTACGCCAATCATCACAAAATTAGCTTCCGCTTATCTTTCTGTTCCAACAACATCAACGGCTTTATATATCTTAGAATCAACAATAGAAGCACTAACAAAAACAAAAATGATAATAAAAAAATAAGCTGATCCACATATTTGAAAACTAACAATCTTGCTAATGACACTAAAACAACACTGCCCAGGAACAAAATAATCAAGAAATCATCTTCTCATCTCACTTCAAAGGAATGGCAAACCAATGTCACATATTCCAAGGCTAACACCATAGCATGATCAACTTTGCCATCCCAAATAAACTAAACTAGTATGCCCAAACAGATGAGCTAGAATACTGCAATTAATAAAATTATGAACATAACTGAAAAGGGTCCAAGAATCAATCCAAAATGGAAAGAAAGAAATTTGACAACCTGCGCTGAATTGGGTGGAACTGCAAGCGTTGAGCAAACTCGTTTCTTGTGTTTTTAGATTACATATCCTGACGCCGTTTTCAATTAGATATATTTTAAGCATAGAAAAGGATAAATAGAAGGATAATGTACTGAGAATGCATTGTAGCCTCAAATGTATAATACAAAAACGTGGACGCCATATGAAACGCTAGTGTGTTGAAATATACGATCACAAAAAACAGTTTCCCCGGCTGTTTTCTTCGTTTTGTTTGGTTGTTTGAGATGTTTCTGGTAGGAATATGGACCACTGTACTAATATTGAATAGTATCAGTTTCGCTCGTTTTTTTTATTCTTTTTATAACGACGGAAACAGAATGTGTATTGTGTAAATCCTCAAAGCAGTAACTTTCAAACCTGCGCTAGACAAATCTGGTGGGGATAGTTTTGTGACCTTATTTAATGATTTATTTTGCAAAATAACTTTCAAACACACACAAAAAACAAAGGTCAAACAAAAGTCAAAAATTTAAAATGTTATATTTCAAAATCACGATCAAACAAATGTTTTTTTGTTTCAAGAATCCCAAACCATCCTGGTGCGACAGACTCGATCGATAAAATGTTGATAGAAAAATCAAACTCGATCAGATGTCTTCATATTTACCTATTCCACCGATTCGGCCACTCGAATAGTTGCTGATTTCTTCTTTTTGTTTGGTTGTTTGAGATGTCCCTGGTAGGACCGTAGGAATATGGACCACTGTGCGAATATTGAATAGTATCAATTATAACGTGAAACAAAATTTCCTCATTCCTACGTTATATCTTTGTCTCTCACTGTAGTCTTATATGTTATATTCCAAACATTTACTTTAATTTACTTGACTACATTACTAATTAATTAAATATTTAAATTTGAACTCTATAATAAAATATGTTTTCAAAATATACTAATTATATATACCAAACATGTGTAATAAGTGGCTAGTGTTACTAAAAATATGTTATTGGTTGATTCACCTTGATGGTGTTCTATTTAATAGATTTAAGTCTCCCTCGAATGTTTTCTTCGTTATGTTTTTAAGAATTAATAAATGGGGTGTTTGATGAATTATTTCACACAATTAAGTTCAAAATATTAGGGATGGCATTATCCAAACCAGTTTTGCAACCGTCCTTCGCCCTTTCACACAATTAAGTTCAAAATATTAGGGATGACAATGGGTTCGAGTAAGACCCAGACCCATATTGAATCAACCCCGCCGAGGAAGGTCTAGACCCACTTCAACCGTCTTTTGAAACGGGATGGGGCGGGTCCTGGTCTTGGCCAAATCCGTCCCGCTATACATATTAAATTTATTTTAAAAAAATAAGTATCAAATATATATTTATATTATTTGGTTGAATCAACTTTAATCTAAATTTAATTATAACCATTTAAATTAAATTAATTGAATTAATAAAATTTAACAAACTATCAGCTGACTCTACAACACCAAATAATGAACTAGAGACACTTTTAAATTTTATTTTATTGATTAAAGAGTAGAAAACTAGTTAAGTCTAGTCGAATAATTAATCTAACATGCAAGACTAGAATGAGGATATAAAAGCCAACAAAAAGAAATTATGAAGATCCATCTTTCCGTACAACCAAATTCAAGTATTTTCTAAAATATCAAATTAAATTCAAGAGCTCAATCTAACACAATATATATTACAAGACCGTTTTTTCCGTTTTAACAAACCAGACATTGTATTGATAAGACTACGGGTACAAACTTAGAAGGAGCCGAAGCCCACATATTCCTTAAAACAATCGAAGAAACAACAAGAAATACATGTGTCATAGATAAACAAAAACTAAAACATATCTGTGACGAGACGTACTAAATGGCGCAAGAAAGAGTGAATCACATCTGAATCACAAGATCGTGATCTGAAGCATGCAGGGACTACCAGTGATCTGAAGCATGCAGGCAATACCAGAGCCACACCAGGTCCCCTCAAGACCATTTGATATTTAACAGGAGTCATGCAATATCAAACGACCAGTCATAGAATACATGCGGCTGTTTGAACATGAAACAATACGGAAGTTTTATGCGATCGTAATATCCCTTTAAGATTGAAAATGAAGTTTTATAAAATTGTCATTAGACCTGCACTTAAGAGAATTCACGTCTAAAAGATAAGTGTGACACATATATTTATGCTCTGTTAGATGTGTGGCAATGCCATATGAGATAAAATAAAGAAGGAAGACATTCGAGTTAAAGTGCATATGACTTATATAGAACAGAAGATGCAAGAAATGATGCATAGACACTCCTAAAAATCATTCGGTGAAGTGTCAGACACTTCTCGGACACGCCACTTAATTTTATTAAAAAAAAAATCGGACACCCCTGTCGGACACGGTCGATGGGCGTGTCCGACAAAAAAATGATACTTTTGGGTGTTAATTGTATAATTCAATAAGTTTATGGCTAAAATGAAATTTAGACGTGTTAGTTAAACTTTATGTTAATTGAAGTAATATACATTTGTTGTCAGTATGAGTAATACTATGATGATTTTAGTGACATACATTTATATATATTATTTTTGAATTTGGTAAGAATATTTTGGTGTTATATTTTATTTGGACGTGTTTGTTAAACTTTATATTAATTAAAATAATATGTATTTAGTGTTAATATGAGTGATACTATGATGTAATATGTATTTAGTGTTAGTATGAGTGATACTATGATGATTTCAGTGACATACATTTATTTATATGCTTCTTGAATTTGGTAAGATATTTTTCTTGATTTTACCTATTTTTTTTAGAATTTTAAAAATATGACTTTTAATATTTATAATATAGCACATGCATAATATATGTACAGTTATACAAATGCACAAGTGTGTTACAGCCGCGTCGTATCCCGAAAATTTTGAAAATCCGTGCCGTCCTGTCCTTGTCGTGTCGTATCAATGTCGCCGTGTCAGTTTCCGTGTCCGTGCATCATAGTGCAAGAAGATCGCCTACACTTATTTCATCATGGATAATGTAGACACAACAATGCGCATGTAAGGTCCATGGATTTCAGCCATTTCACAAGAACGGGGGATGATCGAAAAAGATTTGGAGACCAAAGGATCAACAATGATATTCTGACCGAAATAAGCTATTAGAGAATACTAACATATGTGCGGGACATAACTTGATTTCTTTTATGATTCATGTAGCCTACCAAAATCCATTGAGATTAAATGTTTAGTAGTTATCGTTGAATATGCGAATTGAAAAATTACTTAGTATCAAAGAGGTCTTACATAATTAAAAAACAACAATAATAACAACGATCAAAGCATTTATCCCACTAAAATGAGATCGGTTATATGAATCTTATACGACATTGTGTTTTACGCCCTATCAAATCATCATCTATTCTTATATATAGCTTTATCAACCTCGAAAAAAATAATATAGCCCCAAAGCACCCTTTTATCCGTTATTGCATCTTCAACTATATTGGAAGACATTTTCCTTTTTCGACCTCACACTTAGCTGATTGATTTGAGGGGATCTGAAGTTGCTTTGGTGGTTGTTGGTTTATCCAGCTCAAGCTATTGCCTTTCTGCTGTGATTATCAGTACCATTGACCCTTTTATATTTAGGCATCTTTCATTTGACATTTTATGTTTCGGTGTTTTTCAGTAACTTGGCTTTTGTCGATCATTGTAATTATTAGACTCGCGATTTCTTCTAATATATTATCCATTTTACGCTCAAAAAAAGAAAAAAAGAAAAGAAAAGGGGAGACCAACCCTCTTCTTAAATTCGTCCTTGTTCCTCGAGGCCTAATGATGCCGCAAAAGTGAGCTTTTTTTTGTTCTTTTTGTGTTCGCTCAGAGTTTCAATTCTACTCGATGAATTCTTCAGAGTTCAGCCCATTGCATGTGCATGAACTTGGCATTTTTCTTGGTTTTTCCACAACTTTCATCTATTTTTGCATACATCTGTATTTCTTTAATTTCATAAATAAGAAAAATGTGGAGTATTAAATTTAAATATAATAAAATATATGATAGTTTACAATTAATAGCTCAAATATCATACAAAACTACTTAAAATATGTTATACCGGTGTTTTACTTAGATGTTCTCATGGAGTGTGATTTTATTTTAATTTTAGGGGAAATATATTAAAACATAATGTCCTTAAAGTTTTTAGTGCTCGGTTTATCCCTAAAATTTGAAAAAATTCTCAATTCAGTCCCCGACATTAAGTCGTCGTGAGAAGCAAACAGAGAGGGACTTTGAGAATATTTTTAAGATTTTAGGGATTGAATTGAGAACAAACATGACCCAATTTAGTCCCTAAAATTTTTTAAAAATTCCCAAATCAATCCCTATACGTTTGTTTTTCATGGTCGATTTAATATCATGGACTGAATCAAGAAATTTGTAAAATTTTAGAGAATAAATTGAGTCGCAGAAAATTTTAGGGATTGAATAAATAATGAAACCAAACTTCAAGAATGTTTCAACGTATTATCATTAAAAGTTTGGTATGCATACCAACACATACAATATACATGCAGCCTGTACATAATGAACAACCCGATATATGCATACGTACACAGCCGCAAAAACACTGGCCTAAAAAGTTCACAAAATCCAAGTAAAACCCTAATTAAACCTCTACAATTTTCTCTAACCACTCGAAGGATCAATATGACATCCATTGAAGAATCCGATGTTGGAATTCTTTGCTACATCTCCCATCTCCCGGGATTTCGCGGAATTCTAAAGCAGAGGTAATTACAGAGTTATGAAATCTAAGGCTAGAAGTAGAGGCCATTCTGATTTCCGATAGGAATTTTTTTCCAGATATTCTGATTTTATTGTGAATGAAGTTGATTTGGATGGAAATATTGTTCGTTTAACCTCGCTGGATGCTCCACCAGAGGTACTCACTAGTGAAAAAATTCAAACTTTAATTTCCTACAATGCAAGTTTGGTCCCAAAAATATATGAAATAGCCCCGGCATCCGACGGCCCCTCTGCTCAACTCTTCGTCGGATCCTGATTAACGTCACCTTTTCTGTTAAAACTCTTAAAATTTGGTCTAATAGATTGCTGAGGAAAAGAGAGAGAAGATATGTGATCTATTGGGTAAAGATTATAATCCGGAGATAGAATCCTTTAGGGCTCTTGTCGGTGACATTGACGCAGAGAATTTGAAAGCTTTTATAAATCAAGTTTCTTCCAGTGTTGAAAGCAGCGTCGAGTCAATCATCCTCTCTCCAAGTTCTGATAAGTCCCATCGTACGGTATGTTGTACAAATTCTGCTTTTTTACTTTTATATAATTGGTTTTATATCATGCTCTTTATTGTTGATCTCAAGAAAGGATGCTTATCTACTTTAAGGCGGTTCATAACTTCTTCAAGGAGAAGTTGAAATTCCTTGTTGCTGACACCATTGATGGACCAGATTTCTCATCAAAGTGCATCAGACTGCGGCTGGATTCAGGTAGAAAGAATGGTAAGGGAAGGGACTCAAGGAAAAGAAAAGATCGTGGTGATAAACCTTATGATTGCAGAGGTTCAGATAGTTGGCCAGACAATCTTGGCAAGTTTCTTAGGTGAGTTTTTTAAAATTTCAATGCACATAATATTTCATTGTTAAGACCCAATCCCTCACAGAAAAGCTTGATATTGGGTTTCACAAGAAAAAAATGTAGGAGATAGAAGAAAAAGGGGTAGTTTAGTACGCACTTATCATTGGAACTTGTTTAAAGAAAATAATTATATCAGTGGCATAATTTTTGAAAATGAGTATGTGCGGACATTTGCAACAAAATAATGTTGTATATAGAGAATTTTAGTCTCATTTTTTGAACTTTATCTTGACGCTGGCTGCCGTTGTGGAAATTATGAATTGATTTTGTAAGTGATGAGTTTTTGGTGGTTGTTTCTATGCCAAATGTGTTGTAAATAAATGTGCTTTCTATGGCACTAAGTTTGCTGAAAGTACTCTTGCAAGGACGAAGATAAATAAAGGTTATAGTGCTTTACATGGAAGGTTGTAGAAAAGGTTTTAAGTTATGAACAATTTAACATTTTTGTGTCATTATTATCTTGTTAGGTCATTCCACCTTGTGCTTGATGCACAGCGTAAGTTGGATTTTAAAGTGGGCTGTGTATTTCATGAGAAATGTGAGGGAAATTACGTGCTTAATTCCTTGCCATATCGAAAGATAACACCTTAATTTTTATATTAGACTTAGGTAATTGCAGCATTGTGTTTCAGCATGAGTTGCTCATTGCTTCTAGAATCTTCAATTGCCTATTAAGGTGGATCATAAGCAAAAAAATCTGTGTGATCATCCCTTGTACATTTGGGGAATTTAGTGAGTAATGTGCCATGGATCGATAAATGCACAAGATGACATTGTAAACTTAAAAAATTGAGTGCGAGGCTCTGATATTGACACCAATGTAAATGGCATATTCAATTTGAACAAACGATTGCAATTTGCTTGCTCTAGTACCACAAGGTAAATGCAACTTTCCTGTTTCATTAAAGGTTAAAAAATTCAAATTACCAAATGATTTTCATAAACTTGGTTATTGCCTGGCCTTGTCCATTTAGCCCCGACAATTTTTGAATTTTTGGAGAATGGGACTGATTTGGAAGAAGTTAAATGCATGACTATGAAGGTTGGAAATAATGCGAGTGTTCTAATTAAGTCATTATTGCATTCTGTTTTGCTGTTTGTCCGATCTTGATGTAGATTACTAGAAATTTATTAAAGAGGTCATTTGTTGTCCCTCCAATACCACCCCACCCCAAAAAAGTTGTACTTTATTGCTTATCTTAGTGGATTCTGACATAACATGTTAAAATAGTTTGGTAGGTTTAATCCCTAAGCTTTTAACTTAGTATCTTGACTTTGATTCTGTAATTGAAACAATGCATAAGCAATCACCCTTGGATGCATGCATCCTGCATATGTTGATCCTATAGATAGTTGTTTTCAGTTGAGTTTTTTGTCTAAAGTTGATGGTAGCTCCTCTTTTGGCATAATTTGATGCTCATGGATGTTATTTGTACAGTACCACTAAAGTGGATTTTTGCTTAATCTTTTTAGGTTTCATCTTTACAAAGAGAACAAGGATACACAGGAGGCCCTCGGGCTTCTCGGAAAAATGCTTGGCATTCAGGTACTGTGCATATCATTCAAGCTTATTCTATCTGCACGTGGTATTAAAGCAAAGCCTTTAGTAAATATTACTTGGCTGCATAGTTATTAAAGGTGCTAGGCGCCAAAAAGCGATGAACCGTGGCCTGGCTTAAAGCGCTAGGCGTCAGGCGAAGCGTGGCCTAACAGACGTTACTCGTCGAGGAAAAATAAAATTTAAATATTTAGATATGAATATTTTTTCCTTAAATAGACAAACTATATAGCTAAGAAGATGCTCATGTTGTAATATTTGTTCATTTCTAATATAAATATTTACTACACAAGAGATTTTTGATAAAAATGAATCTCACTCAATATTAAACAATTATAGAAAAAAAAAGAAACAATAAATTAAATATGCTTGATTGAATTAGGGTTCAATTTATTCTTATAATATTCTTACTCAATTCTCAAAATATATTTTGTTTTACATTAATTCTTATCATTTATTAATGCCTATACATTTTGATATAATTAATAATGAATATGACGTGTTAAAACTCTAATATATAAATATAGGGATTATGCTTATTTAAAATTGGCTTTGAGCTTATTGAAAATAGGATTTGAGCTTATTATTTTTTAAGTAATTTAAGCTCAATCCCATTAACACTCTTCTTTTCCATCAAGCCATCGCCCACGGCTTAAGCCCCATACACCTAGGCGCTGAATAAGCGCGGCCTGATGTATGTGTGGGGCCTCACACACATCAGAGGCGACAAACTCTGGCCTGGCTTGACTTCTCGCCTAGGCGAGCCAGGCGATGGCTTTTTATAACCATGCTTGGCTGTATAGAGTTGTTACCTTTTATTGCTGACTAATGGTGATAATGGATGAACATTCGGAGGAGAAAAATGCTTCCGTTAATTTCCCCCTGCTTAATTTCTCCTCGGGACATGATTCTTTTTTTCTTTATTGTCTTTGACTAACACAATTAATTATGGTTCAAAAGCTTTCTCGGTTAAATACTACATACTGTTAGGGAACCTAGGATATGTTTACTTTCTTTTTAGGTTGGGGAATTTCATTAAGGTTTTTGTATGTGACTTTTGGAGTATTTCTGGCACTCCTTTATTTGAATAAATATTTTTTTGTTTGATAAAAAACAATACTACATACTATGAGGTTAACAATTCTCTCAAGTTTTTCTACTTTCTTTTTTACAGCCCAGGTCTTTTGGATTTGCAGGAACAAAAGATAAACGATCTGTTTCTACTCAAAGGGTAATTTGTTCATCTATTTTTTACCGCGTTGGTGTAGATATTCGTCCTCTTTTAATTATTATTAGATTTTTCTTTTATTCACATAATATTATTTACCTTTCTGAAAGATGGAATCCATTTCGCATTAAAAGATGCTATTGCTAATGCCAATATTTGGTTAGTTATGGAAAAGTGTTATCTACGAATCCACTTTCAGTGTTAATGAATCGCAAATTCCTTAATCGTGTTCAAAAGACTTTAGTCTGTCATATCTCCTGGAATAGGTGTCACATATTTCCATGTTTTTCTTACGTTGAATATCAGATAGCTATGTGTAAGTTTGAAGAAAGGAATTATTTGGGAGACTCAATGTAGTCTACTCTTTATTGATTGTTCCAATCTTATATAATAAATACAACCAAATGTCTTCTATTTATAGAAGACTCATAATCCTAAAATCTAGGAAGATAAATCTAATTAAATAAAAAGATAAACTAGTATACTATTTTAGATAAACTAAAACTCCTAACAAACTTATCAACACTCCTATGAATATAAAATTATTTATTTAGAGTCCTTGATAAGTAAAACTCTATCATTCAACACTCCCCCTCAAGCTGAGTCATATATGTTTATCATGCTCAGCTTGGAACTCAGGTCTTCAAATTTAGGATTGTGAAGAGCCTTTGTCAAGATGTTATCAAATTTTGTTTGAGACTTCCTCCTCTTTCTCAGAGTCATGCTCATCTTCTTGGAGTCTGCGTCTGCTCCTTTTCTTGAAGTCTGCGTCTGCTCCTCTTTTGCGAGTCTGCGTCTGCTCCTTTTTTGTGAGTCTGCGTCTGCTCCTTTTTTGTGAGTCTGCGTCTGCTAGTC
Source organism: Haberlea rhodopensis (assembly GCA_907163345.1). Classification (NCBI taxonomy): domain Eukaryota; kingdom Viridiplantae; phylum Streptophyta; class Magnoliopsida; order Lamiales; family Gesneriaceae; genus Haberlea; species Haberlea rhodopensis. Next base: position 442,558 of record CAJQUN010000104.1, read on the forward strand.
TACGTCTCCTCCTCTTTTGGGAGTCTGCGTCTGCTAGTCTACGTCTCCTCCTCTTTTATGAGTCTGCGTCTGCTAGTCTACGTCTCCTCCTCTTTTGTGAGTGTGAGTCTGCGTCTGCTAGTCTGCGTCTCCTCATTTATTTTGGGAGCCTGTGTATGTTCCTCTTTTGAGAGACTGAGTCTTTAACAATAGATTTGATATTATCTACTCCCCCTCAAGCTTGGATATAGATGTTTATGAGACCAAGCTTGCTGATGAGATGTAGGCACATGTGAATCCTCACAGATCGGTGAGGTAGCGCTTTCAAAAGCGGTTTGAGGCAGCAATTGCTAAGGTTTCAATGCTTCATCAACTTCCCTTCTTATGCCTTTTTTAGCTGGCCCATGTCCACAATAAACCCATATGTAGCGGGACAAGAACTTAAATGCATGTTGCCCGAATACTTCCTTTTCCTGTCGTACCTCTTCATACTCTCCGTAAGCTACTGGCACATTTTACTGCATTGCTTACTTCCCACGCGTAACTGGATCTGTGAACTACTGGATCAGTATTCACTATCTCCAAGCTATGAAGAAGAGCACTAACTGAATCTTCTAGAAGAGCTATGAACCACCTGGTCTCATTTTTCTGATGCTTAAGAGAAGTTGACAAAAGGCGACAACATGTAGAATATAGCTCTGCTGAAAAACTTTTGGTCTGCATTACTATTGATTCCTGATGCAGTTCTAACAGGAGCTTCAGAGATCTGAAGACTGAGAAAGTATTGAAAGAGTGGTGCAGGCACACGCAGGGACTGTGCAATATGGTAAGCCTCTATTTGGAAGAATGATGATTTTCCATAAACTTTTTGTCAGTACTTCAACACAAATGAGAAAAAACTGATCCAGGATCAGGACCCACACAAGCCTTAATGGAATCAATATATCCATAGAAGATACTTGGGGCTTGCAAATGCAAGATGATATTGAAAAGACAAGCAACAAAGCTCTGGATGTGTCTTTTGACCATATTCAGATGTCTATGTCCTTATACTCTTTGATTTCACAAGAATGTGAAATCAGACTTTCCTATGAACTTGAAAATTAAGTTTGTAATCATGTTGTAGGATGCCATTAACCGAAGGATCTTCGTTGAAGCCTGAGATATACTTGAGGACTTCTCGTTCTGAGGAGTCCTCGGCCAAGTGCACTTCGTATGACTTAATCCCTACATATTCGCAGGCCTTCTTCTTGTTGCGTACATAAGTAACAGAATCTTTCCTGTCTCCAACAAGAATGACTGCCAATCCAGGAACAGCCCCTATAGACTCTTTCATCCTAGAAATCTCAACAGTAATTTCATCTCTGATTTCTTTGGCAACTGATTTTCCATCAATGACCTTTGCAAAAAACCTCAATGATCGTTGCAGTTTTAATGGAAGCGGAGGAACACCATGAGGCGGTGGTACAGGCGTCCGCGTTGATCGTTCTTATACTTATAAGAAACGCAGAATGTCATCGAGTCGAATCCACATGAAGAGCAGCGATTCGGAAAACTCTTTTGACCCCATGATAACAGCAATCTGTGGTGGAGCTGAAGGCTATAGCAGCGGACGTAGTGGCGGCAGAGGCCATTTTGAGACCGATAATTTGGAGCCTAATTTCAGCCCTACGCTTGCTTGCTTGCTATACGTGCTGTTGGTACTGAGGCAGATGTTCAATATTCATAGCTAGGGTTTCAGATTTGGTAGTCGTCGTTGAACAGCGATTTTGTTAGTCGCTTTAGAAGCTTTGTGATGAGAAATCAATTGTTGACTGCATAATACGTGCACAGTGGGTGATTGGTATTGCACTTGATTGTGGAGATAATCCAGAAAAAAATCCAAGATTGAGCAAGTAGAAAAAAAAAAAATTGTAGCGAAGCTACGGTAGTAAAATCGTGAAAATACTGTAGCGAGCACTGTAGCAATTCGTGAAATACTGTAGCAAGGCGTGAAATTACTGTAGCAACGCGGAATCACTGTAGCAAGGCGTGAAATTACTGTAGCAAGACGCGAAAATACTGTAGAAACGCGAAATTACTGTAGCAGAAGTCGCGTGCTATTGGCTGCTGCTAGGATTTGCTTTACGGCTACTATTTGAAAGCCTAGCCGCCAGCGGTTGAGTTGAGATAGCAACAACTCGCCGGCGGCTAGGGGTTGATAAACTTTTAACCTTAGCTTTTTTCAAACCTAAAGCTCTGATACCATGTAAGTTTGAAGAAAGGAATTATTTGGGAGACTCAATGTAGTCTACTCTTTATTGATTGTTCCAATCTTATATAATAAATACAACCAAATGTCTTCTATTTATAGAAGACTCATAATCCTAAAATCTAGGAAGATAAATCTAATTAAATAAAAAGATAAACTAGTATACTATTTTAGATAAACTAAAACTCCTAACAAACTTATCAACACTCCTATGAATATAAAATTATTTATTTAGAGTTCTTGATAAGTAAAACTCTATCATTCAACACTATGCTTGAGTTTTTCCCTTTTCTTTTTGGTGGTTTTGTTTGTTTGTTTTAGCATTTGGTGTATCTATCCCAATAGCGCCTTTAGATTTTCCAGAGCCTAGATGATGGAAAATCTTTGATAGCATGCATGGAAAGATTCTAAAATTTAATGGAAGTCACCCATCTCTAGAACATCCCTTGATGATCAGGCTAACTTTGCAGTACTATCACCATCTTTTAGCAAATATGTGAGAGATTCATTGAGATTGATGTTTCGGTGGGCTTTCCAAACCCATTGTTTTGGCGGTGTTAAGCATGGAAAGATTTCTTTAGAGAAGCGTGATGTTAGCTTCACTTGGTATAGCGAGATGCTAATGTGTCACCAAAAGCAAGTCTCTTTTTGCCGCCGTTTTTGGATGAGCATGAGGTGGCTTTTCTCTCTCTCTCTCTCTGTGGACAAAGCAAAGCTGTTTATTCTTCTATTGGTGTGGCTCAACGAGATGTGTCCACGAGGATAGGAAGACATCTCATATAAATTTCCACTTTCCTCGTTCCATTGAGGATTTTTCTTTGAATTAGTGCCCTGATCACATTGGCTAAAAAATATTCTCCTAAAAATTATTCGCATACCATAACTCACAAAAAATAATTCATATTCTTACATTATATTCTCCACATTGGCTGTCATTTTAATACACCATTTTTCTATTCTTTTTTCTTTGCGTGGTAGAAAAATACCATGAATCCAATAGCATAGTTTCTTGGCCATACACCCGACGAAACAGTTGATCTAAATCTTTTACTTTACCACTTTCATAGTTATTAAAGGCGCATAGCACACTAAAGCGCAAAGAGGTCCTGGAGCTATAGCGCATGGCGCGACGCGAAGCGCGCGCTTTACTAAAGTAAAGCTCAATAGCTTACATATTTTTAATACATCAATAATATCCATAAAATTTAATCAAACTCATTAACTCATACAAAACAAATCACAAAATTGATTGAACCATGTTTTTCGACTTTATGTGTTCAAGCGGGGCTTGAAATTGATTCATTGTGAATCTGTGATTATATTATGTAGACAATGTCAAGAATCAAGTTGCAATAAATAAAGAATATGTTTTGTTTTTGTCCGTTGAAATAAAAGGCATGGATTCATTTTTACTTAGTTTAGCAACAATTAGCAGTATGCTTTAGCAGTGCTAATAGCTTAGCAATTTATATTTTGCTATATTTATATTTTGCTATATTCTCATGTATTTGTCAAACTTTGATTGAATGGACTAATTGATGATTGTGATGATTGATGAACTTTGTCACGTAAAAATTGAAGGAAAAGAAAATATAAAACAAGAAAGGAGAATCAATCCAAAAGTAAATAATAATTTGAGACGAAAAAAAGAAAGGAAATAATGCAGTGTAATTTTGAAGAAAAGAAAAATAGAGCACTTGAACACATCAATCTGCTTATCGGTCGGCAGCGGCTGGAGGGTTTATGCAACAAGACTTTATATAACAGTAACCATAAAACTCTCTAACTTAACCCTAATATTCTCTAACTTGGTTTTATTTTTAATAAACCCATATCAACGTATTTTGATAACCCGATGCCCCAATTTTCAAGCCTTAGCAAAGGCGCGCTATAGCACGCGCTTTGGCTAATTGAAAAAGCACAGATAGCGCACATAGCGCGCGCTTTGCCAAAACACGAGGCGCACCCGCGCCTCGCTTCACCTTGAGCTTTAGCGCGCGCTATGTGAGCTTTTAATAACTATGACCACTTTAAAATTCTTGGGTCTATCAGACTCCTCTCTATCATTTCATAAGTTTTGTTCTGCGCTATTCTTCATCTTAGGGGCATAAAAATCTAATTTCATAGAAAACGGACAAAATAAGCAACGATTATGTTGAAAGAATCTTCAGTTTTGGGTAATTTTAAAACTTTAATAGTTGAACATTACATAGGCAAATACATCAGAGTTATCATGTTGCATTAGAAGCTTGGAGATTATTAATGTTTTCTACTGTCTTTGCATTAGGACGAACAATAAATTTACTGCATAATAGTGAAATTTTTACTGTTTTGTTATTCTCATCACTCAAAGTGTTGTACCTTTGTCATTGCCCACAGGTTACCGTTTTTAAGCAGCGAGCTAATAGATTAACGGCATTGAATGAAAAATTAGTTGGTATTAAAGTCGGAAACTTTTGGTATGAGCCTGACCTTGCAAGTTATCTCCACATGCATGTTCTTAAGCTCACTAGATACTTTTGTTAAATTTCTATTCAGCCACGTTAATGACGGGCTTCTTCTTGGGCAACTCCGTGGAAATCGATTTACAATTACTCTAAGGTATGCGGATGATGTAAGAATTCAAATGCCAATTCTATGAGTGACATCAATATCTAGTATAACGATTTCAGTAGGTTTGATGCATATTCAATCCTTAGTCGTATTTTTATTTCTTCCAGAAGTGTAATTGCTGAAGCTGATGATATTATTAGAGAATCCACTAGTGCCTTGGGAAAGAATGGATTTATCAACTACTTCGGTTTGCAGGTTAACATTTGATAAAAAATTTTCTTACTCTACATTTTAGTTATTTCTATATTATTCTTATTTTCCATTGCAACATCTGTCAAGAAAATTTGCTTAACTGTTACTTAAAAAAAGCTCTGCAATAGCTTACAAAAATATTTAGTTTACTGTGCTATCAATTCATTTCTATTCTCAATTTAATTACTGAATTCAACATGGAAAACCTAGACGGCATGCTTTTATTAATGACTGGACAAAATTCTTACAGTCCAGTGGTCTAAATTGTTACACCTAATACTGAACGGCACAATAAATGTGAAACACCAGAATGATTTTTTGGAAGACAGTTTGGAGTAAGGACGTAATACTAGTTTGAATTTTATGGTAATGGATGCTGGCTTCACCGAGACCTGTCTATATGATTTAAGAACTTTGAGAAAATGTTCACTGATGTCTGTGAACATTTTGATGGAGTCCAACTTTTGGTTAGATTTTGAGGAAATTGTATTCTAAAGCACTTGATTGAGTCCAACTTTTGGTTAAATTTTGAAGACTCATCTAGCAGTGACATTTATCCTAACAAACTTGAAAATTCCTCAAACCCAACAATCGGTTCAGTTTGGCTATTTTCCAAAGTCTATCTGATGTCGAATTAATATTTAGGTTAATTTTTCTTATGAAAATTGGATAGGATAGAAATCAAGAGTTTAAACGCTTTATCTACTGATATTGTTACATTAAAGTTATTAATAATAGATATCATAGTAGTTAAATTTTAGAAGTTGTAATGGTATGGTAATATTATGTGTTTATGTTCAGAAAAAAAAAGAAACATTGTTCGGTTCAGTTAAACTGGCAGTGAACAGCTGAGCTGAATTGAACACTTAATTTTGAGCAAAAGAAAACACCAAGCTTTTGTTTCAGTCAGGTTTTGGTTTGTGCCAAATTGTGAAATCCTCCAGGCATGACTACTTATCAAATGACTTGTAAATTTAGTTATTGTAACTTGAAGTTAGTAATTTAGTTATTGTAACTTGAAGTTAGTAACATGTGATGATATACTTGTACACTGAACATTCTTTTTGATGTGTTAAAGAACTCCTGTGTGTTGTCAAACCTTAACCCATTCTTGAGTAATTGAAAATCAATGGAAACCAAATTAATGGCATGTCAAGCAGTCATAATTCATTTATTTGATTTTAACAAACTCATGAACATTGTTCAGTAAAATCTAAACTAATTAAAACTTGTTTATGAACTGAAATTGCATAACTGCTACATTGAATTTTAAAATAACATTTGCAACATTTCATGTTTCATAACACATACTGTAGTATTTTAGCATGTAAGGGTTCTGAAAGTGAATGGCCCAGGTATTTGAATATTTATTTTACAACGATATAAGTAATTCTTGCCTAGAATGCAGAGATATTTGGTGGTATCTGCTTATGAGTATGATTTGTTCTTTATTTCCATAAAGTCTTGATGTTTATTCAAATGTAAGCGGAGAGATTTTTTGGATTTTCGCCTTTCCTTCTATGGACCGTTAACTCTTCTCATGTATATTTTTTAGCGTTTTGGAAGCGGTTCTGTACCAACTCATCTCATTGGAGCTGCATTACTGCGTGGAGAATGGAAAACTGCTGTTAACATGATTCTTGATCCAAGAGAAGGAGATATCCTTTTCCATTTCTCCTTTTTACACACACACACATGTGTGTGTGTGCATATATATATATATATATATATATATATATATATATATTTAAAAAACAATTAATTTAATTGAAAAACACATGCGCATGAATGATCGCGTGCTTGGATAGCTACTATATATAATTTTACCGTGAAGGGTCTGGGTTTCTCTGTGATTGTTGATATGTTTATCTTGACTAATATATTGATTACAAAGGGATGCTATAAAAAAGACACGGGAATATTACAAGGAGAGTGGCAACATTGAGGGAACCCTAAGACAGTTACCTCGTCATCTAGTTGCAGAGCGTGCTATTGTAAGTATCCTCTTTTGCATTTATCAATCTCCCCTTGTCAACATTGTAGGTTTTACCATCACCTGTCAATATTTAATTTTTAATGTTTAAGCCTTCATTTGCATTTGGAGGGAAGTGCTCACAAATTAAATGTATCAGATGAAATCACAATCAGTACTAATTTTTTATTAATATTTGGAATTTACAAATTTGAGTATGCTATTAAATTGTTACTTTAGTTGATGTTATAATTTGTATATTCACCATATCAAATATTACGCACTAGTCAAATTCAGTTAAATGAGACATTTGGTCTGGATCTTTAAAATTATGTCTGCCAGATCAAAATATATGATCGCGTCTGCAGTGTACTTCGAGGTTAAAGTTGTTGAGCCAATTAAAAGGAATTTGAAGCTGTAGCTGGCTCTGCAGAGGATTAGTTCAAATAGCAGAAGCCAATAACAGGAGTCTTACATAGTGTACTACTTATGCTTTCCAAAAAACTCTTATATATATATATGGTTGCCATGACTCAAGAGGCATGCCCTGAATGGATCCGAGTTTCTTGTCAATTAACTTCTTTGAATTTTGAGCTAACTATGCAGGTTTTTTGGTTTAAACCTTTGATATTTTTCAATTCATTCTACTGAAAGTAACAAAAAGCACCTTTCATCGTGGACTACTGTTGTTTTCTTGTGTTATATGCAGATACTCTATTTTTCTACTAACTATAGCATTTTCTTTTTTGAAAATCCAGCTGCAATGTCTCCAAAAATTTCCTGGAAATTACTTGCAAGCTTTGTTGGCTGTACCGAGGACATTGAGAATGATGTAAGTGAATGCACCTTATTCATGTTTTCTTAGAACCATACATGTTTCGTCACTGTCACGGATTAGTTTTGATTAATTTAGTTTGCATGTATATTTGATGCATGGTTATTATGAAGCAGGAACACAGTTTGATACAATTTGTTACTACTCTTACTATTTGCTTTCCCAGTACAAATCATCCCATACTACCTCTCCTTGTTGCTTCTCTAGTGCGCCTCTTCTCTTATTCATATCAGTTTTGATGGTTTCCGGCTTTTGTTTGTTGGGGTAGTCTATATTTTGTTCGGATTAACACATGGAACTTGTCATCATCTGGAAGTATTATAAAGGTTTTATTTGGGAGGTTCAGAAAAATATGTTGTTTCACTTTTTTCTTTTATTTTTTCAGAAAGGATGAACAGGTAAATGGTCCTGTTTCCTTTTTTTTTTTGGAAGTGTAAACGCTCCTGTTTCTGAAGAAACTATATACAAACAATTTGGGATGTTCCTGTTTGTTGTTTAATAAGCTAAAATACCTTTTTCTATCCTCTGCATTTTCAAATACTTCACAATTCTTACGTAGTTCATTTATTTTAGAATCATGCTTTTTTATTGTTTGTAAATGTTACATTTTGTTATTATTTAATAATCTTAATCATCAAGCTTATTTTTTATGTTCATATGATTATGAAATACAATTTTTGCGCTAATTTTATAAATGTTTTTTGGATATTATTTAACTCATTATATTATTTAATATATTTTTTTTGTTTTTGGTTTAATATATGTCAATGTCCATGTTATCTTTTCATTTGCTAAATGTATTATTAATTATTTTATTTAATTCAAAAGTAACATGTAAACAAAATAAGATACTGTCAACTAATATTATACTCAGTCATTTCAGCAATTAAAAGTTGTTTTTTACCTATTCTTGTCGAAAAACACATGTTTCTTTTCTTAATAGAAAAAGATGTTTCTCCGCTGTCCATTTATTTACAAAAGAACTGTTTCTCCAACAGCAAAATGAGAAGCAATAATACGTTCATTTAAACGATCATTTAAGCTGAGATAATGTGCCGAGTTACCGTAAGAGTTGTGAGCTAGTTACCTGATTACAGCCATTTGAACTTCACAATATAGTACCCCTTTGTACGAATTATGAAGGTTTTGGACCTTTATTGTTACCTTTTTTCTTATTTTGTGCCTACAACTGTCATTATGGTATAGGTTTGTGCATAGTTATCAGAGCTATTTATGGAACCACGCAGCAAGTAGAAGAGTTCAATTATATGGTATGTGTAGTTTTCTACATTTTGTGGTTCTATCTTTTGATTTTTCTGGGTTTCTGCAGAAAGTGACAATTGATTGTTATGAGTGAAACAGTGGCAAGTCTTGGCTAGCAACCTGCGATAAGTTTACTTATGGTTGTTATGATCAAAGTTCATTATTTGGTTTTAATCTATGCATCTGCAACGACCCCAACTTTATCTGCACCAGAACTCAACCAAATACAAGGCAAAGCAGTAGGAAAAATTCTTTAATCTCAATACAAGAACATAAAAAGTAACAATATATTATATATTGTCTAACAAGAGATGATGTTCCGATGATTACAACTGAAACTATAATAATAACACAAATTGACATTAACAAGAAGGAAAGACCTCAATACTCTCTTCTTGCCCCTCACTCCCAATGAGCACTTGACTAATGATATTTTTTTCATAACCTCCTTGCACCACGCCCCCCTTTTTGGGCCCTGGGCCTTTCTTTCTTCTGGTGTAACCTTGTAGGTAATTGGGCTTTTTCTTTGGCATCTTATTTTATTTATGAACTATTATATCAGTTAGTCTGTTCTACTTGTTCTTCTAAAGCGTATATAAATAAGTTCTTTTGATTAAAAAATAGTACAGCTCTTTTATGTTTGAATTGCTTATATACTCTAAGTTTCCATAATTGAACGTTTTACTTCACAGAAAGGATAATATAATAAGACCTCATTTTATAGTTCTTTGTTTGCTATTTATCCTTATGTAGGGGCTCACCAGATTGTGTTGGGTGATTTGGTGTACTGCAAAGATATAAATACTGAGGATGAAACAAAATTCTTGCTTTTGGAAAGCAAAAATGCCAGATGCAATGATGTAGATGATGATTTAGGTGATATAACTGATGCTCCAGAATTAAGATCCACGTCGGTCAAGGTACTTTCTATGACCGTCTATATTTCGCTATTCATCTGATATTTTTTCTTTCAAATAAAAGACTTTGTAACAAATCTCATTCACTTAAAATCTTCCGATCGTTAGTATCAGCAGCACGCCGTTGCTATCTGACACACTCAAGTTGGGCATGTGTTTTTTTCCCTTTAAGAACGTGTGTTTAGACTTGAATTAAAGACAGGACAATGAAACAAGATAGGCGTCAAATAAACCCTACTAACAGAAATCAGTTAATGCACACTATTGATATTGCAACAGGCACGGTACAAGATCATCTACTACTGACCCTAAGTTTACATAAATAGAATACAAACAGAAATATGTTCTCTTTTACTATTTGTACCCTTTCATATGGATGATATATATTGAATCAGGAGGCTATCTAACTCTAAATTTTGTAGCAAGTTGATATATGAATTGAGTCTCAAAGAAAGGGTGCTATTTGGATGGCGTCTCCAAAACTTATTAATAATTAAATAAACCGTCTGACAGTGTTGAGTGCTCATTCTTAAATTATCCTTCAAACCATTAGAAAATTATACCCCGCCTTTAGTAGATATAATGTCATTGAATTAGAGTTGATCTGGTTTTCTGTATCAATGATGTTCTGGATCTAGAATATGATATTTGGATTTAGAGTTGAACTTATATCTTTTGGAATAGTCTTTTGCTTCTTGAAACTCAGAAAAGATTCCAAATTGCTTTAAACTGTACTCTTAGCTGCAGCACATCCATATATTAATTTATGAACCTCATTATGTTTATTATTTTACCGGATATAAGCAGCATGTGTTTGTGACCCATAGGCAATACAATAGGTTCCTATTAGTAATTAACACTAATGATTCTTATTTATGACAGAATCTAAGATGGATTTTCTGAGCAGGTAATAAATGAAGATGATATAGTTGCTGGAGATTATACGGTTGATGATATTGTCCTTCCTTTACCTGGGTAAAGTTTAGTTGGAGCCTGACAACTTGTAGTATGACTAAAGTTCCTTTACCTAATCTCCAGTTTATCTGATTAATTATTTTTAAAACTATATTTTCCCCATTTGGAGAAGGATGGGAGGTGTAGTTGCCAACAATCTTTTTAAGGCTATGATTATGGCAGGTCGAGGATAACTTATCCAATGAATGATATTGAAAAAGTCTATCACGACCTAGCACAAAAGGTGAGGTACTCGTTTTTTGCTTTTAATTTTTTTGTTGGATTTATAGACTATTTTTTTAGATTCAGATCTATATCTGCCATTATAACTTAGATTTAAACATTTTTGAATGCTTGAAGAACTTTATCGGACTTATATCATTCCCTAAACAGATGAGATTTTTACGTATCCATGAAACTATTATGGTCCAACTGAGAGGTTTTGGTTTGGTCCCCTTTCTCATGTAATGCTTTTCTTATTTTTCCAATAAACGGGTGCCATGACACTGGCGGATTTGATAAAAAAAAGTTTGAAAATAATATAAATATTCTGGAGTGCCTTAATTTTTTTGTTTCACAAGCGATTGGCTCAATGTGTAATAATACGTATATGTACTGGTGGGATTGGTGTAGGAGAAATTTGGATGGAAATGATTGTTGGCTGCTGAGAACATGGATTGAACTAGTGTAACACATGACTCCGAAAATTTCCTACCTTCTATGCCTGTGATTGACCTTTCTTCCTGCTTTCATGGTTGATAGTTTTCTTCTCTAGCTTCATACATTTTCCCATTTTTGAACTTTTCAGGATGGTGTCAGCTTGACAGAGAGCTTGCACAACACCAAGTGAGTTGTTGAAATTATCCTTAAAGTTTCAATATATCATTTGGATATTTAAAGTTATGGCCATGGTAAATGTCCAAGAGTTTGTTAGTAAATAGTTAATCAACCAAGGAGAGGATAGAAGGGCATACCCATCGGAGCATTCATTGTCTCTACTTCGGATGGACAAGCAATAAAATTAGTAGTAATAACTCCTTGTCCGGAACCAACAAGTGCAGGATCCCATGGGTATGGGGTCCAATCAATAAGGCACACTTAAAAAAGTTATCTTTGAAGTGCTTCAAAGCTAGTGTTTTATGGCCAAGGCATGCGCTTCATTGTAGGGCTGAACCTTGGCAGCGCAGTCGCACATTTTGTGGGCTTTTAGTAATCATGATTTTAAGTACCATTTTTTAAATTGGATATCCAACTGCACACTGAAGTTTCTCAGCCAAAGTTGATAATTGACTAAAAATTATTATTATCGAATTGCATTGGAATCTCCTATCTCCTTATATGATTAATACTTGCTTGCTTTCCTTTTTGTCGTGACAGACTAGTGCTTCTGTAGAATTTGCCTTCATTCTTATCATAACTGGTATTACTTCTTGTAGGGAGTTTTCAATGATTAAAATTACAGGAGCATACAGACGTGTATTTGAGAGGCCTAAGGACTTTGAATGGTGAGCTTGACATTTTTTGTTTACTTCTCCTATAGTAATTTACTGAAAGTTTGTCACTTTCGGTTTATTTTTTTAAAAAAATTCTGTAGGGAATTGCTCAAATACACAGATACAAATGCACCATTGGCAAAGACAGATTGGGAAACTGTTGTCAAGTCAAGTCCAGCTACTTATGGTAGAGATGGGAAGGAACAGAACAAGTGGCAAGCTGATTCGAGGCTGAAGCCACACAAAGTTGGGAATGAGATGGAGAAGTCTACTGCAACTGAAGATATGGAGGGTGATAGAGGAGATGATATGCAACTAGAGGATGCCTCCAAGACACAGGAGAGCCTAACAGCTCTTAAGTTGAGCTTTACTCTCCCAGCTTCTTGTTATGCAACCATGGCCGTAAGAGAACTGCTGAAGACATCAACATCTGTAAGCATCTGGAATTGAACTTAGCCCCCCCATCTCCCCCCCCCCCCCCCCCCACCACCCCACCCCACCCTCCCTCCCACCCACCACACACACACACACAAATTGCATATGTGTGGTGTATATATAATAATTTATTTATTTATATTATACAATTCTACATATTAAATAATATCCATATTCCCAAAATCTATAAATACATAGTGCCTGTTTTATTCAAAGGTTGGATTCATTCCTCTCGGATTTTTTGGCTGGGAAACCCATTTTTTTACTAGTCTATCTTGATAAGATACCTTCTCTATAAATACATGGTGGCTGTTTTATTCAAAGGTTGGATTCATTCCTCTCGGATTTTTTGGCTGGTAAACCCATTTTTTTTTACAAGTCTATCTTTATAAGGATACCTTCTCTGTTGGATGAACATGAAATATAGTCGTAAAGATGAATAAGCAGCTTGTCTTGGTTTTCAAACTTGCTCGAGTTTATTTGCTTTATGGGCATAACATAAAATCTAACAGCAGTACCTATCTGCCTATTTATGCTTCATTGTACTGCTGTAAGGATGACTTACACTTTTGGATGCTGTGTAGGTTGCCTTTCACAAAACATTAAACTAGGATCTTGAAGGAGAAACTTCAGCACTTTCCCGGATGAAATAAGTAGCGCTAATCTATTTTGCGGAGCTATGTTATGAGGTAAATTCTCATACTTGGTTTACTTGTATGCCCAAGACATTCGGTTGTAGAAGAAGATAACAAGGTCGAGATGGAACTGGAGATGGGAGGTCATTTTTTTACCATCATGATTATTTCATGCTCTAAGATATGGTTTGCGCAAGCCGGAGTCTTTTTAATGCTTGCATGGGTACAAAGATTTAAATGATCGTATTCTTATGTACCTATCTAAAATATTTAAATTTTCATCATACGTTTGAGGCCAGAATTGGGCTGTCAACAATGCCTCTTAGATGCTGACATATGACATTTAAACATAAGAATTACTTTTTCCCAGAAGAAAGCTTCCGTTTACTTCTGTTATGTTATATTTGACATCGAAAACAAGTATTTAATTCCGATTTTATATTATAAATGAAATTTGTTTTTCTGTTAATATGATTTTCCATTATGATTAAAGAGCTTGATCCCAGCATTGCTTCGTATGTTTTTTTACCAATGTGTAACTTTAGGAAAATATCGTGTAAACTAACTTATTTAAACTTAAAAGAAAAAAAATTATTACAATTTAAAACAAAAAGCGCTGAAATAAAATGAAACAATAGAATTTTTATTGCAACATTACAATACATGTGTAAAATAAACAGAATAAATTAGAGTCGTGGAAAGACATGGAAAAGTTGGAGTGTGTTTAGGTTGACCGAGTTGACATGGTATTTTAAATCTATAATAATTATTATTCAAAAAATGTTTAAATTGATATAGTGTGAATTTGAAATGCTTAACTACTGCACTGGATAAACAGTATTTGTTATTTCATTTTTATTGAAATTTGAATGTTCATTTGTATTTGTACTAAAAAATGTTTATCATTATACTAAAATAAAAACGTTTATAATTACTCAGTGATATATAAGAGTTTATTTTTAAAATTATATAATGTTGTTTATTTAGTTTTTTATTTTAAAGGGAAGAGAAATCACCCTTGTTGGGTCTGTCTCCAATCATATACACCTCAATTCTGTGCCACCCTAAAGGGTGGCACAGAATTGAGGTGTATTTTTTAGGCATAGCGTAACCAGAAGTTTTTAATTTGATGAGCTAAAATTTATTCTGACATAAACATAAAAAAGTAATATGCAATATATATTTACTTTTGAGGAACAAAAAAAGCATTGAAACTATCCAGTAAAAATATATTAGAATGTTATTTAAGTTGCAATCTGTGATTATTTAAAATATAAAACTTATCGATGATAAACTCTATATCAACAATAATAACAATCTCTCTCTCAATATAAATAATCATGATATTAGTTAGAAATTCATTTTTCATTTTATTATTAAGTTGTGTCTTGTTGATTTTCATCCTGGAAAAAACTTTGTGCTTTTGTAGAAACTGCAACCGTGAGGAGTTAAAAAATTTATTCTTTCTTGTTCTGCCAAATGCCTAACCGTGATTCAGGTTTTGAAAATTTTCAAGATTTTGGATTATTGTGCTTTTACTTTTTATTATTATTTCATTGTTCATTTAATAATCTACTCATATATCAAGGGTTGTGCTGAAAAAATACGATGGACTAAACATATTAATAGCTGGGTCGTAAAAAACTAGTGGGCTACAACTGACCTTTGCCCCATAAATGATACGCCCATGCCAGAAGAACTTGCAAATGTTGTATGCTGTACATTTTTCCTGTGAAGTATTTGATCTCCCTCAGCTGTCATGGACACGAATGATAAATGATTTGTACTCGTGTGAATCTTCAACTTTAATATGTTCATTTCCTGACCGGGTTGGATACGAAAGAATCAATACAAGATAACAGGAGGCTGCAGTTGAAAGAACGAAACGAAATCAAGGATGGCTAAACATCAAGAAATGAATTGCTAGAGAAAGAATGAACACTTACCTCAAATGGGATTAATGATTTAGTCTTGTCATCAGTGCATTTGCCAGACCGGTAAATCTTGATTGACCACTGGCGCTGGTTTTTGCCACTTTTCCAGTCCATTGATGATGATCGTCTGCTTTTCACGGGTAAAGGTCGTTGCTTAGGTTCGCTGTGCGACCTGGATTTCGATTTCGAAGATTTAGTATTGCTCATGTAGTTTGGTATGAAGCTGGGGTCGGATGTGACATGATCTGGGCACTTTGCGAGTCTATGAATAAATGGTTTGTTTTCATGCCAAATCGAGAGATATTTGGAATTTGTAGGTGCTACTGTCTCTTGTCGCCCATCAAAGGACATAGAACTCGAATTTTTTAAGGATAATGTTGATGGAATGGGGCACGGATTAAGCTCTAATTCTCGTTGCGAGACTGAGAGGCGGCTGCAACCATAGTCCACTCTTTGAGCTTGTTTGTGATCCATGCGCTCACTTACCCTCCTAGTAAGTGTTTCCCTTGTTCCGTGATCAATTATGTTCTCCTATAAGAAAGTTGATTGAGACGAAGATGAACTACAACAGCAAAAATGTAAATGTACTTCATTTTTACTATGCAAATATGCATGGAAGAATTAGACAAGACTTACTCTAAGTCGTTTTATAATCGGAGTATCAGAAGGTGATGCTTGTCTGTAAGATATTTTTGTGGGTAGGTCTGCCATTTGAACCCTTTGCATCCGGGCTCGAACTTGAATCGTCATCGCAGCATTCATAGACCTTAGAATATAATTCATCTGTTTTCTAACCAAGTAGCCCTTCACAAGGGCTTGCAATTTCACTAGCCCTCTTAATGCCCGCAATGCTCTCCTTGCCTGTGTATATTTCAACCAGTGAACGCGTGATTCACAAACAAAAAAGAAAGTTCGTGGAAATAAATATGAATTATACATACCAAATGAGAACGATACGCAGCTTGTATTTTGGTAGCAGCTGCATTAGTTGATGGAAGAGGAGGCACCATCAGGCTGTGGTCATGTTTGGCGCAATTGAAGGATTTATTGGTTTTATGTGATCGTTTGAAGCTCCATCTCCGTTTTACGTTAGGCCCTTCTCCTACAATCGCCACTTGTGTTCCTTTCCCTACTAATAAATCTCTGATCCATTTGCCTGCCTTGCCCATGTTTAGATGATACTCTTTGATCAACAGACCAAAGGAGATATTGAATCACTGTTTTAAAAAATACAACTTAATTTGGAGATTGGGTTTCCATATATATATATATATATATATATATATATATATATATATAAATGAACAAAGAGTCGTTTATTCAGTTTTAAATATAGGCCTGCAGAGGCTCTCCCTTGTAGCTGCCATTTGCCACTTCTCTGTTCTTGAGGCCATTTGGTTTATTAGTCGATTAAGTATTGTCCTTTGGGTTTAGACCTCAAATCCGGTGGTCTGAAAAAATCAAATACGGCTATGCCCTTCTAATTCACCTTATCCGGTTAAGCTGGGAGTTCTTTTTCCTCACTTATTTGGGCGGCGGCCGCATCCCTGAAATTTTTTTAGTACCTTTTATCGATTTTTTTTTTTAAAAAGCAATTTATGTTTTACCCATAAGTGGGTAAAATATATTTTTACAAACCACATATAGTAAAATGTCTGCATTTTTACAAACTATATGTGTGTAAAGTGTTTATTATCGATATTACATGGAGGTAAAATACATATTTACAAATTACATGGGCTAAAATACCTATTAACGATGTTACAATAAATAAATTGCCACTTACTCGGGTTTTTAATTTCAATATGGCATGGACTGCACTAGGGGTGCTTACCGGTTGGATTCGGTCCGGTCCGGACCGGAACCGGCCGGTTCCGGACCCGCTATGGGCGGAACCGGTCCGGTCCGTTAAGGATCCGGATCGAACCGGTTCCGGTTTGGTTCGGATCCTTATCGGTTTTTCGTTTTTTTTTTTTTAATGTTGTAAATATTTCTTCAATGATGTTCATCACAAATTCAATATATTTCTTCTTCATTTCATAATATAGATGCATACAAATAATTGTAAAGACATGACAATTGAAAATCTAAATAAAAAAATATTACAATTTAGTACTTAGCAGTCTTCATAATTGATAAGTATTGTTTTGGCGTTCTCTTCTTCTTGCTCGTCATAATGATTTACGAATTCGTCACCGTCCCATCTCTTCTATTTTTGCATTCTGCTTCAAACCAATCTTTAAGTAACGTGAGCATGCATAATGAATCAGCTGATAGACTACTTCTGTAGTCTCCAATAATACGGCCGCATGTTGAGAATGCCGATTCAGAAGCGACGCTTGAAGCTTGTACAACATTGAGGTCAGCAAAAAAATCATAACTTTCATTTAACTCAGGAATTGGCACAGACAAATTCATTGCAGAAGATGAACTCAGTGATAGACGACCCGGAACGAGACCCCGACTACGACCCCGGCTACGACCAGCACCACTGCTAGATGAAGATGCTATTATTATATAAGACTATAAGTAAATTGTAGATAGCACAATTGAGAGAAAAATATGAGAGTGAAGTATTTTTCGTTACAAGAATTGTTATGAAATAATACACAACACAACATCCCCTATTTATAGTTTTTTTTTTTTATTAAATTTTTTTTTTTTTAAAAATAAAAAGTTAACGTTGGCAACGGCTAAGAGCCGTTGCCAACGTTAACAAATGTTAACGTTGAAGAGGCAACGTTAACATTTGTTAACGTTGCCTTCTTCTTTTTTTATTATTATTTTTTTTAAAAAAAACCTACCGGTTCCGGAACCGGAACCAAAACGGTAGCACCGGAACCGACGGTGCTACCGGTTTGGTTCTTCGGGACCGCCCCGGACCGGTTTCTAACCGGTTCCGGGGCGAACCGGAATCGTTAAGTCCGGTTCCGGTTTCGGACCATTCGGGCCGGGTCCGATTTGACCCGGCCAGGTAAGCACCCCTAGACTGCACCCACGTTTCTGTTTCTAGATTTGTGTTTAAAAATAATTTGTTAAGAAAATGTGAACTTATAGATTTTTACATTTGTTTTATAACAATCAATCTTTAAAGACGTGTAGAGTTTTTAAATAAATTATTACTAATTTTAATAATAATTGACATGCAAATGTGGTAGGTTTTGCTAAAATATAATATTCTGCAGCTTTTGGATCAAACTTGAATCCGCCACTTGGATTATTATATTTTTTTATAAAAAAATTTAAATAAAATTTGGAAGAAAAATTAAATTGCTAAACTTTTGTATGTTTTTAAATATGATATTTAGTATCTATGGGATAATACTAAATTAAACATTTTGGGTAATTATATTTTATATAAAAAGAGAACAGTAAGGTTCAAGGTCGAATCTTGGACGGCTAAGAGACCAAGTTAGAGAGGAACTTCAGTAGTTACTTTAGACATTGTATGCTGTTTCTATTAGCCATTTGTAATCAATTTAGAACAGCCCATTTCATTGTTCGAAACTTGTACTCAGTTGCTTTTTGTAATTTCTCAGTTTCAATTAAAGCATCATAGTTTCTGTGCTTTCCACATTTAGTTTTGCTCTGTTGTATAAGAAAAGTCCCAGTTTTATCAATTGATACCGCACGCATGAGTCTGGTATTGTAAAATAAACAGCTTGATGTCCATATTCGATCCGAAACGCACAGACGGACAGGGCATTAGAATTGGTATCACATCGGAGAGCAAATATCGTGATACCTAAATTTGGGTCAGATAGGACAGTAGAGTTCAGGTCTGCTTATACTGGAATCAATAGGTGACATCTCATATTCTGAGCTGGACTATTAAATTTCTGGATATATTGACAAATATGTCTTCTTAAAAGTTGCCATCTATGTAAGCCACAAAGTCTGATGACATGAACTTGGTGGCATTGACATGTAGAACGCTACATAAAGGTCCATAAATCGAGTAGTAGGTATAGAAGTGATGAACATTACACAGCTCATGCAAATAGTAGAAAATGAGGGGGTGATATACGATTTACCTCTTATCAAAGATGATGCTCAGGGAAGCTTGGCATCAATAGTGGATCACAAAGTAGGGGAACCTAAAGTGAGCAACTAGCAGTCTATTGACTCATTGGAACACGCACAATCACATGGAGATTATGATATTGTAGTAGGTGATACATACACACCATATGTCATCTATCTTTTGTACATATGGAGGAGAAATGACATGTCAATCGACCATAATGCTTCTGAAGCTTAAAAATGTGGAACGTTAATGACAGTTTTACACGATTATGCCACCAATATCATGCAATCAGAATTCCTTACAAACATTTCAATTTTCATAGAGATGCATGGAAGCCACTTCTAGGACCTACAGAACAAAAACTTGCTCGCACAAAAGCCACTTCTTAAATCCGTGGCAGCCACTTTAAGAATCACGACACGGGTGAATCAGCACGTTCAATTGTGATGAGGAATTCATCTTCTGAAAGATGTGTGATTGTAATGTTCTTATCTCTTAACAAATCTGCAGATGAGATACATCTAGCAAATATGGTCATTATTTTCGTAAAACAATGATAAATGCAGAACTCAGGCGTCCCATAGTTTAGAATGTAGCCCACTCAAGTCCCTATCCTGTTGGCACCCATGGCAATGGATCCACAGGCTTGGGGGATGCATATCATCAAAATTACTTCTTTATTGCATCAGTTTTTCCAGCATTCTCGGATTTGCCTCCATCTACCGCATGGAAATATCATAATTCACTCAACAATCTTAGTTTTGGACTGCTCACCAAAACATATCCACGGCTCAAGCAAAGTTCCTCTCACCAAAACAAGGACATGTTTTGCAGACAAAGAAGGATAATGATGTGCCACGTAAGAATACAAGTTAATAAAACCATGTTCTTGAAAAATACTTATTAGTTGATCTGTGAAACAAATTGCATCCGAAAATATTAAAGAAAACAGAGGATCCGAAGCATTTTCTGTCGACTAATCGAGAAGATAATCTTTTTCATTTTCATCAGCTCATTCCACCGAGTTACAACAAAATTGGCAGCAAAAATTAATTGTACAAGACAATTAAATTAAAGATACAAAAAAGTACCAAAAATATTCTTAACGTTTTCTGCTTACCCCATATCAAAATTATCTTCACTTGGTTTTGACACTGACTCCTTCCCCACCTGCAATAATCACAGCAGTTGCCATATCCAAGAACAAGCCATGCTCCACCACTCCTTCAAGTGCCGCAATCTCCTTCCCCGCCGCACCCGAATCCTTAATCGGAGTTTTGAAATACAAATCCACGATATAGTTCGAATTGTCAGTAATATAAGGCTTCCCAATTCCATCCAATCTGAGCTTCGCCTCACACCCTTCTTCCTTGAACAATTCCTGTAGTCTCGCCAAATTGTAGTTCCAGCAGAACTGAACAACCTCCACAGGCATTGCGAGACCCGATCCGCCGAGACCAGATACCAATTTAGAGTCATCCACCACCACGACGAATTTATCCGAAGCGGCTTCAACAATTTTTTCACGTAAAAGCGCTCCACCTCGGCCCTTTACTAGGTCGAGATTTGGGTCAACCTCGTCTGCTCCGTCAATGGCGAGGTCAAGGTGCGGATGGGCGTCGAGGGTGGAGAGGGGGATGCCTAGGGAAGCCGCTTGTTCTTGTGTTCTTTTGGATGTAGGCACACCGACGATATCTGTGAGTACGCCGGATTTGAGAAGAGCTCCAAGCTTATCGACCACGAAGGCGGCGGTTGACCCAGTGCCAAGGCCGAGTACCATGCCGCTTTTTACATACTCGATGGCTTTATCGGCGGCGAGTTTTTTAAGGGCGTCTTGAGTGAGAACTGGGGCGGAGAGGCACTTGATGGAGAACTTGCACGGGTTGGTACGTATGTGGAAGCGGGAGGTGGCAAGCTGACGGGAGGATGTTGAAGTGAGGGAGGGAAGAAAGGCGGCGGTGGCGGCCATTGTAGGAGAATGGGTGGTGGAAATAATATCTGGGAGGCTGATCAAATATACAACGAGAACAACTGAATCTGATAGGCCTCTTGTTGGTCGGTGAGGAATTAGGGGTGGGGAGTTCTTAGATTAAAATAAAAATTAAACTTTATCTCGAAAGATTTTTATCTTTCTATTTTCCCGATATTATATTATATACTTCAAAAAAATAAATAAATATTCTTAATAATAATTATTGTATTATCAAAATTTTTAATCCTACGTGATGGTCGCGAAAGAATCAAGAAATCGATTGTCTGACTTTTATTAATGGATCTTCCATCCTCATGCTGGAAATTTTGTTGCTGTCCTTAATGGCGCTGTCCTCATGAGCAACATCCACCATCCAAATGAATTTTTTTTTTCTTTTAATAAAAAGATTCCAAATAAATGGTGATGATGCCTTAAGGGCACTACCCTTATGACATTGTAGAAGAAACGTGAAATTAGAGGCGGTTAGAGACGGACTACTTCTTCAATTGTATATCTGGATTGGGACGAAATGAGGGTGTTAGACCTCACAAATGACATGGGCTAAAGATTGAATTTCAAATACAACTAAAAGCATGAATAAAATTAATGGGGCTTAAAAGATTGGATTTCGAATATCCAATTGTCCTTTCTTTTTTCTTTTCCGAAATAATCACAGTGGATCTGTCCTGAAAATGAAATCAGTCAAAATCCATAGATCCGAATCCACCCATACCAACTTTCCATTACATGATGTCAGATGTATAAATGAATCGAACCAATTCACAAGTTATGCGAGTCGGCTCAAAAAATATTCGGCTGGCATTCTAAATTATCGAATTTGATCCAAATTTCTTTATTTTGTTAATACTTTGTCACCTTTAATATTTTTTTAATATAATATAATTATATATCAAATAAATATATTTTGAACCTATATTTTCGAGCATGGTTCAATTAGCTCACAAACATGCTCGAAGAGCCAATATTCGATTTGAGTTTGAGCTCACTCATACTTATTCGAGTTTGAATTTGAACATTAATTTTTTCTTGATATTCAGCTCGATTCAGTTCATTCAAACTATCAAATTTTACAGTTTTGTAAAGGTATGATGCAATAGGCCTTGATTTCCAGTAACTGTATCATCTAATACAAACCTCAAGCAGTTTCAAAAAAAAAAGAAAACAAACCTCAAGCCTCAAACTAAATTCAAGGCAATTACAACCTTGGCATTTATTTCATTTATCATTATTTTATTTTACAATGGGAGTGGAGGTGGCCTAAACCCCGGATCGAAGCCAAACCTTTCCCATCATGAGAAATATTTGCCATTACCAAGATGATGCTGGCTATTTCATTTATTGATACATGTTCATTGTATGGTAGTCTAGCAACTAATATTGGCGCCAGTATCAACTCCAAGTTGACTGCAATAGTTTCTATAATATTGAACACGAGAATTAACCGCGGGGGTGTTTCCACCATTGCATTCCATTGAATTAATGGCTCGAATCGTGGCCCCAAACCCTTGTCCAGAGGTTATAGCATTATGACAGTTGTTCATCCAAAACCAAAGGGCCGCCTTGAAAGATATCAATGAGTCTCTAGCCACGATATCGGGGTTGTTTAGTCCATCGAATCCTATGCTTTGGCCTGCTTGTGCGTAATTGTAATTCCATGTAAGTTGAAGGGGGCCTCGCCCGTAGTAATTCTTGCCGGAAACACAAGGATATTGTTTAGGGTCACAATAGTTATGAGATGCCCCATTAGTTTCCTCTATGAAGCACAAACCTGCAATTAAAATATAATTTGACATACATCAATTACTTCAAAA
Source organism: Haberlea rhodopensis (assembly GCA_907163345.1). Taxonomy (NCBI): domain Eukaryota; kingdom Viridiplantae; phylum Streptophyta; class Magnoliopsida; order Lamiales; family Gesneriaceae; genus Haberlea; species Haberlea rhodopensis. Next base: position 465,862 of record CAJQUN010000104.1, read on the forward strand.
GCTAAGATAAACATATATATTCATCGTATTACTGGTAAACTCTTAATGGGTTATGGCATTTATAGTACTCATTTATTTATTTTGATAATCAATTCTAATCCTGTAAAAATATGCAACAAGCAATTCTTATCAAAATTTCCAATTTTCCCTTCAAAACTCCTCGAATTATGATATTTCAGCAAGAATTGTTATACGTTGAATGGTAGTATCATTACCACGATACATAACTTTTGGTAAAACGGAATATTCTCGATTGTGGGATCGTTGTAAATACGATATGGGCTCAGCGAGTATTTCTTGGTTTTCCAAAGTTTGTTTTTTGAATGCTTTTGGGTATGTCATGATAAATCTGTAAGAATGTTAATATGATATTTATACTACCATTGTGAGTATTTTATGTCAAAAAAGCGATGATTTCAAGTCGAGTATTGATAAATGTAATTTATAACTAAAATTAATGCCTTATCTCGACTAACGGCACCTGAAGTGTTAAATAGCACTTGGTCTCCTGTTCAAGACTCACCCGTCCCTTTGTAATAGAAAAAAAAAGTCTCTGGGAGATTTCCACACACATGCTCATATGTATGTATACCATATATTATTATATGTTTGGTGATTATGTATAGTTTGGTGTGATGGCAATAATACAAATATGCAATAATATTTCAGCAATATGATTGATAGAGTAGATATCATTTTTCTTAGTCATTGGTCAATTTTGACAATTCCTTTCAAATGTTGAAATTTCCGCGATGAAATTAAATCATTTTGGTTAGACAAGACTAAAATTATTCACAAAAGAATAATTTTAAATGAAAATTGATGACTGCGTGAATAAAAAAAACAACAATGTAATAGTAAATTTTAAAAAATGGTCCGATAGAATATGAGTTTTTTACAATATTAGTCTCAAACTTTTAGGACTAATCAAATATAGTCAGATGTCAGATGAAATTGTTTTTAATAAAAAATAGTCCTAAATTATTTAATCGATACTAATACAAAACTTTTATTTTTAAGCAAAAGTAGTCCTTATTTGATTACGACGCCACTTTTGCTATCAAAAATCCTAAAAAATCAGGAATAATATTGAAAAATTCCATATCATATGGGATCGTTTTAAAAGTTACCAAAAGTGTTATTATGACTAGAAGTTAAAAATTTTCAGATTTTATTATTTTACCCAACATAGGAATTTTGAAAAATGAATAAGCTTACTTCCAGTCTCGTGTGCGACATGTGCGAAGAATGCAGCAATCTCACGCCGAGCAACATCACTAGACCCACTACCGAAACCAGAATATGAGCCAGCCGCGTTGAGGAAGACCGATCGAGTGTAGAATCCTTTCCCGGGGCAGCCAGCACCAGCCCCGTTAGCGATCCCATTGAAAAATGCATCCGTCACTATACTGGAAACTGAACTACCTGACGAGCCAGAACATGGGCCAGATTGACATCCGTCACCACAATACGGGTCGCCATTACCACAATAGCCGAACCGGCTACAACACAAGCCTGGTGCACAACCGCAATTTTGCCCGAAAGCCGTCTCCCCGGCAAATGCCAGGACTATGACTACGAGGGTACAAAATGCGACATAAGAATTATTTTTTAAGGTGAAGATAACCATTTTGGTACAGAAGAATTCAATTGGAGAAGAGTTTGTGTTGAATGAAGCACAAGATGTGGGGTATTTATAGTGGACTTGGAGATATATTAGTGCGGTGACTGGAAGTTGTAAGTGGAATGAGTTTTATCTAGAAAGCTTGCATCAAAGTTACGTAGCAAAGTTTTATTAGTTGGCATGTTTATTTTAAAATAGTAGGTATTGCACTTTTTTTTCATAAGCAAAAATATATTAAAGGAGCACTAGGGTATTCCAAGACGATATTACCAAGTACATTAAATAAGATGCCACACAACACTTACATAACCATATTGTATTTACAAACTAAAACAAAGACAATCTTAAGCAAACTAAAGGCTCCCTATACTAGCCTAAAGCCGAGTAAGGGAGGATACCTCAATTCTTTGCTGAGATCCAATGCCAAAATCTGAATTTAATTTGATCAATTGTTGAAACCTTTGAGACCTCTGTATTACTAAACACCTTATTGTTTCGAGATTGTCAAATGCTCCAAAGAATACTGATGTGATTCGATTTTTTTCATGTTCGGTAGATTTAAGTGTTTGCCGAAAATAAAAGAAAAATAACAAGTTTTTTTAAGTGGAAAACCCTCGAATTGAAGGAAAAACCACGGGACTTAGTCCAGTATAAAATTTCACTATAAACGATGATATTTTTACATTATTTTTGTACAAGAGATAGACATAAAAAATGAAAGGAAGGATTTGGTTCTTCTCCCCCAATCCCTAGCCGAGAGCCCTTTAGCATGACATCTCCTCCTCTTTTTTTATCTTGATTTTCCTCCTTCTCTTGTTCGGTTTTTCCCCCTTTTATCATGCCCTACTTCCCCTAATCTTTGGCCAATCATCTCCCCCATTCTCGGTCCCTTAACTTCATTCCCAAATCAACTCATTTTGCCACTAATTAATCCAACTTTAGCCACTAACTACTCCCACTAATAGCTCCCCTTAATTGCCATTAACTGCTTTGTTTATGGCACGTTCTATTCAAAGCATTCCCAGGATATCCGGTTTGACCAATTGCTACGATCGGATCTTATGCCACTGTTTAACCACATGTGACCGAGTAGAGTATCATCATCTTCGGGTATTTTTCTGTTCCGACACTTCTTCTTGTTCAGCAATGAGTTTATCCGATGTTGTCTAATTTTCCTACCACATCAAATACATTCCTAGATCAGAAGCCATTCACCTATGTATTTAGACCCAGACACTAAGCCCATATGCGGATGAAAGTTTTTTATTGGGTCTTCATGTAATGCATTCTCTATTTTGAACCATTTACAACAATCCATCCAAACACCATATGCAAATGATCATGTAAAAAAAAATGTTTGACATCCTCCATTTCTTCGCCACACATAGCACAACTGATGTAAATTTGATCAAGATTTATACCTCGTCGAAGTAGATTAAAATTATCTATATATATATTTTTGATGACTCAGTATCCGGCCCGAAGATCAACAAATCCGGGAGACCAATCCCACCGTCCACTAATGGAGGGCCCAATTAAAGCCAGGGTTTTACGCTACCGTATGGGCTAACCCCACAGGAATTGATAGCACCATGCCTATAACATATCAATATACACCATCCACGATGTAAAATTGGTATATATTCTTGGCATTAAATATTTGAATCATGAGCGAATGTAATAATTTGGCTTGTAATTTGGTATACATCTTGAACTTCTTAACAAATGGGTTGATACATGATATTATTGGTTTTGGTTAATTTTTTTATTCAGGGAGTGTTCAATGAATGGGGTTTACAAATTTAGCCTCTTGCAAATATCTACCTTATAATACCCTTGTACCAGTTGAGTAAAATTGAAAGTGTAAAATGATTTGTAATGGTTTTGAGTTAACCATTTTCATAAAACGAGTATGGATACGAAGTAATTGCTATGAGAGCATATTGTTCAATCACGTTTGCATGGGCCTGGCACGGGTTGAGACATTCCTTGGCCAAAAAGTTGGATAATTCATGCATCAAGTCTCGCGTCAACATTGACTAGTAGAAAATTGGTTCAGTGGATGAGAAAGTTTAATTTCAAATGACTACGTTTCTAGACTTGTCATTTGGTTTTGTTTTTCTAACACGGCACACTTCGTCAAATGCAATTTAAATAGAAATATATAACTCGAGAGACCCGCTATTCTGACTGTGTTGATTAACTCAAACAATTTCATATTATTGTTTGGCTTGGTCAATCTCATTTATTTTCCATATTATGTTATATACATTTTATTATATATGTAAAATTTATTTATAAAGTGGACTATATTCAAATCCTGTGTGGGACAAATTCTCCAATGAAATATTGTGGGGGTTTGTCATGGGTTCGGATCATGTTGGTCCGCTCCCTCAGATACCTGTCATCCGTGCACATCCCTCGATTTACCTGGTGGTGGTCCTGAGGGGCCGGAGTTGTCACACAAAGATTAGTCAGACGCAAACCTGGATACCTTGTTAAACCAAAAAAAAAAACTTTAACTATTTCTAGGATACAAGGTTTCACTTTAATCACTATACCACTTAAACAACCATACATCACTTAAACAACCATACAGATAATCTTGATCTAATTTGATTCTTAATTGGTTAAATCTTGTTAAGAACTCGCGGGGTTCCAACATATAATCATTTAGTTATAATGTGAGTAACCCATATCTTTTATAAGGAGCATACACAGCTTTCAAGTTCTCAATATGGGACAATAACTCTCAACAAGTTCCCTCATGTGTGACATTATATTAGTCAAACACATGGATTGATCACACAAGAGACGGTGAACATGCATGCGAAATAGCCAGCACATGAAAAACCTACTCTGATACCATCTTAAAAATTCATGGGGTTCAAACTCATAACCAATTGATTATGAGAGGAGTAACCCAGAATCTTTTATAAAAAACATATATAATTTTCAAGTACCTAATGTGGTGTTAAAGTAAACGGTAATTGCACTCTTTTTGGTTCAATGTTCTTTCCGTTGCATTACAAATATGTATATATAGATCCATACAGACATATAACTTGCCTAAATATAATCCATTCCTATGTAGAGGTGTCCTAAACATCATCTACTTTCCTTATCTACAATGCTATTCAATCTTTCCATTTAGGTGTAAACTTGATACACGTTGTTACCGATTTGGGGCTAATCTTATCCATTGTGACATCTCCCTCAAATTGATGTTGTAGATGAGAAAACATCAATTTGTTGACGAGAAATTCGTGTCGTGTATGAGAGAGAGCCTTGGTGAAGACATCAGCCGTTTGAAGATGCGAAGAAGTATGTGGCAGAGTGATCACATGGCTTCTTAAGCCTCACGAATATAATGACAGTCTACATCAATGTGCTTCGTTCTTTTATGGTACACCAGATTAGCTGTGATACGAATCGCACTTGTATTGTCAGCATGTAGCGGAGTTGGTGACTTCGGATAGAAACCAAGTTCAGGCAAGAAATTACGTAGCCATATTATCTCAGAACAAGCCGAGGACATTGAGCGATATTCGGACTCGAATGAGGACTTAGACACACGATCTTGCTTCTTAGTTTTCCAAGATATGAGGGTCGAACCAAGGAACATACACCAGCCTGAAACAGAATGCCTGTTGTTTGGACATCCTGCCCAATCAGCATCACTATAGGCTACAAGTTCAATGGGTGAGTTGACAGGGAAGAAAAGTCCACGTAATGGAGTCCCCTTGACATAGCGAATAATACATCGGACTGTTACAAGATGAAGGTGTCGTGGGACTTGCATGAATTGGCTTACTTGTTGAACAACAAATGAGATGTTCCAAGAAATATTTCAACGGACCCAAATCTTTCATAGGAAATGAGGTTTGAAGATGTTTCTGTAACTTAGAAATCAGGACCGAGTTGGTCCCTATGATAACAATATCATCTACATACACCAAAATAACAACAATATCATTAGCAGTCTTGCATAAAAAATAACAATGAATCATACTGGCTCTGAACGAAAGAGATATTGAGGAGAGTTCCTCGAAATTTGTCAAACCAAGTTCGTGGAGCTTGTTTCAAGTCATAGAGAGAACGCTTGAGTTTATACACATCTGAAGGTGTAGTCAATATGTCAGAAGGGGTTGTCATATATATATATCTTCCTTGAGATCACTATGTAAAAAGCCATTTTTGACATCCATCTGATGCAATGGTCGATTTCGAGATGTCACAATTGCAAGAACAAGTCGAACAGTGGTCTTTTTTTATCATTATCCAAGATGAATTTAATCAAGAATAATAATCCATCTTTCCGTCATAGAAAAGTCTACATTATCTTTTCAACAGTAATAATGCACACGAAATGGGCTACGATTATCCATTTTTGGATCGACTGGCAAGTGCCAACTCAAGATTCCCATTATGTTTTCCCTTTTCGTTATTTTTTACGCTAATTTAAAAAACAAATAAAAATTCAAAATTCAAAATTATTGTTAAAAAAAGAATATTTGCCAAAATATTGTTAAACGAACCAGTCCACGTTTCACTTGCTTCACCTTTCTTTAAGAAGCGAAGGTGGGAATCAATTTTTTTAAAAAAAAAAATTGATCAAAAAAATTATTTAAAAATAATAATATTTTGTTGGAAATTTTTATTTTGCAATTCACAAAAAATATATATTTGAGATATATTTTTCTTGACTTTTTTCTAATTTGGTTAATAAATTTTAGAAATTGTGTTGTTTTTATTAGAGTTTTTTTTACGTATTAGGTTACTGATTTAAAATACTTTTTTAAATTAAATTAGTTTAAATTTGTGCACAAATTTTTAACCATATATATATTTGAAAAATGTTCGGATGGTTTGAAACAATACATAAAGATATATTTGTATTTTAATATGAGAAATACAAAATGGAATATTATTTATATTACATCTAAATATTTCATCAAATCCAAGGGCGAATCAAGGCATTTGATCGAGGGGGTGCAAAACTTAATTACATAAAAATTAACTAAAAGTTCGTGATAAACGTCGACTTTAAAGACTATTTGTAAAAACCATTGGGTAATTATATTGTGATTATTCAAGAAATGGACTTGCCTGATTTCAAGAAATAATACACGTACTGAGTTTATTTTTAATAATATAATTATTACAATGAACGGTTCATTCATATTCGAAAAAAAGACTTGCTCAATTTCAAGAAGTACACGAACATGTTCTTTACATATTTAAACTAATTCTTTTTTAGGATAGAATTATAAGAGTAAGATATTGCAAGATAGTACTCTTTTGGTAGTTTTTTTATATTTGATATTTTTTCATTTGTGATTATAAATTATCACACTGTTATGTGTTATTCAGGATTGGAAGTAGCGAAACAGATAATAATAGGCTTATTAAATTGCTGTAACAAGTATATAATAACATTTCTTTTTTGAGGGGGGCAGTCGTGCATTCGCCCCTACTCAAATCTCACAACCACGTCTATATCTCCCCTTTTGGTCTTCAATATGCTCATCCTCCCCAACATTTTTACAAGAAAGAGAGAGAGCAAGAGTGTGTGTAGTCTATTAGTTTTAAACTTTCAAATTTTGTAGTTTAGTATGACGCAATAGGTGTTTATTCCCAATAAGTGTTTTGTATAATACAAACCTCAAGCTTCAAACCAAATTCAAGGCATTTACAACCTTGACATTTATTTTATTTACCTTTCTCGTCATGAGAAATATTTGCCATGATGGCTATTTCATTTATTTATTCATCCATTGATACATGTTCACTGTCTGGTAGTCTAGCAGCTAATATTGGCGCCAGGATCAACTCCAAGCTGACCGCAATAGCTTCTATAATATTGAACACGAGAATTCACGGCACCCGAATTTCCTCCATTACATTCCATTCCATTAATAGCTCGAATCGTGGCCCCAAACCCCTGTCCAGATGTTATAGCTTTATGGCAATTGTTCATCCAAAACCAAATGGCCGTCTTGAAAGATATAACGGCGTCGCTAGCCACGATTTTGGGGTTGTTTAGTCCATCGAACCCTATGCTTTGACCTGCTTGTGCGTAATTGTAATTCCATGTAAGTTGAAGCGGACCTCGCCCGTGATAATTCTTGCCGGAAACACAAGGATATTGTCTAGGGTCACAATAGTTATTAGATGCCCCATTAATTTCCTCGATGTGGCACAAACCTGCATTAAAATATATTTTTCACATACATTAATTACTTCAAAAGCTAAGATAAAAATATATATTCATCGTATTACTGGTAAACTTTTACCATAAGTATGGGTTGTGACATTTAAAGTACTCGTTTATCTATTTTGATAATCAAACCTAATCCTATAAAAATGTGCAAGAAGCAATTTTTGGCCATCGAAACTTCCATGATGAAATTAATGGTTAGTCAAGACTAAAATTGATCAGGAAAGAATAATTTTAAAATAAAATTAATGACTACATTAGTAAATTAACGACAAAAATGTTAGGTTAAACTACAAAAAAATGTCTCCTTGATAGAGATCTTTGCAGTATTAGTCCAATCTTTTAAAACTAATCAAATATAGTCTCATGAAAATTGGTTTTAATAAAAATAATCCCAAACTTTTATTTATAATCAAATGTGAACTCAAGCACCATATCCAATTATGTGACAACTTTTGTTAAAAATAACTTCGACGAGACTAAACTTTTTTAAAATGTTTATGTTGGACTATTTTTTATTAAAAAGAATTTATGTGAGACTGTATTTGATTAGTCATAAAAAATTGTGAACGGGTATTAAAAAATTATATAACATAGTTTTGGAAATTTACCCATAATGTTATTATGACTAGAAATTAAAACTTTCAGCTTTTATTATTTTTCCAAACATAGGAAATTTGAAAATAGAATAAGCTTACTTCCGGTCTCATGTGTGACATGTGCAAAGAATGCAGCAATCTCACGCCGAGCAACATCACTAGACCCACTACCAAAACCAGAATATGAGCTAGTTGCGTTGAGGAAGGCCGGTCGAGTGTAGAATCCTTTCACGGGGCAGGCGGCACCAGCCCTGTTAGCAATCCCATTGAAAAATGCATCCGTCACTATACCAGAAACTGGACTATTTGACGAGCCATCACATGGGCCGGATTGACATCCGGCGCCACAATAAGGGTTGCCAGTACCACAATAGCCATACTGGCTACAACACAAGCTGGGTGCGCAACCGCAATTTTGCCCGAATGCCGTCTCCCCGGCAAATGCAAGGACTATGGCCACGAGGGTACAAACTGTGACATAAGAATTATTTTTTGTGATGAAGATAACCATTGTGGTACAAAAGAATTAAATTGGTGAAGAGTTTGTGTAGAATGAAGCATAAGATGGGGAATGTGGGGTATTTATAGTGGATTTGGAGGATACAGACCCACTATTCGACTGTGTTGGTTAGTTACGAATTGATTTAACTCGAACAACTACACACAATTTTTTAGGGTTGGCCAATCTCACTCATTTTTCATTTGTGTTGCATATACTTCATTATATATCTATATATATATATATATATATATATAAATTATTTATAAAGTGGATTATATGTTATATTATATGGAATATAAATAAAATCACTCTTTTTTTGCTTTAATTATTTCTAGGATATTGAAAATCGCATAGAGACTCAAAATTTCATTGTCATAAAAAAGTTTTTTATTAAGCATGTAATTTTTAAAGAAACATGTCACACCCTATATTAGGACTCACGCAAGTGTATTGATTCTTATAGCAACTAGGGATGTCAATGTGTTCGTATCTTTCTCGGGTCCGTATTAAATCTGTCCTGCTGGACGGGTCTGGACCATCTATAACGGTTTTGATCCGGTGTTGGGCGGATCACATTTTTGGCCAAACTGGTCACGGACCTCCTGCGTACATATTAGTTTTTTAGTTAAATATCGAATATGCATTTCACTTATTTGACTGAATCAACGTGATATATTTAATTTTATATCAAAACACATGTGTTCATAAATTTGATATTTTGAAGTTAATGAAAGCAAATTAATAAAGATCTGGTAACTTAATAATAGTTTTACAAAGCTTTATAATATTTACTAGAGAAAAATGTGAAATCCAATGACAAAACTCACTTGTTTAACCCGTCAGGTTCATGGGGCCGGACAGGGTGGGTCTATGACAACTTATTTTGTAGCGAGTCGGGTCCCTAGTTTGGCCAAACTCGTCACAAACCCACCATGTTGACATCCCTAATACTAACTACTTCGTACCTATTGTATTAACTCAATTGTAACTCATTATCAACCATTTAAACATCTATTTTTAATTAATGTGAGATAGAAGTACAACAATACATATTAATAAAAAATAATATATTTTAGAATTTTATTTTGAGAGAAGCTGGAGGAAAAATCAAAAGCAACATTGTGTAGAGTGTGTAAACGATAAAGTAATAGGTGGTGGTTTACAGATAATCTTGATCTAATTTGATCCTTAATTGGTTAAACCTAGTACTAAATTAGTTCTTTTTGGTTACCATTTATATCCAAATGAATTTAATCAAAAGTACAGTATATTTTTCAACAGCAATAATGCACACGAAATGGGCTACTACAATTATCCATATTAAATGGCAAGTGCCAACTTAAGATTCAACAATTGTGTTTGCCCCTAATTTTATTTTTTAGGCAAATTTGAAAAAAAAAATTGCAAATTGTGAAACGAGACAGTCCACGTTTCTCGTGCTCCACCTTTCTTTAAGAACGTAGATGGGAATTCAATTTTTTTAAATAAAAAAAATTTTGAATCAAAATATTATTTAAAAATATGAATTTTTTGTTGGGAATGTTGTTGTTAGGATCGAAGTAGTGTTTAGAATGGGGTTTGATACTCCCAAAAAGAGTGATGCTTTTTAAGTATCAATAAAATGTTTAATGACTTCCCTTTATATTCCTCCCTAGACCAGATAACCAGGGACAGATCTTTGAATGACCTGCTAAGATATGAAACAAGATGTTAGAAGGGGCCGGAAGATTTTTCCGGCGTGTCCCCTCCGACGCTCAAGTCAGGTCACGGGAAATATCTGTCAAAATCTGTAAGAGAATAGGTGATGTATAGTGCGTATAGGAAAAAATGCATACCTGAAATCTTGTATTGGTTTGCTATTTATAGAGTTTACCTCAAGAGTGTGCACTTTGGAGCAGTTAGACCACGATTCACACGATTCCCGGGATTTCGGGACATGTTTGTCAACTGATAAAACCACTACTCATTTCCACTTCCTGAAATCTCGGGACGTGCCCGATCAACGTAGACTCGGTCAACATGTTCTTAGAAGTAAGATGCTTGAAACTCAGATGGGAGCTCTGAGAATTAGGTCTTCTGGTCTTGAAGGTATGACACTCCCGAAGACAAAATGTTGATTAGGTCGGGAGGTCGGCCCAATGGTATTTCTGAATCAATGTTGAATGATATGTACCTTGATCCAAGTAGGTCGGTAGGTCGGGAAATTAGAATCAGCGTTGAATGATCTGAGCTCTGAGAATTAGGTCTTCTGGTCTTGAAGGTATGACACTCCCGAGGACAAAATGTTGATTAGGTCTGGAGGTCGATCAACTAGAATAAGGTGAGGTGAGATCATCCTATTGCTGAGTATCATAATCCCTCCCCCTAAGTCGAGTTGACACCAAAGGTCAGAAACTCGTATACTTGACCGAGCATTGAAGTTATAAGGGCGGGAAATAGGAAAATTTTGAATTTCAAATTGCCAACGGTAACATTCCAATTCCCGAGATTAATCCTGACCCTCTATATCGTTTTCATCCAACGGTCTCTTTTGCGCCTACTTTTACTATAAATACCCTGTCTTTTTCACTCATTTCATCTTTTATTTTAGTTGCAGAAAGCTCGGACCCGACCTCTTTCTTCTTTTCGCTCATTAGGTAAGATCTGTTATTTATCTTGTTCCTTTTCATCTTTTACTCCGAAAAATTTAAGAGACCTCTATATAGTCATTATGTCATCTGATAACGGTTCCACCTCTTCTACTTCGGGTGCTGTGTATAGGGAAATCGATCGTTATGAATCTTCTGAAGATTCATTTTCCCTCCCCAGTACTTCCTCCCGAAGTGAGGTCGGACGCCTTCTTCTTACTGAGGACCCAACCTTAACCACAGTTCAGGTCGGGGAACCAGTAGATTCCCTTGAAGTAGAGGATTCTCCTTGGTATGTCCATTATCGTTCTGGCCTTAACGATTCGGCTAAAAATACAATCCGTACCTTAAGCCATCTTTCTGCTGATTATGACATCATCATTCCTTCTCCTGAGGATCGGCCTCACGAGCCCCCCTCTGATTACTACACTTTTTATTTTGATCTGATTGAAGGGGGGCTTCGATTTCCCATCCCTGACTTTTTTTTACAACTTAGTAGATACTATCACTTGAACCTTAGTCAATTTGCTCCAAATGCCTTTCGCCTCCTCTGTTCTTTTGTAGTTCTATTCCGAGCTTTAGGACTAAGGTTAGACTGCTTCTCCCTTAGTCATTTCATGATTCCTAAAAGATCTAAAGAAGGACCTATTTACTTTTCTGCTCTTCCTGGATGTAAATTTTTGGATGGGTACCCCTCAAGTAACAAATATTGGAAAAACTATTATTTTTTTATTAAACCTCCTCGTCCCTGGTCAATGTTCTCCCGTTGGCGTGATCATCTCCCCCACTTACCTTCTCCACCTGATGGGTTTCGGAGGAGCCCTTTATTTACCGAGGTGAGGTCGGTGATCGGGTCGAGGTGTTTCAATATCTCTCGCCTTTTATCTGAGGATCTCTTATGTCACTGTGGTCTGAGCTTGACAAATGTACCCTTGAAGGGAATCTTCGGTAGATAAAATAAAACTTATTTTTTTTTATTATATTGTCTTCCCCCTTGTTATGGTATCTAATCATGAATGCCTACATTTCTTCAGTTGATAGAATCATGAATGCCTCTATCTTGAAAGCGGCTGCTAAGAAAAAAGGGAAAACCAGTTCAACTACCGCTCCCGAGCCTACTGTTCCTATTGTCACCATTGCTGTATCAGGGGAAACCGAGGCTATTGGGACTTCCTTAAAGCGTAAGAAAAAATCTGCCCTTCCAAAGGTGATTACTGACTTGACTGTGGAACAGGGAGCTTCAATTCCAGAGGAGGAACCTTTAAGGCAAGTCAAACCCCGTACTGAAGTTCCGAGGACTTCGGTGGAGAGATCAAGGGAAAAAGTTTTTGAGTCTTACCATGATGGGATGCGCTTGGTCGGTGAAGGTCCCAGTAATGTAGCTATTTCCCTATTTCGTGACTTAGCCACCCCACCGGATGCTGATTTTATGGCCGACCTGTCTTGGTCCGAGCTGGCTAAAAGGACTTGTAGCAGCGCTGCTGAGGTTTATGATACATCCTCCCTCTGCCCATATATTTACTTATTATTATTTATATTTGCTATATTTTGAGCTGGGATCTTTTATTTTTTATTTAGACCATCCTCCTACTGGGTGAATTCTCCTCCCGAGCCAACAACTTTCGTAGGCAATCCTTGAGGGATTCTAAAACTTTTGAAGCTAATAACGCTGAGCTTCAACGTACTTTCAATGACCTTAAAGTTATCCATGAACAAGAAATAGCTAAGTTGAAGGAGCAATCAGAAACGTTCAAGACCCAACTTGAAGAATCTCAAAAGAATGCCAATCTTTATAGCAAGGAGTTGGAGGGAACCCGTCGAGCTCTAGAAGCATCTCGGGAGGTCGCCGAAGTGGCCACTCAAGAGATGGAAGTGTTTAAGAAGAATTGGGAAGAGGCAGAGGCAAGAGCTTCCCAATCGAAAGCCAGTTTTCAAGAAGAATTCCTCAAGTCCTCTGAATTTACGGATTTATGTGGGGAGAAGGCCTATGGGTATCTGGAGATTGGGTTCAAAGGGTGTATCTCTCAATTCAAAGAGGCAGGATATCCTCCCGAAGGAACTTCTTCAGATTTTTTAGATTTTGATCGTGCTCTCCAGAACCTTCCTCCTGATGTTTGAGATGCCTTTATCTTGTAATGTTCCCTGTGAGGGCAGACAATGTTTAGATTTTCATATTTTCACTGTAATTATTTGAGACAAGTGACTTATGTTGAACTATGAACATGTTTTGTACTTGTATCAATCTGAAAGTTAGGAGTTTTGTTATAAATCTGAGGTTCAAATTATAAAATGATTGGTCAAAAAACACCATCTGGTTGCTAATCAAGACCTGCCACGTCCTTTTATTTAAGAGATCAATCCAGCTAGTGATATTTATTCTTGTTATCTTTGGAGATCGGACGAATTCGGAAAGTTCTAATCTCAAATGTAGCTTGTAAAGCTTTATTGAAATTTATAAATTCTTTTTGTCTTCGGAGGTTGGAAAAATTTGTAAAATTCTAAACTCGTATATAGCTTACAAAGTTTTATTGACTCGCAGTCTTTTAACGTGGGAGGTCGGATGAGCTCGTAAAGCTCTGACCTCGGATATAGCTTGTAAAGCTTTATTGAGACTCGTAAAGTCTTTTTGTCTCGGGAGGTCGGATGAGCTCGTAAAGCTCTGACCTCGGATATAGCTTGTAAAGCTTTATTGAGACTCGTAAAGTCTTTTTGTCTTGGGAGGTCGGATGAACTCGTAAAGCTCTGACCTCGGATATAGCTTGTAAAGCTTTATTGAGACTCGTAAAGTCTTTTGTCTTGGGAGGTCGGATGAGCTCGTAAAGCTCTGACCTCGGATATAGCTTGTAAAGCTTTATTGAGACTCGTAAAGTCTTTTTGTCTTGGGAGGTCGGATGAGCTCGTAAAGCTCTGACCTCGGATATAACTCGTCAAGCTTTATTGAGACCCGTAAAGTCTTTTTATCTCGGGAGGTCGGATGAGCTCGTAAAGCTCTGACCTCGGATATAGCTCGTAAAGCTTTATTGAGACCCGTAAAGTCTTTTTGTCTCGGGAGGTCGGATGAGCTCGTAAAGCTCTGACCTCGGATATAGCTTGTAAAGCTTTATTGAGACTCGTAAAGTCTTTTTGTCTTGGGAGGTCGGATGAGCTCGTAAAGCTCTGACCTCGGATATAGCTTGTAAAGCTTTATTGAGACTCGTAAAGTCTTTTTATCTTGGGAGGTCGGATGAGCTCGTAAAGCTCTGACCTCGGATATAGCTTGTAAAGCCTTATTGAGACTCGTAAAGTCCTTTTATCTTGGGAGGTCGGATGAGCTCGTAAAGCTCTGACCTCGGATATAGCTCGTAAAGCTTTATTGACAATTGTTTTTTGAAGAAAATACTTCATTTTTCTTGTATTATCAAAGAAAGAGCAGGAATTTATTACATCATAAAAAGAAAAAACAACATTAAGCATAGTATTTGCGAAGATGATAAGCATTCCAGGGCCTCTTTATAACTTTTCCCTCCATGTCTTTTAAGTAGTAAGCACCTGAACTCAATTTTTCTACCACCTTGTAAGGACCTTCCCACTTTGGATCTAATTTCCTGATCTCCACATCCCGCACTTTCTTTAAAACCAAGTCCCCTACTTGAAAACTCCTTTGGATGACCCGTCGATTATAGGCCCTTGTTACCCGACTTCGGTAGGCTTCCATCCGAAGAGCAGCTGCTTCTCTTGCTTCCTCTATGAGATCAAGGTCAATAGACCTTTTTTCGTCATTTGAATCGTCATAATGGATTATTCTGCACGACTGAGCTCCGATCTCTACAGGAAGGACTGCTTCATTTCCATATACTAAACTGAAAGGAGTTTCGCCAGTTCCTGTCTTGGAAGTGGTTGTGTAAGACCATAAGACACTAGGGAGTTCCTCCACCCAATTGCCCTTTGCTCTTCCCAATCTAGCTTTGAGAGATTGTACCAAAGACCTATTGGTAACTTCTACCTGGCCATTACTTTGAGGATAAGCTACTGAAGTGAAGGCCTGCTGTATCTTCATCTCTTCGCACCATGCTTTCATCAATGAGCCTTGAAATTGCCTACCATTATCGGAGATTAATTTTCTTGGTACGCCAAACCTGCAAACAATATTTTGCCATATAAAATCTAATATCTTTTGTTCTGTAATCTTAGCAACAGCTTCTGCCTCCACCCATTTAGAGAAATAGTCAATAGCTACAATTAAGAATTTCTTTTGGGCTGGTGCTATGGGGAAAGGACCAACGATGTCAATTCCCCATTGGTCAAAAGGGCAAGCAGCTACAATTGCTCTCATCATAGCAGCAGGTTGGAGTTGAAGCCGGGCATGTCGCTGACAACTATCACATGTTCTGACAAAAATTGCGGCATCTTTTTGAATGGTTGGCCAGAAATAACCAGCCAGGACAACCTTCCGAGCTAATGATAGCGACCCAAGATGATTACCACAACATCCCTCATGGATTTCCTTTAGCACGTAGCCCGAGTCCGTCGGACCCAAGCATCTGAGCAGAGGTCGGGAAAAAGATCTTTTGTACAATATTCCTTCTAAGAGCAAGAAACGCAAACATCTTTGCTTTAACCTATATGCTTTCTTAGAATCATTGGGCACGGCCCCCCTTTGTAGGAAACCCAAAATATCAGCCCTCCAATCACCTTCCTCCAAATCAGGAGCTTTAGGAATAGAGAAAGGGCTTAACTCGATTTGTGATATGATTTCCCGATCTTTCCATCTGTATAACGAGCTTGCCATTTTAGCTAAGCTATCAGCTTTATCATTCTTTTCTCTAGGAATTTGCTCAAAAATTGTTTCTACGAAGAAATCTTTAGCCTTTTCAATCACCCGAGCATATTCAACAAGCTTCTCATTTTTTATGTCGTAAACACCATTCATTTGTTGAGACACTAGCTGGGAATCAGAAAAGATATGGATCCTAGTAGCTCCCACATTTCTAGCTGCTCGCATTCCTGCTAAAACAGCTTCATACTCTGCTTCATTATTAGAAGCTCGGAATTCCAATCTGACTGCAATCTTGATTTCATCTCCTTGGGGGGATATTAAAATTACTCCCACTCCACTGCCTTCCTTAGAGGAAGATCCATCCACATAGATCTTCCAAATCTCTCCCTGCTCAGGCCTTATAGTTTCAACAATAAAATCGGCCAAAGCTTGAGCTTTAATAGCTACTCGAGGTTCATAATTTATATCATATTCTCCTAGCTCAGTTGTCCATTTCACGAGTCGTCCTGATACTTCAGCTCGATTTAATATTCTCCCCAACGGGCTGTTGGTGAGTACGGATATCGGATGCGAAAGAAAGTATGGTCTTAATCGTCGAGCGGTCATTACCAATATCAGAGCTAACTTTTCAATCTCCATATATCGTAGCTCCGCTCCTTTCAGCGCATGAGATATGTAATATATAGGTTGTTGAACATTATCCTCTTGCCTGATGAGCACCGAGCTAATAGCCTCCTCTGTTGCTGACAAATAAACAAATAAACGTTCTCCAATCTTCGGCTTGGTTATGATCGGGAGCTCAGCCAAATATTTCTTAAGGTCTTCAAACGCAGCTCCGCATCTTTCATCCCATTCAAACTTTTGGCCCTCCGAAGGACTTGAAAAAATGGCAGACTCCGATGAGCTGACCTGGATATAAAACGAGAAAGAGCTACAATCCGACCTGTCAATCTTTGTACCTCTTGCAGATTTTTAGGAGGTAACATGGATTGTACCGCTTGCACTTTCTCTGGATTAGCTTCAATCCCCCTTTCTGTTACAATATAACCCAAAAACTTCCCACTCTTCACCTCAAAAAGGCATTTTTGGGGATTCAACTTTAAATTGAACGATCGTAACGTTGAGAAAGTTTCTGTGATATCTGATATGAGGTCATCACCCAACTTTGATTTTACTAAAATATCATCCACGTAAACCTCTATGTTCCTTCCTATTTGCGCCGCAAATACCTTATCCATGAGTCTTTGGTATGTAGCTCCCGCATTTTTTAATCCAAAAGGCATTACTACATAGCAAAATGTCCCATCTGAGGTAATGAAACTTACCTTATCTTGATCTTCTTGAGCCAATGGGATCTGATGATATCCCTGGTAGGCATCCATGAAACACAAGTATTGATACCATACTGTAGAATCCACCAATTGATCAATCCGTGGCAAAGGATAGCAATCCTTAGGGCAAGCCTTATTAAGATCCCTGAAGTCGACGCACATTCTCCACTTTCCTGAACTCTTGGGCACCAAGACCACATTTGATAACCAAGTTGGGAATTGTACTTCACGGATATGGCCAGCTTGGAGTAACTCTTCCACCTCCTTTCTAATTAACTTATCCTTCTCTGTGCCAAAGTGCCTCTTCTTTTGTTTTACAGGTTTTACACCAGTAAGGATGTTCATGCGATGCTGCATAATAGTGGGATCTATTCCTCCGACCTCCCGAGCTGACCATGCGAATACATCCTCATGAGTTTTTAGGAACGCAATTAACCTGACTCGGACCTCCTGGCTTAATTCTTTGGCAATCTTAACCATCTTTAAGGGAGAACTGAGCTCTACTAAATCAGGTTCTTCATCCGCGCATTCCAGTGTTAACTTTTTCGGGTTTTGTTCTGGAGGCTTTCCTCCTGCTATTGCATTGACCTGGAGCTTTGATCTCTTGCTCTCCTCTTTTACTTCACTCATATAGCAATTTCGAGCAATCTTTTGATCCCCCTGTAATACACCTACTTCCGTGCCCGATGGAAATTTTAATTTTTGGTGATAGGTGGAAGAAATGGCTCGAAAATCCTTCATAGCAGGTCGGCCAATTATACCATTGTATGAAGAAGGAGCATCTACTACTGTGAAGTCAATCATTTTTGTAACTCTCCTGGAGTCATTTCCCATTGACAAAGGGAGGGTGATTTCACCCATAGGCTTAATAGCGTGCCCGGTAAAGCCATAGAGAGGTGTTCTGATTGGTTCAAAATGAAAACCTTCTATCTGCATTTGATCCAAAGTTTCTTTGAACAACACATTGACTGAACTTCCTGTGTCCACGAATATCCGAGCTATATCATAATTTGCAATGGTAACTGTGACTACCAGGGCATCAGTATGTGGTGCAATAACTCCTCTTAAATCATTGGGTCCAAAAGATATTACTGGATCAGATTTAAGATTGACCTCCGTCACAATCTCCGAGCACTCTAATCTCCGTCCATGCATTTTGCGGGCTCGACCAGAGTCTCCATCTGTTGCTCCTCCTGAAATCATGTGTATAATTCCTCGGGTTGGATTATTGTGCTCTTGTTCCCTTATTCCTTTGTCCGTGCTTTTTGGTGAAATTTCCCAACCTCGATGATGGGGTTGGTTATCTCGCCGAGCTTCCCGTTTACTATCTTCCTAGACTTGATTTCTTCCTCTTCTGCGTGGACTGTAGGGTTCTGACCTTGTGGTTAATATTGCTTTAATCTGGGGATCCCTTTGAATAATCCTCTCGACCTCTTCTTCCAACCTCTGACATTCATTTGTAAAATGTCCATATTCCCTATGAAATCTGCAATATTTTTCGGAGGGAGGTAAGCGAGGTCCTTTTTCTGCCTTCTTCGGTCTTTCTAATCTCCTCTTTTCATCGCAAAATTCCATAGCCTTTTCTAAACTCATTGTCAAAGGAGTTCGAGTTAGAAGCTGTCCTCTAGCTCTGCCCTGATCATCCCCCCTTTCAAATAACCTCTTCTTTCCTGACTCCACCTTTTCTCTTCTCATTTCTGGTCTCATTTCTACCCTTCTTTGTTTTTGCGCATCCTCCAAGTTAACATATTTTTCGGCTCGGCCCAGTAGATCATCATAATTCCGAGGGGGTTTTTTTTACTAATGATTTAAAAAACTCCCCCGCCTTTAATCCTTGAGTGAATGCATTGATGAGGACATCAGCCGTGGCAGTAGGTACCTCCAATGCTATACTGTTGAATCTTTGCACAAACTCTCGCAAGGACTCTTGTTCCTGCTGCTTCGTAGTGAAAAGATTCAAAGAGGTCTTTTGGTACCTCTTACTACTAGCGAACTGGTTCAAGAAGACAGAACTGAAGTCTTCAAAATTGCGAATAGTATTTGGCTTGAGAAAATTGAACCATTGTTGAGCCGACCTCACCAGTGTGGTCAAAAATACTCGACACTTAACCCCATCTGAGTATCGATGTAATAACGCGGCATTTTCAAACCTCCCGAGGTGTTCCTCAGGATCCGTGCTCCCATCGTATTCTCCAATCATGGGCTGTCGGAAATTCGGAGGAAGATCTTCTCTCAAGATTGGGGGGGAAAAAGGGCTTTCACGTCGGGATGTAGACATTCTTTCTCCCCTTTGTTGTCCCAATCTTCGTATCTCCTCCCATACTAGCTCCATTAAATTTGGTAACATAGGTTCAACCATCGGTTGACCAGTAGCTAATTGCTCTGGTTCAACTGGCTGACTTCCCACATTCGTAGGGGGAGGTTGACGGGGTGGATTATTATGACAGGGTGGTATTTGGTTTCCCCTCACCGCCATATCCACCGTCTGAGCAATGTACTGAGCCAACTGCTCCAAAGTGAGATCTCCCACCCTTCTGTTTACTGTAGGCATCTGATCTCCTGATTCTGGTAAAGTATTTTCAGGATTTTCCGATAATTCAGGGGGATTTCTCCCCTCGGATGCTCTCCTTTTCCCGCGTCCTCTTCTTCCTATTGCCATATCCACGCCTTAGCTCGAATGTTTCCCACAGACGGCGCCAATTGATACTCCCAAAAAGAGTGATGCTTTTTAAGTATCAATAAAAGGTTTAATGACTTCCCTTTATATTCCTCCCTAGACCAGATAACCAGGGACAGATCTTTGAATGACCTGCTAAGATATGAAACAAGATGTTAGAAGGGGCCGGAAGATTTTTCCGGCGTGTCCCCTCCGACGCTCAAGTCAGGTCACGGGAAATATCTGTCAAAATCTGTAAGAGAATAGGTTCTGTATAGTGCGTATAGGAAAAAATGCATACCTGAAATCTTGTATTGGTTTGCTATTTATAGAGTTTACCTCAAGAGTGTGCACTTTGGAGCAGTTAGACCACGATTCACACGATTCCCGGGATTTCGGGACATGTCTGTCAACTGATAAAACCACTACTCATTTCCACTTCCTGAAATCTCGGGACGTGCCCGATCAACGTAGACTCGGTCAACATGTTCTTAGAAGTAAGATGCTTGAAACTCAGATGGGAGCTCTGAGAATTAGATCTTCTGGTCTTGAAGGTAGGACACTCCCGAAGACAAAATGTTGATTAGGTCGGGAGGTCGGCCCATTGGTATTTCTGAATCAATGTTGAATGATATGTACCTTGATCCAAGTAGGTCGGTAGGTCAGGAAATTAGAATCAGCGTTGAATGATCTGAGCTCTGAGAATTAGGTCTTCTGGTCTTGAAGGTATGACACTCCCGAGGACAAAATGTTGATTAGGTCGGGAGGTCGATCAACTAGAATAAGGTGAGGTGAGATCATCCTATTGCTGAGTATCAGGGTTGAATAAATATTATTTAAAAATATTAATATTAAGTACTGCGGTAAAATCTCAATCTAATTCACGACAATGAACAACTAATAAATAGTGCGGAAGATGTCCACCGGTCTTGTGAATAAATAACTGAAAGCATAAACAAGATGCAGTAGGGTAAATGACAGAAAGGAAATGACACGATGATTGTTTCTGGAAGTTTGAAGCACAAACGCTTCTACGTCTCACATTCTTCCTTTGCAGGAAGGTTACACTAGACTTTGGTTTACAATTTTCAGTATACAATCTATTTAGACACCCACACATATTGCCTAAACTCATAGCCACATAGAATCTCAGTGATTACAATCGATTTCAGAACTAAGTCTGAATAATACAATAATTTTCTCAACACTCTCTCAAAATGAATAAAGCACTGTTTATATGCGAGTGTTCTTGAGCAGCAGACTTGAATACTTAGATCTTCAAAATCACTTTGAAAGCTTAGATGCTGCTCTACAAAACTTCAGAATATTTCAGTGAATGTTTGTAAAAGGCTTTTGTTTTGCTTATGAGGAAGATTAAACGATTAAGAGAGAGCTTTCTTCAATCTGTTTGTTGACATATTTATAGACTCGAAAGTCTAACGACAACTACTCTTCAAATGGAAAGAATCGCTTGAAATCAGCTTCCTGATTTACGTTCAAATTCTTTTTGTCTTCTTTCCATTTCTCAACGTATAGTTTATTCTGACGAGATTGGTGGCGCTGATATGATAGTGCGGCACTCAATTTGTACTATTGTCAGAATAATATTGTCCAGGCTCTTTGTCCTTTTGTTCTGTTATGTCTACTGGTTTTCTTCTTGGTAACTTAGTCTGCTGGACCTTTTCTTCTAAATCATCTGATGGTCTCTTTCAGATAATTCGCCAGGGGACTACGATTACTCCTAATCCAGTAGACTTTGCTTCTTCTTATTCAGGTAGACTTATATTCTTCGCATCCGATAGACTTCTACTCTTTGCATCCGGTAGACTTCTACTCGTTGCATCCGGTAAACTTTGATTGAAACAGTAGAGTGTTTCTTCTGGTAGAACTTTGTACAGTCAGTCAGCATGTTTCTTGTCAGTAGACTTCTTTGATGTAATAGGCACTCCAAGCAGTAGATGTTTGTTATCATCAAAACTTATAAATATATTCCCAACAGTTATTTAGTTTAAATTTGTGCACAATTTTTTTTAAAACCATATATAAATATTTGAAATTGTTCATATGGTTTAAAACAATACATAAATATACATTTTTATATTAATACCAGTAATGTAAAATAAAACATTATTTACATTAAATCCAAATATTTCTACAAATCCCACAATCACATCTATATATTGGTCTTCAGATGGCTCATCCTTCCTAACAATTTTGTGTTTGTGATTGACCATGTGTAACCCAAGTCGTATGAAGCTTGTCTTTTTTTTGGACTTAGCCTTCAAGTTCTCGGCCATCCTAGTTTTCATCATTTTTGTCTCTGAAAAGAACAGACAGAGATTAGTCTGAGCAGGTTAATCAAAATCCACAAGTAAATGAGAGTGCTCAGAAGCACTCACCGATGGGCATTTTCAAGGATGCACCATTCGGGCTCAGCAAGAACAAGCACAACAGTCTGTCGTCAATCAGCTCCGCTAGATTATAGCACTCATCGCCAAGTTTACAACGAACCTACAGATACGGTTCCTTCTCAAGGTGACCATTGATTGGTTTGCCCTTCGGAAGGTTTTATCTCCACTACATGGGACAATCCCAAGGCTGGAGTGGACGAGCAAAAAAGTAGAACTTCTTCCAATTTTGTATTGACGAGGGGTAGTTCTTGAGAAAACCAATTCCCGTTCGAGAAGAAAAATAAAAAAGGCCGATCTCTTTCTTATTGTGTGGTCCTTGCTACTTAATCCGTTATGTATCAAATCATTACACAATTATAAAGTATGATTAGTAGACAATCACACCGATTAAGAGTCATACTATGTCAGTTAGTACAACATTTTCAAAATCCTGACATAATTTACATCATGTACATATGAACAACCTAATATGTTCAAATCCTAATCAGTGCTTAATCTCGCAGCAGAAGTCGACTCACAATCCCGGCCTCCCCCACCTATGAGTCCCTACAGAAACAACCACACAACATGTGTATTGATAGACAACCATCTCATTCCCATATCAATAAGAATACATAATACGATAAATAAACATCGTAATATCTCAACTGTGATTGTTTATGTATCATGCACCACAAAATGCAATTATGTCATGACATGTCTGTTGGGATATGCCCTAAGACAAGTCATTAGATGATTGTTTAAGACATACAATGTTTATGGTTTTATGAATGGCAATTCATTATTATATATTATTCTTTTAACTGTGCATTGTGAATTAATATATATGTTAATGTCCTTAGAATAATATTGTATTATTCTTAAAGATGTCCCTAGTCAAGTATTATCATGAATAGGGATAATGATAATACGTAGATACTAGTATATGTTGATCGATGAATTGTTCATTGATATGAGATATCAAATCAACATATGGGTACATGTTAGAGAACGATGTACTGGACAGGCCCACCATGAGAATGCAACATGGATAGTTATATGATCGTCATATGCAATTCTCATAGTGATAATAATGTATGAAATCCTTACGACTTGTGATCATCAGAGATCCCAACATAAGGAGTTATGTATCTTGATATTGTCAAACGTTACCCGTAACAGGGTATACTATAAAGGCGACTATTGGATACACTACGAATTATGTAGAGGGATGTTGACTGATCGAGATAGGATTTGTCCCTCCTATATAACAGGAGATGTGTTTGGCCCTTGATCAAGTGAGAACTAAAATGCATGGCCATGCTCGAATGAGTCGATATGAGATATCGAGCTTATTCGTTTATTCTAGTTCTACTTGGGGATCAAGAAATAGAGATTGAATATACGAGTATGACTATTCCATGACTCGTGTTCAATCTAAACACAAACGACAAAGGGATTAAGTTACATGATTAATATTATCACAAGTTCTAAAGGTTATGTCGAGTCATTGACATTCTTGTAATTTGGGTAGCATTGATGTGTTGCTAGATACCGCTCAATGCTTGAGACATAAAATGAGATTTTATGTCACTGCCAACATTACAAGATCATATCGGGTCGCACAAAAGATTAAATCGATAAGGGAAATTAAATTCATTGGATGAATTAATTAATTAAGAAGAGTCTTAATTAAGTGATTAAAAGGTTTTAATTAAATCATGGGTTTGGGCCCATAAGACTTTAAGAAAGTCTTGAACCTTAATTAAAAGCCTTATAATATAAATAAGAGATTTTGATTAATGGTTAATCATACTTTCATATCATTCTTTGATATAAAAAAACATAAACCCTACCCATCCTCCAAAAGGCTCTTGGCCGCCACCTTCCTTGCCGCCGCCGCCGTGAGAAAAGGTTGGAGATTGGTGGCTATTGATCGGTTTTGAACCGTGTTTTGGTATAGGTTCAAGAATAAGTCTAGCAACTTGTTCTTGAACATCCCTTTCGATTTGATCGTGTGGATACCGTAGAGGCAAGACCTTGGAGGTGTTGCTTGTGACTCGGAGTTCGTTGGACGTGCTGCTCCGTGGATTCTGCTTCAAACACGCTACAAGGGTGAGAACCTTCGTATTCCTTAATCCGATATGATAACCTATGTATAGATCTGCTGGTTTGTAATCCTAAAATTTTATTCCGCTGCGTTGTATGCTCTAAGGATTACTTACAGTGGTATCAGAGCCGTGTACAAGGCTCATATCGGATTTATGTGATTAAATTGTGTTAATCATATTAGAATTTATATTGCATGCTTTTAAAACTGTATAAACATATATGATATGTTAATATCGAGTTTTTGAAATACATCGTAAAATTGTATTTGATATAATTGGCGAATAATTGTATACGATACACGAAAGCGTAAAATCGAGGTGTTGGCTCAAGGTGGTTCGACCACTTCATGACTTGACCCTCGGGCCGCCGCTAGTGAGCTAGGGTTCGGACCATTGGCTCATGCATGGGGCCGCGCCGCTTCCAAAAGGCTAGGGTTTTGAACCCTAGTCACATAAGCCACTCGGCCGCCGCTTGGGCTAGGGTTTTTCGAACCCTTGGCTTGAGATGGTTAAGCCGTCACCGTCATGGACCGTCCATGGTTGGACCGTGGCTTGTGGCTCGTGGATTTTGGTGTTTCGAGCAAGTTGGCTCGATGAAAAACCAACATGGTGCAAGGCGGCTAGGGTTTGGAACCCTAGCGACGCCGCACCCATGCCATCGGCTCGGACCATGTCGTGGGCTAGGGTTTCGAACCCTAGGCCCATAATTGGTCCAGCCGTGGTGTATGGTTGGTTCGAACCATGGTGGTTCGTAGCTAAGTCGCATTAAGTTCGTGGCATGTGATGTCCCGAGCGTACGATAATTTTTCAAAAATTATTTTACAGTTTTAATTAGAATTAAATTTAAAATGTTTAGAATTTAATTAATTAAATGTTAATGCATGCTTTATGTGTTGTTTGAGCATGGTGCGTGGTTATAGCCCTTTGACCTATTAGATAGGATTTGTGGATGTTTGTA
This sequence comes from Haberlea rhodopensis, assembly GCA_907163345.1. Taxonomy (NCBI): domain Eukaryota; kingdom Viridiplantae; phylum Streptophyta; class Magnoliopsida; order Lamiales; family Gesneriaceae; genus Haberlea; species Haberlea rhodopensis. The sequence goes on from CAJQUN010000104.1 coordinate 491,636, forward strand.
TTTATAATACGACCTGCGTGTCGTGCCTTTCTCTATTTCCCCTATGTTCCCCTCGAATGTGAATCGAGGAATTCTATATCTTGTAAATAGTGTAGTTTATTTTATTGATGGTGATCAATGAAGATGGAGCATCGTGCCGGGATGAGGAGGCCATTCACAAATTGGAGCCAAAGGAAGGTGCTTGTGAAGTTACCTTAGGTTGACTCATAGGATTTTCTCATTGGCTTGAGAAAATCATTAGTAGGGGCTATAACCATGTCACGTTTTATTATGTATGTTGATGCATGAATTATCTTATGTTTTAGTTTGATAATAGTATTCACATATATGTAGATATGTATACAACTATATGTAGTGGACATATTTTAAATTATCAAATTAATCATGAGATCAATAAATCCCTCTAAAATATTAAGTTTTAGATGCCTTCCAAAATAAAAGTACTCGTCAATAACTTCGATTGTACATGTGTGGGTTTGCCAAAGCAAAGCACCGTGGCAATCTTAGTAAGGCGCGAAAGGATAAAAGTGATATCCGTTATACTTTAATTGGGTACGACTTGACTAGGTTATCTCAATAGGATTGAGAACCTAGAGGCATGGGTTGGATTTTAATTCATTTGATGAATTGAACAAAGTGTTGTTCGTCCAACTATCCAAGAATTATATGTGATGTAATTGACAAAGTGTCGTCTACCTAAATAACCGAGTCTTGGGCGATTAGCCAAAGCTAACTTAAGATTAGGAGAAATATGGATCTTGGCCCACTAAAGGTTTCGAGGGTTGATATTTTTTCAAACAAAATAGTGGGAGTATCATTTAATATAAGACCATGTTAAATGATTTAAATCATAAACTTATTTTGCATATTTATATTGTAGATATCCATGGCAACTAACAACGTTACTAGCACTTTATCACTGCGATCGGTCCTTGAGAAGGACAAATTAAATGGGACGAATTTCCTAGACTGGCATAGGAACTTGAGGATAGTCCTCAAACAAGAAAAGAAACAATATGTCCTAGAGGAACCCTTGCCCGCTGAGGAACCTCCCCTAACAGCTACAAGAGCTGAAAAAGATGCTTACAAGAAGCATCAGAGTGACGCACTTGATGTTGGGTGCCTCATGCTTGCCACCATGAACTCTGAGCTTCAGAAGCAACATGAGGAAATGGAGGCGTTCGATATGATCGAACACTTAAAGCAGTTGTACCAACAGCAAGCAAGACAAGAGAGGTATGACGTCTCTAAAGCGTTATTCCAGTGCAGGATGGTAGAGGGAAGCCTAGTTGGAACTCATGTGCTCAAGATGATTGGGTACATTGAGAATCTGGACAAGCTGGGTTTTCCATTGGACCAAGAGTTGGCCACCGATGTGATCTTGCAATCGTTGCCTGAGAGCTTCAGTCAATTTGTAGTAAATTACAATATGACTGACATGGAAAAGACTCTACCACAATTGCTTGGTATGTTGAGAACATATGAAGCAAATACAAAGAAGACTAAGGCCACAAATGTTCTTATTGTGAATAAGGGCAAAGGAAGGGCCAAAGCTAAAGGCAACAAGAAAGCAAAGAAGGTCTTTGCTAAATCTAAGCCAAAGTCTTCTGCACTAAAGCCAAAGGGAGGGATAGCAAAGGAAGGGAACTGTTTCCATTGCGGTGAGACCGGCCATTGGAAAAGAAACTGCAAAGTATATCTGGAGGATCTAAAGAAAGGAAGTGTGACTTCCGCTTCAGGTATTTTTGTTATAGAAGTCAATTTATCTACTTCTTCATCATGGGTATTAGATACTGGATGTGGATCTCACATTTGTGTAAATGTGCAGGATCTCAAAAGGAGTAGGACGTTGGCGAAATGTGAAGTTGATCTCCGAGTTGGAAATGGAGCAAGAGTTGCTGCATTAGCTATAGGAGATTATCATTTAGCTTTACCTTCTGGTTTATCATTGATTTTGAAAGATTGTTATTTTGTGCCTTCTATTACTAAAAACATAATATCTATTTCTTGTTTGGACAAGTATGGTTTTTCATTTATAATAAAGGACAATTGTTGTTCTATTTATTTAAATGATATGTTTTATGCTAGTGCACAAATGGTGAATGGTCTTTATGTATTAAATCTTGATATGCCTATCTATAACATAAATACTAAAAGGATTAAAAATAATGATTGTAATCCGACTTATCTCTGGCACTGTCGCTTGGGCAACATAAATGAGAACCGCATATCTAAACTTCATAAGGATGGAGTATTAGATTCATTTGATTTTGAATCATATGAAACTTGCGAATCTTGTTTAATGGGCAAGATGACTAAAGCCCCTTTCAAGGGACATGTTGAAAGGGCAAATGTTTTATTGGGACTAATACATAGTGATGTATGTGGACCAATAAGTACACAAGCTAGAGTGGTTTTCAATACTTCGTTACATTTACTGATGACCTCAGTAGATATGGGTATGTGTACCTAATGAAACATAAACATGAAACCTTTGAAAAGTTCAAAGATTTCAAGAATGAAGTACAAAACCAACTTGGCAAAAGTATCAAAATCCTTCGATCAGATCGAGGAGGTGAATACTTAAGCCAAGAATTTCATGACTATCTAAAGGAGTGTGGGATAGTCCCACAACTCACTCCTCCGTATACTCCACAATGGAATGGTGTATCCGAGAGGAGAAATCGAACCTTGTTAGACATGGTTAGATCAATGATGAGTCATGCAGATCTTCCGATATCGTTTTGGGGACACGCTCTAGAAACAACGATTTTCTTACTAAACCGTGTTCCATCTAAATCAGTGGAAAAGATACCATATGAGATATGGACTGGGAAGCGTCCTAGTATGTCTTTTATGAAGATTTGGGGTTGTGAGGCTTTCGTTAGACGTCACGCCACTAACAAACTTGGACCCAAATCTGATAAGTGTTTATTTGTGGGGTATCCTAAGGAAACGAAAGGATATTATTTCTATTATCCCACCGAGAACAAAGTAGTTGTTGCTCGGACTGGTGTATTTCTTGAAAGAGAATTTATTTCTAGAAAAACCAGTGGGAGAAAAATAGAACTTAGTGAAGTTCAACCACATGAAAACACTGAAACTGATATTGAGATGGAAACAGAGCAGGCTCCGCAAGCTGTTGTGGAAGAAGCACCTGCTCAAGAGACACAAGCCCAGCGTAGGTCTGTAAGAGAACACCGGGAGCCACAGAGATATGGATTTCTTGTGACTCAACAAGGTGACTTACTAATTATTGATGAGGATGAGCCGTCATCTTATCAACAAGCTATAATGGGCAATGATTCTAAGAAATGGCAAGAGGCCATGAAATCTGAGATGGAATCCATGTATGCAAACCAAGTATGGACTTTGGTTGATCCACCTGAAGGGGTACGACCCATAGGGTGCAAATGGATTTTCAAGAAAAAGACCGATATGGATGGTAACGTACAAACCTATAAAGGTCGGCTGGTTGCAAAAGGATTCAAACAAATTCATGGTATTGACTATGATGAAACCTTTTCACCAGTGGCCATGGTTAAATCCATAAGGATCTTACTTGCAATAGCTGCATTTCATGATTATGAAATCTGGCAGATGGATGTCAAAACAGCTTTCCTTAATGGAAATCTGCTCGAGGATGTGTACATGACACAGCCCGAGGGTTTTGTCGATCCAAAGGATGCTGGAAAGATATGCAAGCTACAACGATCCATTTATGGATTGAAGCAAGCTTCTCGGAGTTGGAATCTTCGTTTTGATGATGCAATCAAAGAGTTTGGTTTTATCAAAAATGAAGATGAATCTTGTGTCTACAAGAAGTTCAGTGGGAGCGTAATCATTTTCCTAGTGTTGTATGTAGATGACATACTTCTTATTGGAAATGATATCCCTGCCTTGCAATCTGTAAAGATTTGGCTAGGGAATTGCTTTTCGATGAAAGATTTAGGAGAAGCCACCTATGTATTAGGAATCAGGATCTATAGAGATAGATCAAGAAGGCTTCTTGGTCTAAGTCAAAGTACATACATAGACAAGGTGCTTAAAAGGTTTAGCATGCAAGAATCCAAGAAAGGATTCGTGCCTATGACGCATGGCATTTATCTCTCGAAGGAACAGTGTCCTTCAACAGAAGATGAGAGACAACGCATGAGTAAGATTCCATACGCGTCAGCTATTGGATCTATCATGTATGCCATGATATGTACTCGTCCCGATGTATCGTATGCTTTGAGCATGACGAGCAGATATCAAGTTGATCCAGGTGAAGGTCACTGGATTGCTGTCAAGAATATCCTAAAGTACTTGAGAAGGACTAAGGATACATTCTTGATTTATGGAGGTGAGGAAGAGCTCAATGTAATGGGCTACACTGATGCAAGCTTCCAAACCGACAAAGATGATTTTCGATCGCAATCTGGATATGTGTATTGCCTGAATGGAGGTGCTGTGAGCTGGAAGAGTTCAAAGCAAGAAACCGTAGCCGATTCTACAACGGAAGCTGAGTATATTGCTGCATCGGATGCAGCAAAGGAAGCTGTTTGGATGAGGAAGTTCATTTCTGAACTTGGAGTGGTGCCTAGCATTAAAGATCCGATAGAACTCTATTGTGACAACAATGGAGCGATCGCATTGGCTAAGGAACCAAGATCTCACCAAAGATCCAAGCACATACTTAGGCGTTTCCATTTCATTCGAGAAATCGTTGAAAGGGGAGATGTTAAAATATGCAAAGTACCAACAGATGATAATGTATCTGACCCATTGACGAAGCCGCTGTCACAGCAGAAGCATGATCGTCATACTAGATCTCTAGGCATTAGGTACATGTCTGAGTGGTCTTAGTGCAAGTGGGAGATTTGTTGGGATATGCCCTAAGACAAGTCATTAGATGATTGTTTAAGACATACAATGTTTATGGTTTTATGAATGGCAATTCATTATTATATATTATTCTTTTAACTGTGCATTGTGAACTAATATATATGTTAATGTCCTTAGAATAATATTGTATTATTCTTAAAGATGTCCCTAGTCAAGTATTATCATGAATAGGGATAATGATAATACGTAGATACTAGTATATGTTGATCGATGAATTGTTCATTGATATGAGATATCAAATCAACATATGGGTACATGTTAGAGAACGATGTACTGGACAGACCCACCATGAGAATGCAACATGGATAGTTATATGATCGTCATATGCAATTCTCATAGTGATAATAATGTATGAAATCCTTACGACTTGTGATCATCAGAGATCCCAACATAAGGAGTTATGTATCTTGATATTGTCAAACGTTACCCGTAACAGGGTATACTATAAAGGCGACTATTGGATACACTACGAATTATGTAGAGGGATGTTGACTGATCGAGATAGGATTTGTCCCTCCTATATAACAGGAGATGTGTTTGGCCCTTGATCAAGTGAGAACTAAAATGCATGGCCATGCTCGAATGAGTCGATATGAGATATCGAGCTTATTCGTTTATTCTAGTTCTACTTGGGGATCAAGAAATAGAGATTGAATATACGAGTATGACTATTCCATGACTCGTGTTCAATCTAAACACAAAGGACAAAGGGATTAAGTTACATGATTAATATTATCACAAGTTCTAAAGGTTATGTCGAGTCATTGACATTCTTGTAATTTGGGTAGCATTGATGTGTTGCTAGATACCGCTCAATGCTTGAGACATAAAATGAGATTTTATGTCACTGCCAACATTACAAGATCCTATCGGGTCGCACAAGAGATTAAATCGATAAGGGAAATTAAATTCATTGGATGAATTAATTAATTAAGAAGAGTCTTAATTAAGTGATTAAAAGGTTTTAATTAAATCATGGGTTTGGGCCCATAAGACTTTAAGAAAGTCTTGAACCTTAATTAAAAGCCTTATAATATAAATAAGAGGTTTTGATTAATGGTTAATCATACTTTCATATCATTCTTTGATATAAAAAAACATAAACCCTACCCATCCTCCAAAAGGCTCTCGGCCGCCACCTTCCTTGCCGCCGCCGCCGTGAGACAAGGTTGGAGATTGGTGGCTATTGATCGGTTGTGAACCGTGTTTTGGTATAGGTTCAAGAATAAGTCTAGCAACTTGTTCTTGAACATCCCTTTCGATTTGATCGTGTGGATACCGTAGAGGCAAGACCTTGGAGGTGTTGCTTGTGACTCGGAGTTCGTTGGACGTGCTGCTCCGTGGATTCTGCTTCAAACACGCTACAAGGGTGAGAACCTTCGTATTCCTTAATCCGATATGATAACCTATGTATAGATCTGCTGGTTTGTAATCCTAAATTTTATTCCGCTGCGTTGTATGCTCTAAGGATTACTTACAATGTCTCTATTCATCATCATGTTATAACGGGACATATATGATATGCCTCTCAGCTCAATATGTCAGTGGCTCAGCCTTCACGTCCCATATTAGCAGCACATATCACATTTTCGTCCTCACACGTTATAACAACCAAACTATATGCTCAACAGTAGCATACTTCTCATGGCATCAACTATATGCCTCAACAATATGGATGTACAATAATATGATTACAACAATCATATATCTCAGTCTCAACACATGTAATCAACATCATATCAACAATAAGATCAATACTCGTACGTCAACACGTACATGTCGTGCTGTACAGAATATAGAAAATCAGGAGTTAAAGCTTAACCTCTTTTCTGACCCGTCCCCTGTGATGGTGCTATATGAACATAAACAACTATCATGTTAAAATAGGCTTCACCATCAAAACTTCCACAAAATATAACATTTTCAACAATTAATCCCAGCGATCGATCGGTCACATATAACGATCGATCGCTTCAATTTTGTAACCCAAGCGATCGATCGGTATTGATGTAGCGATCGATCGTTATTTAAGTCCAATTTTCACATAATGTTTCGGCCCCCTAGCTATCGATCGGTACTCCTTCAGCGATCGATCACCAAAGCTCACGATTGGTCGGTCATATTATAGCGTTCGATTGCTACAAGCTTTAACCACCGTAAAAATTTCCCCTGTCTCGATGATCGATCGGTACGCTCCTAGCGATCGATCGCGAGACAACAGAAATTCCAAAACATGGCGATTTCCATGTCTATCTTCATGGTTCCAACTTCACATATCATATCTCAACACCAAAATTTTATGAACCATTAATCAATCATGATATGAACATGTTTTCATGATAAAACAACTTAATTCCATCTCATAACAACTCAATACATAGAGATTACCAATACTATTTTCACATGATTGAACTACCAACACATAAACATTATATGTTATGGAATTCTTACCAAATCACTTTGATGTTGCTTCACAACAAGTTTAGAATTTCAATATCAAGCACAAGCCACAACAAGTGATCAAAGAACCTCAACCCTTGGAGAGAGTTTGTAGAGAAATTTAGGTGAGAAAATGTGCTACTATGTGATTTCAAATCTGAAATCACATCTTTATATTTTTAAAAAAAAACAAGAACTCATTTTAAATTCACATCAAATTAATGTCAAATTCATGGATAATTGGTCTCCAACTATGTGTGATTCATGGTCTTTCCTATACATAACATGAACATGAGTTCTCTTGCAACATATTTAAAAAACCATGTAGCACTGCTTCAAGCCAATATATAAGTTTATGTATGTGTTTTCAACTAGCAACTCGATATTGTGTCAACATATAATGAAATCTCATATACTTGTCATATTCGTATCATACTCGGTTCAACCCGAATCCGAGTCCACATTGTTCCGTAATTATATCATAATTACTTAATAATCATATCAAACATGTATGATTCATATCAAGACATTACACTTATTCAACTAAAAACAGCAGTGAAAGAGTTCGCGGGTAGGGGTAAAACCCAAAAAGGAAAGGACAATGAAGAAGCCCGCCAACAATCTATAACTGTTGGGGAATAATTGGCTAAGGGAGATGACAAAGTACGAGGCAATTTCAACAAAGAACGAGGGGACAGGAAAGTGAAGGCCCCTCGGAGTTGGTCTAGATAAAAAGAAAAATAGCCCTTGGGGGCAGACAGGAACGAGACCCTGCAGGGGGAGCAATAATAGAAGTCCCGTCGGAAATCTTCCATTTGTTACGGACACTGGATAGATGCTGGCTCGTCTGGATCCTGGATTCAAAAATTTTGAACCAGGGGACTTTGGTTGCGACCAAGTCTTGTTCTGTAGTAGCTCGCTCTTCCTCCTTACGAGCAGTTGAGGAATTTGAAGAACCTAGGGTCTCCTCGCTATCCAAGGAGGACGAAGGCAGAGGAGGAAGAGTAGGAACTCTTTCCTCGGTGTGTGAGCCATACATATCTATTTCCCTCAGGGAAGAATCATCCGAAGAATAAGTCATACTTAGTAAATAAGTTCTCGAAACGCCTGGAGATCAGATGCTCGACCGTCTGATGCTAGCTCGGAAGCAGAATGAAGAAAAGTGAAGCAAATGAAAGGTAATGACGAAGTGTTTATAGAGGGGACCAGGTGAACAGTTTTTTAAATTCGTGCAGTCCAAAATAAGTTGAATGGACGATCATAGATGAGACTCGGGGAACAAAACTTCGCACGACGTTTTGAAAACTATGGGCAGGAAAAAAGGGCGGCAAAAAACCCCCGAGCAGGTCAAATCAGGATTTTACCCGAAGACGATAAAATGAGACTTCAATATTCTCATCTTGCTTTACTTCAGGGGGGTAAGATGATGTCATATGACATATCGGTTCCCTCGGATAAAATCCCCTGCAAATACCGAACAGAAATATCCCGAGAACATAACCGCAAGCACAAGGTATCCGAACACTATTAAACCCCGCTCGGCATATTGGTAAAAAAGTAGCGGACCCGGACATAACCAAAATCAACCGGCGTAAATAAACGTGCAGCAATGGGACGCAGATTTCTCGACACGCTTTGCCCCAATAACGCCACGATCAGAGGTGATCGTGTTCCAAATTTCCGCGAGCTAACCACCGAGATCAGCCATATAAATACACACTGATGATCTCATTAACAGGGGTGGGACTTTTGAGGCAAGAAAAGACTCCGAAGAGTGCATGTCAAGCCTGTTCGGTCTTTTCCTATATTTTCCTAATATTCTTGTTTTAAAAGTTTGTTATTCATATTTCGTGTCAAAGTCCTGTAACGGATCTATCTTTATAGTGAAGAATTTATACTGGACAATGTCCCGTGGTTTTTTCCTTCACTTTTGAGGGTTTTTCAGGTAAAAATTGTGGTATCTTTTATTTTTTTCCCCCAAACACTTAGTCCTACCGAACACGAAAGATATCGGATCACATCAGAATATAAATAAAACACGCTTCTTTACTTTAACTATTTCTAGGATACAATATTTAAACCCGCATAGTCGAAGTTTCATTTTAAACGCTATAATACTCAAACAACCATCGTGTCATAAAAAAGTATTTTAACTAAGCATGCAATTTTTAAGTAAGTTCAATAGAAACATGTCACAACCTATATTATAACTCGCGCAAGTGTATTGATTCTTATAGCAACTAGGGATGATAATGGGTCGGATTACATGGACCCATATCAAATCAGCCCTGCCGGAGCGGGTCTCGATACGCTTTAATTTTTAATTTAATATATATAATATATATTTAATTTCTTTGGTTGAATCATAACGAAATATTGTTTACTTTTATATCAAAACATATGTGTTCATATTAAAGAAGTTTGACATTTTGAAGGGAATGCGAACAAATTAATAAAGATCCAATTACTTAAATACAGTTTTACAATGCCTATATTAATATTTACTAGAGAAAAACATGAAATTCAATGATGTAACTCAATTTTTGTGCTTGAAAATTGATTTTTAGCTAACAAAAAAATTTCAAAGGAGAGGGACGGGTTGAACCCGCTGAGTTCACGTGACGGGGCAGTTTATGAAAACTTTTTTTTGGTAGCGGGTGTGGTGGGGGTGGGGGGTCTTGGTTTTGGCCAAACCAATTTTAGACTCGTCATGTTGTCATTCCTAATAGACTAATAGCAACTACTTTATATCTATCATAGTAAGTCAATTGTAACTCATTATCAACCGATATTAAACATATGTTTTTAATTAATGTAAGATAGAAGTACTACAATACATAATAATAAAAAATAATATATTTTTTAAATTTTTATTTTAAGAGAAGCTGGAGGAAAAATAAAAAGCAACATTGTGTAGAGTGTGTGAATGATGACAAAGGAATAGGTGGTGCTTTACAGATACTCTTGATCTAATTTGATCCTTAATTGGTTAAACCTAGTACTAAATTTAGATCTCTTTTGGTGACCATTAAGAATATTAATTATTGATAAATAAGCCATCTTTCCGCCATGGAAAAGTCTATATATCCTTTTCAACAGTAATAATGCACACGAAATGTGTGACTACAATTAGGGGTGGGCGCCGATCGGGTTTTATCGGGTTTGGGTATCCGATACCCGACCATCGGATACCCTATATATCGGATAAGGAAAAAAAATATCCGATCTTAATCCGATGTGGTCGGGTACCCGACTATCGGGTATCCGGTGTCGGGTACCCAAAAAATCGGATAAATTATTAATGGAACAATTCAAAAGAACAACTTATACATTTTTTATACAATTAGGCCTAACAAAGTGTATATGTATAAAGAATAACACGAATAATAAAAAACTCATGAACTAATGTCTCAAATTTGGATAGAGAGAACCTTTTGTTTTTTTTAATGCAGGCCTATGAGGAATATACATTTTCTTTTCTACCTAGATTAGGGTTAATGGACGGGTATCCAATCGGGTTACGGGTAGGATTTTTCATACCCAAACCCGATTTTTACTACCCAAACCCGTTTTTTTTAAAAAATTACCCGACCCGATCGAGTCGGATCAGATATACCCATACCCGAAATTCCACCCCTAACTACAATTATCCATATTATTAAATGGCAAGTGCCAACTTTAGACTCAAAAATTGTGTTTGCCCTTACGTTATTTTAGGTCAATTTAAATTACCAAAAGGGCATAGAAATGGCAAGTGCTAACTTTATTTCAAAGTTACTCATTCTACAAGTATATATTAGCGATTTTTGCACGTGATACATTCATATATATTAAGGATAAAATATAATTTCTGTAAACTAATTTTTAGTTTTTATAAAGTATTTAGTGTTGGTGTACTTTTTCTTTATCTAAATTTGTGTTATATTTTTCTCATAAAACAATACCATATAAATATATATAATTATTGTATAGTTTTAAAATCTTAAATATTAAAAATTAATATGACGAATAATGATTATTATATAACTATGTGTTTAAAATATTGTAAAAAAACAAAATATTGAGGGCCATTATTTGGATAGAGATAGTTTGGGAAAAAAACATTTACGAGTATACCAAAGGATCAGGGGCATATCTTCTCTTGAGCAAAGATGGGCATTTGCCCGCAAAATTTATTTAAAGGTAGTATATTTTTACATAATTTTTTTCGATTTTGTTGTAAAAATGTTTAAGTGTTCTCCCATAATACCAAAAAAGTTGAAATTAAATTGTATTTTTTAAAAAAAGTATTTTGATTAATTTTTTTTTGTACGAACTTTTTGAATTTCCCATCCATGTTTCTTAAAGAAACATGAAAAAATGTCGATCGGCTACACTTTTCACAATATTTTGTTTTTGAATTTTGTTTTTATATTTTTCGACTTTTACTCATTTATATATATTTCCTAAAAAGCAAGGACTTTTCTATTTCCCATTCGATTACCTATCAAATATTGACGTACCCAACCTTGGGAAAACATTTTCCAATTTTATGACTTTAGATTTAGGTTTGATGTAATGGATTTAATAATTAAAGATACAAATTCTTATTTGAAGCAAAAAGTGAAGCATCAATGCCTCATTCTAGACCCGACCAAGGGTCATCATGGACCTTGAACCGACCCGGAACCGGACCGTGGTTAAACGAGCCGGTTAACCGGGTCAACGTTTCGAAGGGTCAGACCCGTAATCGGCCCGTCTATAGAAGGGATGGTTAAGGGTCATAATTTTGGTAACCCGTGAACCGTCGGTTAACCAGCGGTTCAAGGGTTATTTTTATTTTTTTTACATTTTTAAATTTAAAATATATGTTATGGTGTAGATTTGAACTCATGACCTCCAAATTGAATAATTAGTTTCAACCACTAAGCTATAATAACCTTATTGATCTAAATATAGTGTTATAATTTATATATATTAACCAAACAAATATATCTTACACATTTTTATTATCTGAGCTTGAATTTATTTCACGTTATTTTATATTTAATCTATGGATGAAAACACATTCAAACTCATTTTACACTTTATTTCAAATTTTTGTAATATTTAAATTTTGTTTAAAAAGTAAGAGTCAAACCGTAACCGTAACCGTTGGTTAATCGTAACCGTAATCGGAACCGTAACCGGCGGTTCATGAACCGTAACGAAACCGTCAAGGAATGTTAAGGTTAAGGGTCGATATTTTTTGAACCGACGGTTCTGAACCGTGGTCGGGTCTACCTCATTCTTAATGAGATAAATGAACTTTCATATTCTTAACTCGAAATAGATAGGCAGAAGAAATGCTTCATTTTTCAGGATACTTTTGATAATAAATTTAGTGGAGATGGGGTGGGGTAGGGATGTAATTAAATTGAATTGAGCCTGGATGTCAAGAAAAGTTTGGGGCACAAATTCGAGCTCAAATATACTTATATTTGAAGAAGTACATTTGAGCTTGAACAAGATTTAAAGATCGAATAGTTGAATATTGTTTACTTGAATTAGAGCTTAAATTCGAGATCGGGCCGAAATATTTTAGCATGTTCGCTCAATTTAAAATGACTTGGATGCCCTTGAGAGTGATGAAACCAGAAATTTTTCTTATTGAAAAAAACTAAAATTATATATAATACCATGGATTGCTCAAATATATATATATATATATATATATATATATATATATTTATATGTGTGTCGCATTATAAAGTAAGAGCATGTGATGACATCATGTCACATCAACATTTATTCCAACACTAATTTACCTTTATTCAATAAAATTAATACAAAGTATGGTATAAGTTATACCTAAGTACAATAATCAAATCATCATTATTCAATAAAATTATTACTAACTCATCATAATCTCACGGAATTATTAAAGATAAAAAATATTCTACATCAATAAAATATAAAAAATTCATTAATTTTATTACAGTTTCTAAATTTCTTTATCAACAATATGTTAAATGACCATAATGTCAATGCTCATTTTGTTATTAAAGTATGTGTCAATGTCCTAAATGATTTTGTTAATTATAATGTGTTAAATGACAATAATATTCCTGCTTATTTTGTTACTTATATTATAAATAAAACTAATTTGAAAAACCCGTAAACGAAAGACAAAATTATTAAACTCCAAAAAATAATTTAAATTACAATATAAATCAAACTGATTTAAAAAAAATTATAAATCAAAGACAAAATTTGATTAAACTCCATAAATCAATCTAAATAAAAACCGATTGAACAATCAAGTCACAATTTAAATATCAACAAAATGTACAAGCACCACAGTGACTATAGTATTTCCCAACATAATACATGGAAATTACTTGTATGGACCTGATTTGTCTATCACTTATAGATCAACTCAATATAATTATTTTATAATGGTTGATATGTTAATCATTCCTTTTTTTTTTCTTCGTTATCATATATACTATCTAAATATAAGGGTGTAAATGAATCGAATCGAGTCTAATATGAAGGAAATTTTAAGGCTAAAATCCAGCTCGAAATATGTATATTCGAGCTCGAACTCGATTCGAAGATCGAATAGTTTATACTTTTTGGTTCAAGTTCGGCTCGAATTAAAGCTCGAGTTCGGCTCGAAAAGTTTGAACATGCTCGCTAGCTATTCGAACTATTGCTCGAAAATAAATACTCGAAAGCTCAAAAATATCTATTTAATATAAAATTATATATATTAATAAAATATTAAAGCTCGCGAGCGGCTCGTAAGCTATCAAACAAAATAATTTGTGCTCGAATTCAATAATTTCGAAACATATCAAATATTTTCGAGCCGGCTCGAAAAACTCGCGAACCGGCTCGATTCGTTTACATCCCTATCTAAATATCAATATAGGGCTTTTTTATTGTTGACTGTCTTATCAATTAGAAGACATCGCTTATTTGATTCACAAAATAAAATGTCATGTTGACTAGTCTTAATTAATGGTCATCCAATTTTGTTAACACATTCCAAGAATAAAAAGGAGATTAATTACAAATTTAAAAAAAAAAATTGTTCTTATGAGTTTTATTCGTAACAAGAATACAAACCTCAAGAGAGTCAAGGCTCAAACTATATTTAACAAGGCTCTTTCCACCCTGTCTACTACAAGTCATGCCATTTATTTCATATATTAATGTAAGCCCATTCCCAAGTAGTCTAGCAACTAATATTGGCACCAGGATCAACTCCAAGCTGGCTACAATAGTTTCTATAATATTGAACACGAGAATTAACCGCGCCAGTGTTTCCACCATTGCATTCCATTGAATTAATGGCTCGAATTGTGGCTCCAAAGCCTTGCCCAGAAGTTATAGCACTGTGGCAGTTGTTCATCCAAAACCAAAGGCCTGTCTTGAAAGATATTACGGGGTCTCTAGCCACGATATCGGGGTTGTTTAGTCCATCGAAGCCGATGCTTTGGCCTGCCGCTCCGTAATTATAATTCCATGAAAGTTGAAGGGGACCTCGCCCGTAGTAACCCTTGCCTGCCACACACGGATATTGTCTGTTATTGGGATCGCAATAGTTCCTAGATGCCCCATTAATTTCCTCTATATAGCACAGACCTGTATTAAAAAAATATTAAGAACATTTTAGCTACAAGGATCAAAACTAATTTACGGAGAATACATGGATAGATAACAATGTCAAATCACAAGAAAATTACTTCCAGTTTCGTGTGCGACATTTGCGAAGAACGCAGCAATCTCACGTTTAGCGACATTACTAGACCCGCTGCCAAAACTCGGATATGAGCCTGCAGCACTGAGAAAAGACGATCTGGTGTAGAATCCTTTGCCAGGGCAGCTTCCACCGGCCCCATTAAGGATCCAGTTGAAATATGCATCAGTCACTATACCGGAAACTCCATTTCCTCCAGGAGTTGGGGATCCAGAGCATGGGCCGGATCGACATCCGGTGCCACAATAAGCGGCAGTGGAGCCACAATACCCGTATTGGCTGCAACACAAGTTAGACGCGCAGCCACAGTTTTGCCCGAAAGCCAATTTCCCGGCAGTGAGAGCTATGGCTAAAAGGGTACAAAGTGTGACATAAGATTTTCTTGAGCTGAAAATTATCATTTTCAGGAAAAATGAAGGTTGAAGAAATTAAGGAGTTTGTGCTGATGGAACTATGGAGGGAATATGGGGTATTTATAGTGGAAATTGGAGATATATTAGCGCAGCTAGTGTGAAAATTGTAAAGTAGACACTTTCCACCTAGGAAGCTTCTTGGAAAATAGATAGATCAAAGAAATATTCAAAAGTTCTCATGTTTATCTAAAATTAGTGTTCCACTTGGTACTACTACATTTACGTGGATAAGGGATATATTAAAAAAGCTAAGAAAAAAAGTTAATTTATTTATATATATAATTTGTGTACTTTTCAATTTTTTTTTTCTAACTTATAAATTTTATATAAATACTATATTAATATACATAATTTTTTTATAAGGCAAAATATTAATATTAATATTAATAGAAGTACAAAGGAGTATTAATATACATAATAATCAAACTTGATTCGAACCTGAAATCGATTTATGCAACCTGGTCAATCAAAATCGAACTCGAATTCAAGCTATGCCAGAATCACTTGTGAAAAATCAAACTCGCCTATGCAACTTGCTCATGTAACATACAGTAACCTCAAAAAATATTTAAAGTTAGAAACTATACAAAACTTTAGTAAGATTTATGTGATTTAACTTATTGCTTAGAGAGATGTAGAAATAATAACTATAGCTAGTGCCTTCGTGAGTCGGTCTTCGTCTTTGAATATTGATTTAATGTTGTATGTGAAAAAGTCAACTTGTTTCACAATATTAATTGATTTTTTTTAAATGAACCGACAACATATATTAATTAACAATAAGCGAGTCACGATTTACAGCATCTTGAATACATCGGGGAATGGCATTTACGAAATCAATAGATTGACCTAGGGGTGTCAACGAACCAAAACGAACCGAATATGCAGAAAATTTTAAGGTTCGAATTCGGCTCGAAATAGTTATATTCGAGTTCGAGTTCGATTCGAAATTCGAATAGTTTCAAAAATTTGGCTCGAGTTCGAGTTCGGCTCGAAAATGTTCGAACATGTTCACGAGCTATTCGAATTATTGCTCGAAAATAAATACCCGAAATGTTTGAAATATATTTATTTAATATATAATTATATTATATTATTAAAATATTAAAGTTCGCGAGTGGCTCGCGAACTATCGAACAAAGTAATTTGGGCTCGAGTTCGGATAGAAAAAGTTCGAACATGTTCGAGTTCGGCTCGAATTCGAGAATTTTCAATTCGAATCAAATATTTATCGAGCCGGCTCGAAAAGTTCGTGAACATGTTTGATTCATTTACACCCCTAGTTGACCAACACTAATTACATATGTAGCCAAACTATGAGCTATGTGATTATTATGTTGGAATTAAAAGGAATAATCATATCGTAAAATATAAAAATAATTTCAAAAAAATAAAAATGAAAAAGTATGATTTGTTCTATTTTAAAATGTAAAAAATAGAGATAGCCTCAATTACTGTTGAGAGTTGTGATATACTGATAGTTCACAATCGATGTTAACTTTTTATAAGATATATGTGTTACTACACTTATTATCGATTGATTTTGAGTTGGAACCCTATGTATTCTTAACATAGTATTAGAGTAGTTGAAAATGCATGTTGAGAGTTATCTCATATTGAGAGTTTACAAGTTTTGTTATTTATTTATAAGACATATGAGTTTTGAGTTGAAATATCTTGTTATCTTAATAATTACTGTAGAATTGAATCGGATGTTCGCGTTGACCCCTCTACGTCGATATAAACTTTTTTAGTGTCAATATCGAGAGCTATCACTTTCAAAATAAGTATACATTAATTTATTTTAGGGATATTTCTTAATTAATCACGCATCATACATGATGTCATATGATATATCAGTCTTCTCGGGTAAAATTTCCTCAAGAATCGAACCATCATGTACCGAACATAGTGGCACCGAATATGATGAATACCGAGCACATGGTAGACGACAACAGTTAAACCCTCCTCAGGATTCTAGTCAAAGATTAGCGGAAGACTCGGTGATAACCAACAAATTAACCGGCGGAGATAAATGTGCATTAATGGGGTACGGATTTTTCGCACATACTCGCCACAATCAAAGGAGACGGGTTCCTAAGCTTCCCGCCAAGTAAACACAGGAATCGAGCCTATAAACACCCACTGAGAGTCTCATTTGAAGGGTTGGACTTTTTATTAGGGATGGCAATGGGACGGGTCCAAACCCGGACCCGCATTGAACCCACCCCGCCGGGGCGGATCTGGACCCGCTTCAACCGGGTTTGGAAGCGGCGGGGCGGGTTCGGCGGGTCCTGGGATTGGCCGAACCCGCCCCGGACACGCCCCGCTATAGATTTTTAATTTTTTTTTAAAAAAAATATGATATTGATTATACAATTTACTTCTTTGATTGAACAATAAAGTGTCATTATTTAATTTTATATCAAAATTCATGTGTTCATGAAAAAAGTTGGATATTTTGAAGGAAATAAGAGCAAATTAATAAATAATTATTAGTTTAAAGATAGTTTACAATGTTTATTATAAATATTTACTAGAGAAAACATGAAATTTAATCACAAAACTCAACTTTTGTGTTTCAAAATTGATTTCTAGCTAAATTTTTTTTTAATAAAAATAAAAATAAAAAAAAAACTGGAACCGGGGCGGGGCAGGGTAAACCCGCTGGGTTCGCGGGTCTAAGCGGGGCGGGCGGGGCGGGTTTGGGGTTTATGTGTAGCGGGGCGGGTCGTGGGATTGGCCAAACCAGTCCCATACACGACCAGTTGCCATTCCTACTTTTTATGCATAAAAGATTCCGAAAAGAGCATAATTATTCTGTTCGGTCACCTCTGTTATTTTTTCACATATTATTGTGTAATAATTTGGTGGTCATATATTGCGTCAAAAGTCCTGTAATAAATCGAGATTGTGATAGTACAAATTATACTGGAGTAGATCCCGTTGTTTTTCCTTCAATTCGTGGGTTTTGCACGTAAAAATCTTGGTGTCTTCCCTTTATTTTTCATAAACATTTGATTCTACCAAATACGCAAAAATAAAGGATCACGTCATTGGCGTCATCTGTGGGAAATCAGAGCAAAGACGTTGAAGTAAGAAGATTTTAGTAAAAATCCAAGACGATATGGCTAGAAGTAAGGGTCGGGGGCAAGCTTCGAGGAGGATTATGCCAAATCCCTCCCATATTCATGCCCGGAGCCAGAAGAAGGAGCAGAAGGTGCATGATCATCTCAGAATGTTTCTCGGGCATTTCCTACTGGAGGATACCCATGGAAAAATTAACGGAGGTAATTGTCAGGACTGTAGGGGAAGTCATGAGGCAGTTTATGACTCGTCCCCATCGAGAAAAGACCATAGAGGAAGAAGACGATTCGGCCTCCACAAAGAAGTCAGAAGAAGAAATTAAAGAGGCGAAAGATCTTCCCAGTCATTTGGATGATGAAGCTGACAAAACTTTACATCACCAAATGGAGGATTTAAAGGACGAGCTGCAACAGATGCGCAACAAGATGGAATGACGTATTTACCCAGCACGGAGGAGCACCCCATTTGCTCTCCTTGTTATTGATGATCCCCTGCCCCAAATTTCAGAACTTTAAATGTGGGGAATTATGATGGTAGCACAGATCCGGAGGAGTATCTATCCCGATTCGAGAACGATTCACTCCTTCACCAACTCACAGATGGAGTAAAATGCAGAGTCTTCTTGACTACACTTGCTGGCGCTGCTCAATCCTAGTTTAACCAATTACCGTCAGGGATCATAGATTCTTTCCCTAAATTTAGCTCCTTGTTCCTTCATCAATACGCGAGCAGTAGGAGTTGCAAAAGAATAGCCTTGAGTCTGTTCGTGCTCAAGCAGATAGAGAAGGAATCCCTTCGAGATTTTTTGAAGAGATTCAATCAAGCATGCCTTGATGTCCCTCATGTTACCTCCGAAATACTGGTAAGCCTTAGGGACTAAGAGAGGGAGATCTGTTCAGATCTTTGGCGAAGAAGCCACCTTCGCATTATGACGAGTTGCTGAGGAGAGCTTCTAAATACATCAATTTGGAAGAAGCCAAGAAGATGAAGCAGAGAAAAGAAGCAAAAACTGGTGGTGAAATCAATAGGAAGGATAAGCAAGTGGAACAGCCCAAAAGGAACTTTGACCAGTACCTTCCGATGAGATCTCATCGGGAAGTAGCCATGAGTCAGATTATGATGAAGAGGGGTCGGGGAGGATCTTATAGAGTAGGGCCATTCCGACGAGGGCATTTCTGAGGAGGAAGAGCTGATAGGTGTGATGGAAGCCAAGGACCCAACGATGGATTAAGTGGCACAATCCCTTCCTCGGAATAACGCTAATCCTGGAAGAGGGACGCCTTAGCCAGTCCCGTGGGCAGTTCTGGGAGAAAGATCAGAGGATGGTAACCGGGCCATGGGAGAAGGGGCCTTAAACAATGTTCATAACCGAGGAACTATACATATGATTTCTGAACGAATATCATGTGGAGATTCAAACCGAGCAAGAAAAAATCATGCTCGAAAGCTCCAAATATCATCCATCGATCCAACTTACACACCCGAGGGTCCTTACATAGCTTTCGGACCTGCAGATCTACAGGGGATCCACTTCCCCCATGATGATGCACGGGTTATCTCTGCACGGGGGAAGTTGGGCAAGTAGCAGGGAGTCAAAGCTCGTTGAGAAAGTGTTATGTACAAAAGTTGAGGCAGGAGAAGGAAAAGAAAAGAGAAGGAGGCGAGCGAGGAGACAATAGTAAGATGAATCGTGAAAAACTGGAGGCAGAGGAGCGAGTAGTTCCCGAAGAAGAATTTCTTAATATCGAGTTGGGTCATCCTACTAGAACTACCAGAGTAGGATCCCAGCTAAATCCAGAGTTACGAAGAAAGGTGATTGATTGCTTAACTCAGAATGTGGACGTGTTTGCTTGGAGTACCTCTGATTTAGTCGGGGTAAAGCCTAAGATTGTCGAACATTATCTTAATGTGGAACCCAGTGTTCGGGCAATTAAGCAGAAGAGGAGACATTTCGGGCTCGAGAAAGATGCAATCATCGCTAAACAAATGGAAGAACTATTGAAAGCGGGCCACATACTGAAGATTGGTTTCCCTACATGGCTCTCGAACGTGGTCTTAGTACCCAAGACATGAGATAAGCGGAGGATGTGTGTAGATTTCTGGGATGTGAATAAATCATGTCCCAAAGATTGTTACCCATTGCTGATGATCGATCAATTATAGATTCTACTGCAGGACACGAGTTGCTCTGTCTTATGGATGCTTATCAGGGATATCATCAAATCCCTTTGGCGCGAGAAGATCAATCAAAGGTCAGCTTTGTAACAGCGGGATGAACTTTCTGTTACGTGGTAATGCACTTTGGACTAAAAAACGCCAGAGCCACTTATCAAAGGCTGATGGATAAAATGTTCAAAGATCAGATATGACGGAATGTGGAAGCACATGTAGATGATGTCTTGATTAAGAGCAAAAAGGCACAGAATCTGATCGGAGATATGGAGGAAGTCTTCAGCACTTTGAAAAAGTTTGGCATGAAATTAAATCCTGCAAAATGCACCTTCGGAATTCATAGTGGGAAATTCTTGGGATACATGGTAACAGAGAGAGGTGTTGAAGCCAATCCCGAGAAAATCTGTGCAATTCAGGAGATGAATCCTCCTGGGACATTGAACGAAGTACAGAGGTTGGCAGGAAGAATGGCAACGCTTAGTCGATTCATATCACGATCAGCTGATAGGAGTTTGCCTTTCTTTAAGGCATTGAGGCAGGGAGTTCGATTCGAGTGGAATGATCAGTGCCATAAAGCATTCGAGGACTTGAAAGAATACCTGGCTCAATTACTATTAATGAATAAACCCGATCATAATGAAACACTCCTCGTCTATTTGTCTGTAACCGAGGAAGTAATCAGTTCAGTATTGATTAGAGAGAGGTCAGGACAACATCACTCAGTGTATTATGTCAGCCGAGCTTTACAAGGGGCCGAACAGAGATACCCTGGAATCGAGATGGCGTTAGCCTTAGTAACCACCGCGAGAAGGCTTCGACCATACTTTTTATCTCATCCCATCATGTGGTGATGAGTACTCCTTTGGGAAAGCTCTTGTCTAAGGCAGAAATATCGGGGCGAATGGTGAAATGGGCCACTGAACTGAGTGAATTTGGCATTACTTATCAGCCTCGAACTACCATCAAAGCTCAAGCCTTGTCAGATTTCTTGGTGGAGGTGACTCATACTCCTGAGGATAAGGAGTGGAATTTGTTTGTGGATGGGTCATCCACTCAATTGGGAAGTGGTGCGGGAGTTGTACTCATCAGTCCCGAAGGAGAAGAAATCAGGGTAGTCATCCAGTTCGGTTTTCATTCCTCAAATAATGAAGCTGAATTTGAGGCTCTTATCTCGGGCTTTCGAGTAGCGTTGGATGCCGGAGTTTGGAAAATAAAGGCATTTATTGACTCAATGTTGGTTGTTCAACAGGTGAATGGGATGTACAAAGTAAAAGAAGAAAAGTTGAAAAAATATGTGGAGAATGATTGGCGCTAATGACTCAATTCCAAGAGGTGGAACTAAGGCAGATACCGAGGGAAGAAAATGATCGAACCGACGAACTTGTGAAATTGGCTAGTTCAATTCATGAGTGGAAGAACAGGAATGTACTAGTGCAAGATCTTTTAGTCTCCCATGTAGCTGTCAACAACATAATGAATCTGGAACTGTGTATTGAGTCTGATTGGCGAGAGCATATTACTAAGTTCTTGAAGACAAAGGTTTTGCCATCTGATCCGAAAGAGGCTGCAGATGTGAAAAGAATGGAGAATCATTTTGTGTTGGCAGAAGACAAGTTATTCAAAAAAGGATTCTCAACTCATTTTTTGCAATGTACTTCAATACAAGAATGAGAACACTTGCTGAAGGAGATTCACGAAGGTTGTTGTGGAAATCATCTGGGAACCAATATGTTGTTTCAGAAGGCTCTTCGAGCTGGATATTACTGGCCCACAATGAAGAAGGATGCCGAGGGAGTTGTGAAAAAATACAACAATTGCCAGAAACATTCAAATTTATCTCATGTGCCCGTAGAGGTAATTAACAACAGTATCATTTCCTGTCCTTTCGACCAAAGGGGATGAACATTGTTGGACCTTTTCCCCCCGCCCCCGAACAAAGGAAATTTCTTCTGGTAGCGGTCGAGTATTTCATAAAATGGGTAGAAGCCGAACCCTTATCCAAGATAACTGAAGAAGAAGTCATTAGATTCTTATGGAGAAGCATAGTGTGTCGATTCGGAATACCGAGGAGAATAATTTCTGATAATGGAAGGTAATTTCAGGGTAGAAAAATACAAGAATGGTGCAGTGATATGAAAGTCAAGCAAGTATTCAGATCAGTAGCTTACCCGCAAGTAAATGGAATTAAGACAAGATTGGAAGGAGCTCGAGGGGTGTGGGTAAACAAATTACCTTGTGTTTTGTGGGCATACCAAACAACTCCCCGAATATCTACAGGGAAAACTACGTACAGCCTAGTGTATGGTTCAGAGGCCCTTGTCCCGGCAGAAATTGGAGTTGAGTCCCTCCGGATACAAATGTTATAATCCGAGCAGAATAAAGATATAAGGAAACGGGAGTTAGATGTGATTGATAGGTTGAGAGAACGAGCTGTGGCGAGAACTGAAATATATAAAGTGAGGATTACCAATGCCTACAATCGAAGGGTTCGCCCAAGAGCATTTCAGGTCGGAGACCTGGTTTTACGAAGAACAAATCCTGCTGGCGAGGTGAAGAAACTAGCACCCAAGTGGGAAGGTCCTTATAAAGTCAAAGGGGTGATCGGGAGAGGATCGTACAGACTGGAAGACCAGGAGGGTTGGGAGCTGGTGAGATCTTAGAACATTCATAATTTAAAGAAATATTTCGTTTAACGTTTCATTATTGTTTTTATTTATGAATTTATTCTCAATGAAATGAAATTATTTTTATAAAACCTTGTTGAGTTTACCCGTGGAATCGGGATGTTTGGTCCACGTTTAAACATATAATTGACTAAGTGATTGTGCTCGGGGTAGTGAGCTTGTTTGGAATTTTAATGATTTACTCGTGGGATCGGGATGTTTGGTCCATGTTTAAACATAAAATTGCCTAAGTGATTGTGCTCGGGGTAGCGAGCTTGTT
Organism: Haberlea rhodopensis; assembly: GCA_907163345.1. Lineage (NCBI taxonomy): Eukaryota > Viridiplantae > Streptophyta > Magnoliopsida > Lamiales > Gesneriaceae > Haberlea > Haberlea rhodopensis. The sequence goes on from CAJQUN010000104.1 coordinate 515,303, forward strand.
CGGAATTTTAATGATTTACTCGTGGGATCGGGATGTTTGGTCAACGTTTAAACATAAAATTACCTAAGTGATTGTGCTCGGGGTAGCGAGTTTGTTCGGAATTTTAATGATTTACTCCTGGGATCGGGATGTTTGGTCCACGTTTAAACATAAAATTGCCTAAGTGATTATGCTGGAGTAGCGAGCTTATTCGGAATTTTAATGATTTACTCATGGGATCGGGATGTTTGGTCCACGTTTAAACATAAAATTGCCTAAGTGATTGTGCTCGGGGTAGCAAGCTTGTTCGGAATTTTAATGATTTACTCGTGGGATCGGGATGTTTGGTCCACGTTTAAACATAAAATTGCCAAAGTGATTGTGCTCGGGGTAGCGAGCTTGTTCGGAATTTTAATGATTTACTCGTGGGATCGGGATGTTTGGTCCACGTTTAAACATAAAATTGCCTAAGTGATTGTGAACGGGGTAGCGAGCTTGTTCACTTTATTCGTGGGATTGGATGTCTGCTCCATTTTCTAAGCTTAAATGTATACAAGTATTGGGGATCGGGATTTTTGAACATAAAAAGGAATAAAGCCATTTGTTATTCAATCAAGGAAATAATACATCGGAACAAAAACAAGAAAAGAAAAATAACATTCATAATCTATGGCTGAAAGAATTCCTCAGGAAGGCTTTCCAGAGCAGCTTCAACATCAAGAAAATCCTTCAGAATTCCTTCAGGAGAATAACCCTTTGCCTCAAATTGGCGGACACAGGCCCCAAACCCGTGATCAAAAAATTTGTGGCGCGATCCGCCACCATGTCGCTGAAATCTGAGGACTTCAAAAAGTCAGCCCTCTTCGCAAGCCAAAACTCCTCCATCTAAACATCTAGCGAAGTTTCTCCTGGGCCAGTTGTTCGGATATGGATTTGTATTGCTCCGATAAAGTCTTATTGACCTCATCTACTTCAGCCGACCTCTTGCGCACTCTCTCAAGAGCAGTCTGAGTCTCATCCCGAGCGGCCATCATCGCAGAATGCCGATCTTCCAGTAGCTTTATGGACTTCTTCAAATCATCGCACATATTTTCAAGTTGATTGATTTGCTTCTGGTGATTAGCATCTGCTGATCGAACCGAATGAAATCGGGTGAGAAGTTCACCCGCCATCATGTGGGCCTGCATAAGAACGCAAGAAATGAGTATACCGAAGACTTAGAAAATTATCAATAAAGAATAGTTACCTGGGTGAAAGAAGTGGATAATTCATTCACCAAATTACTGAAGGCCAACTCCCCGAGATATTTGCGGTCGGCGGAGTTGGGAGAGTGACATAGGATGTATTGGGAGGTCTTGGGGTCTGGTTACTCCAGGAGAGGGATATTGGGAGAATAGGTCCAGGGTGGTATGTGGTATCTCGAGGTGGGCCGAGACTCGAGGTGGGCCGAGAAGCGCTCGGACCACCTGGAGCAGGTTGAGAAGACGCTCGGAATACAGGGGGAATGAGGGAAGAAGATGTTTTCTTAAGAGAGGGGTTTTCAAGGAAGAACCCTGGCCCTCGGGAATGACCCTTTTTTCGGCGCTGAAGAGTCAGGGCCTCCTCAGGAGAAGCCCTCTCATCAGATGGAGAGGTAGGCTCAACAGATGGAGGAGGGGCGGGAGTAACAGCAGTTGCAGAAGCCTGGCCTTTCTGATATTTGGCTTTCAGCTTCTCGACCATCTTGGCTTTCATTTTTGTTTCTGAAAAAATAATAAAAATAATAAGGAAAGATTAGTCCAAGCATAACAAGCTGAATATACAAACAAATGAGAATGCTCATAAGCACTCACCGAGGGGCATTTTCAAGGATGCACCTTCGGGCTCATCTGGAACAAGTATAGCAGTCCGTCGTCAATCAGCTCCACTAGGTTAAAACACTGATCGCCAAGCTTACGACGAACCAATAGACACTGTTCCTCCTCAAGGTATCCCTTGATTGATTTGCCCCTCGGGAGATTTCCCTCCACTCCATGGGGCAATCCAAAGGCTGGAGTGGACGAACAAAAAAGTATAATTTTTTCCAATTTTTCGACGAGGGGTAGTTCTTGAGGAAACCAACCCCTGTTCGAGAAGAAAAATAAAAGAGCCCGATCTCTTTCTTATTTAATTGAAAAAAGCAGTGAAAGAGCTTAGGAGTATGGTCTATATAAAAAGGAAAATAGCCATTGGGGGCAAGTGGGGACGAGATCCCGAAGGGGGAGCAATAATAGAGGTCTCCTCAGAAATCTTACACTTACTACGAATGTTAGTCAGGTGCTGATTTGATTTAATCCCGGATTCAAAAATTTCGAACCAAGGAACGTGGGCCTTCATTAAATCTTGCTCTGTAGCAGCTCGTTGCTCGTCTCTACGAGCAGCTGAGGCAGCGAAAGAGATTAGTATCTCCTCACTATCAGATGAGGAGGATGATCAAGGAGAGGGACTAATAACACCCTCCTTATTGAACTTTTCTATCAACTTTAATGAGGAGTCATCTGAAGATGAAGCCATACTTGATAGATAGAAGCTGGAGGTTATCAAAGACAAGTTGCTCGGTCGTCTAGTGCTAGCTCGGAAGCAGAATGCAGCAAAGTGAAATAAATGAAAAGAGTGGAGGAGTATTTATAGATGGGACCACGTGAACAATCGTCAAATTTGCGCCGTCCAAAATAATGGAATGGACGGTTATAAATATGCCTCGGGAAATGAAACGTCGCACGACATTTGAAATTTTCTAAGCGGGACAAAAGAGCGACAAAAATCCCCGAGCAGGTCAATATTAGGATTTTACCCGAAGATAATAAAACAAGACTTCAATGATCTCGTCTTGCTTTACTTCAGGGGGTGAGGTGATGTCATATGACATATTGGCCTTCTCGGGTAAAATCCTTTCAAGAACCGAACAGTCATGTACCAAACAGAGTGGCACCGAACAAGATGAATACCGAGCACATGGTAGTCGAACAACTGTTAAACCCTCATCAGGATTCTAGTCAAAGATGAGCGGAAGACTCGGTGATAACCAACAAATTAACCGGCGAGGATAAATGTGGATTAATGGGGTATGGATTTTTTCAGATATACTCGCCACATTACCGCCACAATCAAAGGAGACGGGTTCCTAAACTTTCCCGCCAAGTAAACACATGAATCGAGCCTATAAATACACGCTGAGAATCTCATTTGAAGGGTTGGACTTTTTATGCATATACTTATTCTTTTCGGTCACCTCTGTTATTTTTTCACATATTCTTGTAATAATTTGGTGGTCATATATTGTGTCAAACATCCTCTAACAAAATCGAGATTGTGATAGCACAAATTATACTGGACCAGGTCCCGTGATTTTTCCTTCAATTCGAGGGTTTTTCACGTAAAAATCTTGGTGTCTTCCCTTTATTTTTCATAAACACTTGATTCTACAAAATACGTAAAATAACGGATCACATCAATACATAAATTACAATATGAAATAAGATTTAAACAAAGTATTTGCATATAATTGATAGCTTGAGTGTAGGGTTTTTTTTTAAATAAATAACCTAAATTTAAAAAAAAATTAACAAAATAACCTAAATTTGAGGGGATTATCAAACTAACTCAAGTCGCCAACTGAAATATCGACTTAAAAAAAAGTTACCAACTCAGTTGGCGACTTCCAAAACAATATTTTTTTTAAGAAAATCAGTTGGCGACTTTTTTAAAAAAAAACTATTTTTTTAAGAAGTTGGCAACTTCCCTAAAAAAAAAGCTTTTTTGTTAAATTTGGGTTATATTTAGTTAAAAAAACCCGTGCGTGAAGTCTCAATAATCTCCCATAGTTTATTCCTTTTCTTCCGTGAAGTTGACGTTAAATGTGGTGTAAGATCTTGGTCAAAAGCCCACCTTCATTAAAATATTCCTACTCAGATATGGTTATAAAATATTTGCTCTCTTTTTTTTGGTCAATCTCCATTTTAAAATAATATAATCTCGTGCCCCTTAAATTCTCTTCCCAAAACTTGGCTTCCATATTTTTTAATCCAAGTTACGTATATCGCAGTTGGCGATTTCCTTAAAATAATTTTTTTTTTAGAGTTGCAAGACTCATTTGACGACTTTCAAAAAAAATTATTTTAAGCAAGTCGCCAACTGAGTTGACAATTTCTTTTAAAAAAATTATTTTAAGGAAGTCGCCAAAAAAAAGATTTTTTTGTTTAGAAAGTAGCCAACTCAGTTGGCGATTTCATTTGAAGTTGCCACCTCAGTTGGCGACTTGAGTTAGTTTGATAAATCCTGTTATTTTAGGTTATTTTGTCAAATTTTTTTAAAATTTAAGCTATTTTATTAATAAGCAATAAGTTGGCGTATCAAGAGATTTTGCTCTAATTTAGTCGTTGAAGTGATTAATATTTTTACTAAATCCATTTAAAATAGTAAATAAACTCCTATTTGAAATACCATAAAAGCCCCCATATTGTATACTTCTTGATTTGAGACCATTCGATGGATATTAATGTTATTATATATTGTTTGATACATGGATAAATTATATATATACATCCTATAGTTTTCATAATTATTATTTTAGCCTTCGTAGTTTAAAAAATAATGTCCACCTCAACTGCAATGTATTTTTATGTCAAATATTAGGGAAAAAGGATGTAATTCTCCCTTAATTCGTTACAAACTAGAGTTTGTGAATTCGTAATACAATTATTTTACAGGAGATCTATCTATTATATCTTAATTTTCCTTAAATATATAGATAACACATATATTTTATATATGATTTACCCTATTTTTATTCAATTAATAATAGGTATTACATAAGTAATGGCCCATTATTAATGTTCAATATTGAAAATTTAAGAATAATTCTAGATAACAAAACCAATGTTTTGACTCAGTCCAATAAAATATTCACCATTGAAAAAGTCTTGGTCTTGCTTGCTAAATAATAGAATGATTCGTATTGACTGGCAACTCATGGCTCGAATAATTTAGTTGACCTTATAATAATATTTGTATTTTATTACTCCACGATAACAAAACTATATAATACTTTTATTTTATTTATATCACTTATTTTAATATGTTTGTATACACATTTAATCTCGTAAATCCCATACCGAGATTAATTTTATTTAGAAACGTGAACAACATATATTAAATACTAAATTAAATTATTAAAAATTGTATTAGAAGAAAAGGGATAATTTATATCATTAAATATCATGATATGATTTCTAGTTTGAGTAATAACGATGTACTATTATGTTTTGGAATAAATTATTTATTAGCTCGAATCTTTGACAATAAATTTAAATTTTGTTATTTGGAATTAATCTCATTTTGTCCCTATTTGCTGATGTAATTTTGAAATAATTGAATTATCAGGGATAATTTAACATTTAATAAAGAAGTTTACTCATTGGCATTTCAAACAAATTAACACAAAATGATTTTTTTAATTGGACAATTGCGTTGAAAATTGGAAATAAGGAAAACAAAAATAGAAAACTTAGGGATAAACTTGAAACTGAAATCATGTGGAAAACTAATTTGGCCATATTCTTCCAAAAATCGAGATAACCAGACCAATTTAAATTTAAAATAATAATAATAATAATTAATCTAATCGAAATGGCATGAATAAACCAAATCAAAATAATCGATGTTATTTTTTTTAAATCATGGGGAGGGGAGATTTGTTATTTACAAGACTCAAATTTGAGTCAATCCCACTTTGAGGATGGTGACAACTATTAGGCTAGGTCTTTGGTGTCAATAGTCGATGCTCTTTGAACAAGCTAACTGGTTTATCTCAATAAAATAAAATAAAAAGTGAACCAATTTAATTCGATTTATTATTTCGGTTCAACCAGTTTTTTGCACTCCCACGACAAATCTAGATCTGTATTTGAAATTTGATTATTGACTGAATAACAGAAACCTTGAAACTGGAACCTATCAATGCGTTCCATACCATAAATCCATGTCAACGTCAACTTTAATGTGCGAAGTTGGACCAACATAAAAATAATAGTAGAGCCACTTAAACTAGTAATTGCAAATTTTTAAAAAATCCAAATAAATATTTGAGGTGTCAAAATTCAATTTCACGTAATTGTTAACTAGTGAATTTCGATACTAAAAATATAATTTTTGTTTTCTAAACATTTGAAATAACTAGCTTAAATGGATCTAAGTTTGAGTATGTCAAGCGATGATCGAATGCGACGATAAATCTTCGATAAAAATACAAAATCGAGTCAAGATGATGCAAAGTGTTACAATTCATGAAAGCTGGGGATGTAAACTGTAATTTTTCAAACAATGGTTGCAAAGTAAAATTTGGACCAAACTATAGGATGGTTCGTGTAATTTTCCCTTATTATAATTAATAATTCCATGTTGTATCCGCTAAGGAATTGAATTCCCCGTAATTTCTGTTAAGACCAAGTTTTTTATAAAGTTAGAAAATTACAAAGAAGTAACTTTTCGAATAAAATAGATTTGCAAGCAACTAAAGAACGATAAAACGATCTCACTAAAAGTATTATCACAACCTTTAACCCAACAAATTCTATCCGGAAAGGAAAATTTCAGAAAACCTAGAGATATTGCCTCTGAATTAGAAGGTCATCTACTTGTTCCAAATTCCTTAGGACAAAAAAGTGTGATCTTCAAATATCGAGCGACGATGCAACAAACAATTTATCTTCAATTAAACCAAATTGAACCGCCTCCCAAAATATATCTGTGTATCAAAGAAAAATGGTGAGATGACTCCGCCCGTAGGCGAAGCCACTCCGACGCTCAAGTCAGTATATATTTCAATAGAAAAGTATTGAAATTGTAGACTTTTGCATAAGTAATCGCGTAAGTAATCGTGTACCTGAAAGACGGTTATGAAAGATAATATACAAGGACCCAATGTGTGTACTTGCAATGGTTAGAATGTTGAAAAGCAGGGTGAAGTTTTTTACTCTTAACTAATTATAGGCAATACTCATGAAGTCCGTCTGATCCACACTAGACCAATGAATCAATGCCAGTTAAGTTTGCTGGTATTTTTGGGAGCTATCTTTGGGAACAAGATCACTTACCATCTTTCTCCACCACCCCTGTTACCCAGGCATCCTCATTCCCCAAAACCAAATGGAAACTTGCTCTTCATAAAGGCATCCAAAGTGAATCCCTACAAGTTATACCTTACAGCCAAGTATAGTGTCTCTGCATTTCCTGCAAGCAAATTTGTATAATGTCTACCCTCTAAAAAATAGAGAAAGAAAGAGGAATTCCCTCATCACTAGATCTTCCAAAACGCTGTACGCGCCAGTATTCATCTGTACCAACTTAAATTCAACCAAATCTTTTTAAATCGATGGATGCCAAGTCTGCTTAAGTTCCTACAACTTATAAGAATAAATTGGAAGATAGACTAAGGAAATGTAATTAAACAAATATATAAAATTGCAAATATTCAATCAGCAGGCATTCGTTTTTTCATGTTCTTGTTACTACATGAATACTGTGTATAGGGCTGATGGCTTTTAGCATTTTTTGGAATCTGGCAATCGTCATGAATCAACAGAAACTACAATCCAAGTCCTCAGATTACATCCGTGATATCTCCCCGGTTCACTAATTATATCAGTAGTTCATTGTCATGACTATTGAGGGGACCACAAATACAAATCAGAAGCTCCAGCTGCTTGGAGGCCATCCCCAACTCTCCAACCAGAACTTATCATTATCTCTTCAATCAGAGGTCATCACGAGCTCTTCGTCTTGGCCATCAAGAGATCATCCTTAGCTCTTCAATCAGAGGTCTTCATGAGCTCTTCATCTCGGTCAACATGAGCTCATCATTAGCTTATCCATCGGATGTCATCATGAGATCGTCACCTTGATCATCATGAAATCATCAAGTCTTTAGGAGGTCATTTACGATTCAGGAGATCATCTTCAACTTTTTAGGAGGTCTTCAACTCTTCAGGAGGTCATCATCAGCTCCTCAGCCAGAGCTCATCCTCAGGTCTTCAATCAAAATCTTCCTTTAGGAAGATGTCATCATCAGCTCCTTAGCCAGAGTTTATCATGAGGTTTTCAATCAAAAATCTTCAAGAAGTCATCCTTAGCTTCTCAGATCTTCAGTAGAGCTCATTTCCAGTTCTACTCATAAGATGTAGGTCATCATCACATATTCAATAGAGCTCATTCTTAGCTCATCATATAAAGATCATCCCAGCTCTTCAGTAGAGCTCATCCTCAGCTCTTCAGATGGTAATCTACCTCGGAGAGCTCATCATATAGAGCTCAGCATCACCTATTCAGTAGAGCTCATCCTCAGCTCATCAGATGGCGATCATCGCAGCTCATCAGATGGCGATCATCGCAGCTTTTTAGTAGAGCTCATGAGATGGCGATCATCGCAGCTCATCAGATGGCGACCATCGCAGCTCTTTAGTAGAGCTCATCAGATGATGATCATTCTCAAGTCATAAGATGGAGGTCATCATCACCTATTCAGTAGAGCTCATCCTCAGCTCATCAGGTAAAGATCATCTCAGCTCTTCAGTAGAGCTCATCCTCATCTCTTCAGATGGTGATCTAGCTCGGAGAGCTCATCATATAGAGCTCATCATCACCTATTCAGTAGAGCTCATCCTCAGCTCATCGGATGGATATCATCGCAGCTGTTCAGTAGAGCTCATCAGATGATGATCATTCTCAAGTCATAAGATGGAGGTCATCGTCACCTATTCAGTTAAGCTCATCCTCAGCTCATCAGATGGCGATCATCGCATCTCTTCAGTAGAGCTCATCCTCAGCTCATCAAATGACGATCATCGCAGCTCTTCACTAGATCCCATCATAATCTCTTCAGATGGTGATCTACCTCGGAGAGCTCATCATATAGAGATCATCATCATCTATTCATTAGAGCTCATCCTTAACTCATCAGATAAAGATCATCTCAGCTCTTCAATAGAGCTCATCCTCAGCTCTTCAGATTGATGTACCTCGGAGAGCTCATCATCACCTATTCAGTAGAGCTCATCCTCAGCTCATCAGATGGCGATCAACACAGCTCTTAGTAGAGATCATTAGATGATGATCATTCTCAAGTCATAAGATGGAGGTCATCATCACCTATTCAGTAGAGCTCATCATCAGCTCATCAGATGGAGACCATCCTCAGCTCTTCAGATGGTTAACTACCCCAGAGAGTTCATCATATAAAGCTCATCATCACCTTTTCAGTAGAGTCTTAGCTCTTCAGACGGAGGTCATCCCGAGCTCCTCATCTTGAGGTCATCCTCAGCCTTCAAAAGGTCATCTCATCAGCTCAGTTCGAGCGCATCCTCAATTCTTCATAAGGAGGTCATCACCAGCTCTTCATCCCGAGCAATTCATCCTGAGCTCCTCCCAACTCTTCAGTTTCAGGTCATCCTCGACATGTTCAACCATCTGTTCAACTTTAGTTCTTCAGTTAGAGGTCCTACATAGCTCTTCAGCCCAAGGTTCGGGTAATGTTCCGCTAGCTCTTCAGCCACGTTTTTGGATTTCTTGTAATTTTTAATGAGATTTCTGTAAACATGGTATGTATAAATAATTTCTTGAAATTTTCAGGTTTGTAATGAGATTTCTGTATTGATTTGGGTTTCCCCCACTAGGGCTTGTAATGTTGAACTCAATTGTTATTGTATGAAAAAAATCAATTGTTATTGTATGAAAAAATTCCATTTTTATTGCTGTAAAAAAACAACTCCATACACCAAATAGTGTGAAATGTAGAATTTATTGTCACTCCTATTTGTTTTCATGACAGCAGCACTTAGACCCTCGCCAACCGAGGAAGATAACATCAAAATATCGCGTAAGTCTGCATTATACAGATTTAACCTACAGACAGTTGAATGATGAATTTGCATCCAGCCTGCAACAGACACTAACAACATCATAAGATCTCTCCAATTCATAAATGGTTGTTCTTATCACACAATCCAGTTTCCATGTGCTGTTTTTAAAATTTGGAAGCTGAAATTGCTTAGAGTTCTAGTATTTGAATATTGCAAATTTGGAGGAGGAAAGTTACCAAGACAGATTGGGAAGCTAATCAATCTTCGGAATTTGACCTTGCGGTCATGCATTTTGGATGAATTGCCAGCTTCAATTACAAATTTGATGAACTTGTGCACCCTAGATCTTTCTGGTTCATCCGACGTCCAAATACCCGATGTTTTCAAGAACATGCATCATATGAAGCACTTGTTCTTTCCTGACTATACAGCATTACAGAATCATCGATTAACTTTAGAGGCCCTCAAAGGGTTCATTATGTGACATGTCTCACAAAAATGAATAACCTTCGCGAGCTTGAGGCAAAGATACATGACAATTATTCCTTATCTGAAATCATCGATTACATTAACTCAAAATTGAACTTGCTCATGTGTAGCCTTATTATTCGTGAAGGTTGTCATTTAGAATCAACAACAGAAGAAGATTCAACAATATTGAAGAAGTTGATGACATGTTCGAATCTTCATTACCTCTCTATAGAAGTGGTTGTGAGGAATCTGCGGGGAGCATTTGATCCGTGCACAACCCCCCTCGTAATTTTTCCAAGGCTCATCAGTTTGGAACTGTTAGAATGTGAGATTGATGATATTGATATAATGAAGATATTGGGGCGGCTTCCATGTTTGAAACATCTACGTTTATGGGACAGATCCTACATAGGGGAAGTGATGATTTCTGAGGCAACGGGATTTCCTGAACTAGAAGTCTAGAAGATGGTGGTGAAGGAGAGGACTACTACAAAGTCGGCCATGTCCCTTCCATTATCCTGCTTTGAATGATTGGGAAGGTAATATTTAGTTCGCCTGTAGTTTCATTTATCTTCACTGCCTTGTAGTCTCATTTCAGTGTCTTAACTGAACTATGAATTCTAATTCTGATAGATATGCATTGCCGTTGGCCAAGTTGGAGGACAGTGACTTTATCTGTTTGCGTAGGAAGCTGCATTGCTTTTTTCCAGGCAGGGAAGTAAAGACGATTATTTGAGGATTTTGAACGAACTTGAGTAATCTTACATATTTCTTGCTGATGGTTTCAGATTTTAGATGATTGGTATCATCGACCATATTTTTAGATTCAAGATGTAGTCTAACCATTGATAACTGCTCAATATTTGGTGGTTCTCCTCGAATTTCAAGTGGTTGTACCGGAGCAGGAGCGGAGCCACGATTAAAATTTCGGGGGAGTAGATTGGAATCAAATCTTACTTTTGGTTAACATATTGAAACTCAGTTTTCTTTAAATTTCGATGCATAAGTTGTGGTGAAACTCATTTTGTAACTTTCTTGATTTCTATCAAATCCATTTCCCATGAAAATCACTTTTTTTTCAAGATCCCTCCAGCTGTTCGCAAGAGCAAGACGTTCAGGATCACAAGAGCAAGATCAATTTTCTGTAATCAAATTAGCTGGTTGCATAATTTCTTCTTCTTCTTCTTCTTCTTCTTCTTCTTCTTCTTCTTCTTCTTCTTCTTCTTCAATGAAATAATCAGATACAGATTGACTTCTCTTGTTCAAGATGTACAGATAACTATAACTATGACAAACATGGTTTTTATAATAACCTTATTTCAATTTTTTTGTTGAATTATAACCATCTATTTAAAAATATATAATACTAGAAAAATTCTTAAAATAAGTAGATCATATAACCGTAATCCTACTTTAGGATAGGACAATATTTGAAATTCAAGATATCGTATGTCAAAATCATATTATTTTCTTTATTCCACATTTATTTGATTATTTGGTTTATGTATATATTATATACACAAATCGTTGAATTTAAAAAGAATTTCATATGTTGAAAACTCCTCATCCAAGTTAAATGTGATTATTGACATTCAATAGTTTGATATTTTTTCTAAGGATAGTACCCTTAGGGACAACATCAAACCAACTAATCGTTTATCTTGATCGACGGGAGCTTGCATCTGGCGAAATATGCTGCAAACAAAAACACCACACCATTAAGAAAATTTAGGTAAAGATTGATTGGTAAAGCATTGGAATAAATAATTTAATTTAAGTATAAAACATAATAGTATTTTGTAAAACCATATTATGTGAGTTTGACAATGAGCTTCAGATTTATAACTATTTTGAATTTGTCTTTTTCTTTTCACAAAAATAAAATCAATTTTATATAAATATTAATTAAAACCCTTGTGAGATAAACTTACATGGATCTTTTGTCACTAAATGGCCAACGTCGTTGAAGCAAATGCGAGACACGGAGTAATAAAGACTAAGCACATACTTGATACGATATTTAGCACTTTTACTATAACAATCGCCACGACGTTTTAGGTCACGGTTGTAATATTGTATGTGCCTACAATCGATGAGCTTATCGCGATTGCAAGCATAAATTATGGGTTTGTTTGATGATGCTCTTAAGGATAGTACCCTTAGGGGCATCATCACCATTCATTTGGAATCTTTTTTTAAAAAAAGAAAAAAAAAATTCCATATGGATGATGTATGATGCCCCTGAGGGCAGTGCCCTTCAGGGCAGCAATAGTGTTTCTTAAATTATGAATGCATCTAGCTTCGACTGCCCGACATCGCTTCTAGCCTCACATCACTGACGTGTTGGGGCCCTATCCTGCACCATTGTCATCATATGTATGTATACTAACTGCTAAATCTTTAATCATAATGAATTGTGGTAGGCTAATCGTTATATATACATAAATGGGATGCTAATTATTATATTTTGTAAAATTAAACAACTGGGAAGCGTTGGGCCCAAAAGAAATTGCTTGCATTGATTTAATGGTGTTTTCTTTTTTCAGTTTGTGATCCGAACTACTAGTATGAATTTATGATTAAAATTCGTATATTTTAATACATGGCATTTCGACTAATATAAAATATACAATATGCAATAGCCAAAGAATTTTAAACGGAGAGGGTAATATTGTATTTGGATGGATGGATTTAATTTGAACGGATGGTTTTGAATTGAGAATGGATTTGAAACTTAGATTTAAAATGACACTTATTTTAAATGCATTTCAAAATCCATTGTAAATTAGTAAAACGTTGGATTTGAAATATACCAAAAAAAATGCATCCGAACAATTAAATGGATTTGAAATTAAGAATTTGACATCAAATTACACGATCCAAATGCACCCTAAGTGTATTCATATATATTATCGATTACATTTGCTGGAAGTTGTCCTCGTCTATGTTGTACATGATTAATATTTTCGTAACTCATCATGACCAGAAACGGAGTCGCGATTATAATTGAGGGAGTTGCGAATTTTTTTTCTATAATTATATAAACGAACGGAATTCTGTATATTTTTTTCATTTTTTATTGAAAAAAATTGTGTAATGAATTATTGATTAATATTAATACAATATGTATTGATGTTAGAAATTTGGAAAATTACAAAACCATCCTATACAACAACAATACATGTAAAATAAGGGTTGTAGTTTTGGTTATTTAAGGAAGTAAAGTGATGCAACTAACATTTTATGAGACCAATTAAAATTTAATAGGCAAAATGGAACTAACTCTTTTGATTTTTGACAAAATTCATCCCAGTTCTGATTTTCCGAAATTAAGTTCAAATTAAATGTTGTCATCCTCAATTTCCTACTTATAGACCAAACCGAATGTGCTTAATTCAAACAAATCGATTTTTTTTACCAAACCAAAATGACGGACTCTTTTGTGAAAAATCGAATTAAGCGAATTCGGTCGGTACCCAAATTATCCGATATTTTTTTTAAAAAAATTAAAAATAGGGATTGATTTTAATAAAATAGAAATTTTAATCGATTAAATCAATTTTTAAAATCACTAACTGAAACCGAACCAATTTAACCATATTTTTAAATTAATGAATTGACCGAACCGAATTTCTGAATTAATTTGGTTTGGTCGGTTTATCCTAAAGAAGTGATTTATTATCATCCCCTCATTCTTTAACAACCATTAACCTTTTTCATTTCAGTGTAAATTGATGTTAATGACATGGTCAAAATGGCTTCCATTCCGGGCTTCCATTAATTCTCTATAATATCTCCACTTTTCCCGTACTATACATAGCCAAATAGAAGCAAGTTAATTAGTAACAATGAGTGAAAACCTAGCCAGAAGAAGAGCTAGAGATCATTAAGATAAATAAATAAAAAAATTTAACTGTGGAAAAAATGACAACTGAGGCACCGACTGCGCCAGTGGTGAAACAAGTTAAAAATGACAACTTGAAGAAGAACAGAATTCAGGTCTCCAACACAAAGAAACCATTGTTTTTCTACGTCAATCTTGCAAAGGTAGTCCAGTCCACTATTAGCTGAGAAATTTAAGTATTATTGGATGTTTAGTTTTTAATCGTGGTTAAATTTTAAATAATAATCATTAAGCTTTGATATATTTCTCTTTTATACAGTCGTTGTTTTTCTTTTATGCAGAGGTACTTACAACAGAATAATGAGATTGAGCTTTCAGCTTTGGGCATGGGTAACAATACATTTTATCACTTTATTTGCTCTTAATTAATCGTGTTAGTTTTTTTAAAAATAATCTCTCTTTTTCCTATTTTTTACACTTTCCCATGAGCCATTTTAAAATTTCGGGACTAGTTATTTATACCATGATTATAACACCTGTTGGAAATCGATAATTGCTCCTTGCCGAAAGAGTGATCGAAACACGACGTTTAAGTTATTGTACGATTTAAAAGATTTAAGTTGCATCGTTACCACGACAATCACTTGATCCTACAAGACCAATAACTTTATTCTAAAAATTAAAAATGATTTGCATATAAAAACAAATGTGGTGTATATCAATTATCATTTGCATCTAATTTTCCTTTTTTCCCATTTCCTAACAAAATTTGGACTATTTATGTCTCAAATTAATTATATTGCTTGATCTTAATTTTGCTATGATTTACAGCAATAACAACTGTAGTCACTATATCTGAGATTCTGAAGAATAATGGATTTGCTAAGGAGAAAAGTAAGTAAACATTATATTAATTCTTCAACGCTTTAATTCAAATAAATATTAGCCTATCTATAAAATTAACATAAAATTACAGAAATGATGAAGTCATTAATAATTGTTGTAGGTATTTTGACATCAACCGTGGTTATGAAAGACGAAGCCAAGGGCCGCATTGTTCACAAAGCCAGGGTACCTTTTCTTTTTCTTGTGCTTAATATGAACAGACAATATAGAGAACGAGATAGTTTAAATTTTGACCCTACTGAGTTTGTTTTTTTTTTTTAAACCGGACACTCCATATATATATTTGCCTATATAATAAATGTGGAAGGATTTACAATTTATGATGATTGTAATGAATAATACTATTCATTAAAATGTTTTTTTTAAAAAAAAAAAAAATTGTTCAGTTTTATTTTGTTGAATAAATTTTTTTTTTTTTTTTTTTTGTTAAATAAATTTTGTTTTTTGTTGATATGCGGGTTTGGCATGAATCGATTAGGAAAAAATATAACTTAATTAGTTGTTGAACGCGCAGCTTCAAATGTTTTGTTTTTTAAGTTTATATAATAAGATGTGCATAATTTGTTTTAAACAAAAGTTAGAGGTATTTATTTGGTTATTTTTTCCATTTAATTACTGTATCATGATCGTTTTTTTAATAAAAAAAATTGTTAAAGTCAGTAGTTTGAAATGTTATTTTTGATCAAATTAGGAAAAAAATGACCAACATGCTGATACAAAAAAACTAGTATAGATATACACATGGTATGGTTAAAATTTAAATTGTGAAATTCCCAGATGTGAAAATTCGAGTTAGTGTATCACACTGATTCCAACATCAATGACCCAATTCACTATGAGGAGTGTGGTCCATACACTAACATGTGGATGCCGTTGAATCTGATCTTAGTATAGGTCCAAATTCCCCCCTATATGTATATGTGGAGACCCTCCAACCCCCCTAAATTCACGCAAATTACATGGTATTATTTCTTCTCTCATTCAATGACTATAATTAACTTATTTTCATATGGCCTAAATTCATTTTAATATTGATCAGATTGAAATTGTTCTGGAGAAGTCAGAAAATTTTGAGTCACTAATGAATGCAAGCCAAGCAACGCAGCAGCAGCAAAGTGCAAATGAGAAGATTACTGAAAATAAACAATAAAATTGATACATCAAAGTACATTAGTGGTTTCTTCTTATGTGATCTAATGTTCATTGCCATTGTTACTTCCATTCTCATTTTGATCGACTCATTATCTGTATCAAGTTACATTACAACCACCCTTTTTCTCCACTCGTAGCAAATATACCATTGTTCAGATCTTGTGTATGTGGATGATGATACATGTGCATTATATTAACCGGGCATTGGCCGGGCCACGGTTTTTTTTTTAAACCGTGGTCATATCTACTATGACTCAACATAATCATATGTACCAAACGCAATATAAATTATGTAATAACTTACCTATCATCCACTAAAGTATATATCTATCAATTATCAGATGATACCAACCAAGTGATAGAGATAGAGATAAAGGTCAAGATATTTAATTTGCACTTAAATTTGAATTCCTAAAATCAAGCTTATCTCTTGTAATCATTTACAATCTTTTGTAATCTCTTTAAGATTCAGTTAGATTATAGATAATCTGTAAACTATTTATATTGCTCTTCATGAATGAAATACAGTATCATATTTTCCACCTTCTATTGCTCTTCATGGCATCAAAGCCTTGAACCTGACATACCTTCCTCCTTCTCCATCGCACGACTACTTCATAGCCTACCTCTCTCATTTTTTTTATTTTTTTTCTCTTCCCCACATGGCTGCCGTACACCAAGAATTTACCATACCCAATGAACATGAACCGACCAAACTATCCACTCCAACATCATCAAGCTCACACCCACCAACTATCTATCCTGGAAGCTGGAGGCTGTTCTCATTGGTTATGACCTATACAAATTCATTGATGGTTCTCACCCTTGCCCCTCTCCCACCATTCAGAAAACTACCGAGAAACTCTCGAATCTGGATTACTTTACATGGATTCGACAGGACAAATTGATTTTTGGTGCATTGGTTGGCTCTCTCACCCCTCCTCTAGTTCCGCTCATCCAACAAGCAACCACTACTTGTGACACTTGGATCACACTTGCGAACACCTATGCCCATCCCTCATGGGGCCACACTAAACAAATTAAGGATCAAATCAAATTTGCTGTCAAAGGTTCACAGAAAATCACAGAATACCTACAATTCATCAAAACACGGGTTGATGAACTAGCTGCACTCGGCAAGCCTATGGATCATGAGAATTTAATTAAGAAGATTCTCGATGGCCTTGATGATGACTTCAAGTCCATTATTGACTCAATTGATGGTCATGAATCTCATATCACCTTTGATCAACTCCATGAGAAATTTAACAAGGAACTCTCCTTGCGGCTTCATCAAACGCTCTCAATTTTTTGCCACACATGGGATTTCTCGTCTCACCACCCCATCTCACATGGCGTTTTTTGCACCGACAGACATCGGCGATCAATCGACATAATTCCGCGATCGATCGCGAGTGTTGCGCGATCGATCGGCGAACACTCGCGATCGATCGCGGAATTATGTCGATTGATCGCCGATGTCTGTCGGTGCGAAAAACGCCATTTTCACACAAAAATTGGGCATCGAGGCAGTAGTTTCTCGCTATCGATCGACGCGTATGGGCGATCGATCGCGAGACACCATATGTTGGAATTTTTGTTATTTTGATGGAATTTTGGTGGTGGACTATTATATGGCTTCTAATATTGAGTTGTGCAATTATGTAGAGCCTCTCCATGTGGCGGCATAACGCAGGGGATAAATTCTGAAACACCCCATTTTTTGGAAGAAAGGTACGTAGAGAGACGTATGAGCATCGACGATAACATGTATTTTTACATATTGGATTATGCATTGTGGTTGTATGAATTGGATGCTTGGTGCATATTATTGTGAGTCGTTGTTATATTCGAGTGATGATTATAATGCTTGCCGCTGTCATTTCGAAGCGAGGAATAGAATACTTGCCGATGTTGTATCGTAGCGATGGAATAGATATTTGCTGCTAATATGTTGAAGCGAGGATAATGTCGCTGTCATATTGAAGCGAGGGATATTATAATGCCGCTGATACGTCGAAGCGAGGGGTATTATAAATGCCGCTGTTATGTCGAAGTGAGGGGCATTAGAATGCCACTGTTATAACAAGACTGTGATTGGTTATTGGTAGTGATGGATCGGATATATGTCATGACATTTATTGAACTGTATTATAATCCGATGATTATGAATATGAGTTATGGAACAGGGACAACCAAGGAGAGCGAGAGCATGTTAAATGCATTTGAATACATGAAGTATTTTGTATTAACGGTTTATGCAATTTTACATTGCGATCATATTGTTGTGAATATGATTTATTATATGCTCATGGTTTGGGGTTGTTCCTGTAGGAGCTTTTGGCATGGAGGGCTAAGGCCAGAGTTGACGCGGTGAGCTGTGTGAGGGCTAGTGCTACTGGTATAGAAGAACATTGAATTCTTTTGTATTGTCTCTACTCAAGAGTAGTGTAAATCTATAGCTTTTACATTCATTTTGTTGAGAATGTAACTACATTCTTTTGGAATTTTATTTTTGGCACGTTAGCCTCAAGCTCATTATTTCAACATGAACCCTTATAATTTGATGCATGTATGATTAGCTCTCTTTATGCTCTTAGATTTCACTTAAGGTAGTGAGGCCTTGCAATCATGATACTTTCAGCCCTATTGTGAAACCAACAATTGTTCGCCTTATACACGGTCTTGCAACAAGCCGAGGGTGGACACTTCGCCAACTCGATGTGAATAATGCATTCCTTCAAGGCAATCTCACTGAGGATGTTTACATGGCGCAACCACATGGATTCATTGATCAAGACACTCCTCATCATGTCTGTAAGTTACGCAAGGCAATCTATGGCCTCAAGCAGACGCCTTGTGCTTGGTATCATGAGTTGCGCCAATTCCTTGTTTCTCTGGCTTCGCCAACTCTCATGCTGACACTTCCCTATTTATCCTCGCTAAAGGGGGCTCATTACTATATCTCTTGGTCTATGTCGATGACATAATAACTACTGGGGATGATACCGATGCCATGGACAAGTTCATCTCACTTTTAGCCCACATATTCTCTCTTAAGGACCTGGGCGATTTAACCTACTTTTTAGGTGTTGAAGTCATCTCTCATGATCATAGCGTCCTCCTGTCCCAGAAACGCTATATTATGGATCTACTTGCCCGAACCAAAATTGCTGATGCAAAGCCGGTCAACACCCAACTTGCCACCAACCCTACGCTTACTCTACACTCTGGGTCGGCACTCTCTGATCCCACTGACTACAGGGCCATTGTTGGCAGCCTACAATACTTGCTACTTACACGCCCCGATATTGCTTTTGTGGTAAATAAGCTTTCTCAGTTCATGCATCGACCTACCAATGATCATTGGAATGCTGCTAAGCGACTCCTTCGCTATCTTTGTGGCTCAGCTGATCACGGAATTACTCTTTATCGTAATTCTCCGATCTCCATCCATGCTTTCTCTGAAGTGGATTGGGCCGGCAACAAGGATGACTTCACATCCACTAGTGCATATATTGTATATCGTGGCTGTAATCCCATCTCTTGGAGCTCCAAGAAGCAGCACAATGTTGCACGTACGTCCACCGAAGCCGAATATCGCTCAGTTGCCACAACCGCTGCTGAAGTGTTGGCTATCCTCATTACTGTCTGAACTAGGCGTCAAACTCCCTCATTCACCAGTCATTTATTGTGACAACGTAGGTGCCACAAATCTTTGCTCTAATCCCGTGTTTCATTCACGCATGAAACATGTGGCCTTGGACTATCACTTCATTCGTGAGCAAGTTCAGACTGGTGTGCTGAGAGTCACTCATGTCTCATCGAAAGATGAACTGGCTGATGCACTCACCAAACCGTTGCTACGCACACACTTTCACCTACTGAAGATCAAGATTGGACTCACCGACCGGTGTGTTAAAGTTCTTGTGCAACAAGCTGATCTTCATCAATAATGATATAAGCTAAAAATGACATAAACGAAGAACAATATTGTGGAGAATTCTCTGCATGAAATTGATTGAAAAGAATGAATGATTGTTACATTGGAATACACCTATTTATACTAAACGAAACTAAGAATGAAAGTATTGCTATAAATGATAAATAAAATAATGACTCAGCACACGTGAATTGTGCTCACTCAACAAACTTTTCTCTCTCGTTTTCTGTTATTGACAGAGGGAATGTTTTCCAGTGCTCTTGTCTTCCACATGTAATCAGTTGCTTCTTTATCATCATTTCTATTTTCTTGATACTCCCCTTCAAGATGGGTATGTATGTTCAAAATACCCATCTTGGACAACAAAAATGTGAATCTTTCACTTGACAAAGCTTTGGTAAATATGTCAGCCAATTGATGTTTAGAGGAAATATACATTGTCTTGATCAACCCAGAGAGTACCTTTTCCCTAACAAAATGGCAATCCAATTCTATATGTTTGGTTCTTTCATGGAACATTGGATTCTTGGTTAAATGGATAGACGATTGGTTATCACAAAATAAAGGTATCGGTTGTTTTATATGTACACCAAAATCTGTCAAAATCTTTTGTAACCAAACCAACTCTGAGGTTGTATGTGCAAGAGCTCTATATTCTGCCTCAGCAGAAGATCTTGAGATGGTGTTCTGTTTCTTTGATCTCCAACTGACTAGAGAGCTTCCAATGAAAATACAGAATCCTGTAATCGATCTTCTGGTGTCAGGGCAGGCTGCCCAATCTGAATCACTGAATCCTTTAAGTTCTAATGATGCTTCGGATGAATAAAACAACCCTTGTCCTATGGTTCCATTCAAATATTTAAGAATTCTCTGTGTGGCCAACAAATGTTCCTTACTTGGTTTGTTCATGAATTGACTCAAAATACTAACCGAGTAAGTGATATCAGGTCTCGTTATTGATAGGTAAATTAATCTCCCAACTAAACGTCTATAATAAGAAGCATCATCTAAGTAACCTTCAGATGAGCTGGACAGTTTGTGGTTCTGTTCAATCAGTGTTGCAGAAATTTTGCAACCAAGCATTTCAGCGTCTTCAAGTATTTCTAGGGTGTATTTTCTTTGACACGCATGAAGTCCCTTGGATGATCTTGCAATCTCCAGCCCAAGAAAGTATTTTAACTCTCCTAAATCTCTCACTTTGAATTGACTATGCAAGAATTGTTTAATTGAAGTAACAAGCTCCATATTATCACAAGCTATTAAAATATCATCTACATAGACTAAAAGAATTATGAAGCCTGATTCATTCTGTTTTGTAAACAGTGAATAATCTGATTTTGACTGCTCAAAACCAATGGACAAAAGTGTCGAAGTAAATCTTGAATTCCATTGACGTGATGCTTGCTTCAACCCGTAAAGAGATTTGTGCAATCTACATACAAGTTTCGAACTATCTACATACTCCCCTTTGGGCTGGAATCCAGGTGGAAAAGACATGTAAATTTCTTCATCCAAAGTGCCATGGAGAAAAGCATTATGGATGTCTAATTGGTGAAGGTGCCAACCTTTGATAGAAGCCAAAGCCAATAACATTCTGACAGTAGTAATCTTGGCCACTGGGCTGAATGTTTCCTGATAATCGAAGCCCTCTCGTTGCGTATATCCCTTAGCAACGAGACGTGCCTTGTATTTATCCACAACACCATCTGATCGAAGTTTGATTTTGAAGACATATCGGCAACCAATAGCCTTCTTTCCAGGTGGTAAGGAAGTGATAGACCAGGTCTTATTGGCCTCTAAAGCATCCAATTCAGATTGTATGGCCTCTCTCCAATGCTGATTGTGTATGGCTTCATCATAGTTGGATGGTTCAATGTGAGTGGATAAAGCCAAAACGTACGCTGTATGCGGAGGAGAGAGTCGGTCATATGATAGATATAGATGTAAAGGATGCGATGTGGATGCTTTTGAAGGTGTTGAAGAATGGATCAAATTGAGGTGATAATCTTGAAGGTATGATGGGGCTTTTGTATGACGTGTATGACATGGATGATGTATGGGTGAGTGAATGTCCTCAGTATTTTGGCATTCAGGAACAACAGAAGATGGTGAAGAAGAAGGTGGTTCACCAGTTGGTTGAGATGAAGGTTGTGAAGCAGAATGCAATGGCTGCACTGATGGAAAAATTTGTGAAGGAATTTCATGATCTGACAAAGGTGGAGGAAGTGAAATAGGAAATATGGCATTCAGATCATCGTTCTTTGTGATGTTATCAAAAGGAAAAATATCTTCAAAGAAGATAATGTCCCGAGAGATGTGAGTGTCATGAGTATCGAAGGTATACACTTTGTATCCCTTGAATCTAGCTGGATAACCAAGAAAAATACATCTTTGAGATCGGGGATCGAGTTTTGTTCGTTGATGTTTAAGAGTGGATATGTAACATAAGGATCCAAAAACACGGAGGTGAGAGTACGATGGTGTGACACCATTGAGAACTTCATAAGGAGTTTTATTGCATTAAAGTGGAGTTGGAATTCTATTTATCAAGTATGCGGAAGTCAATACAACATCTCCCCAAAATTTGATAGGTAATGAGGCTTGAAATAGAAGAGCTCGGGCGACATTAAGTATATGTTGATGATTGCGCTCCACAACACCATTTTGTTGTGGAGTGTAAATACAAGATTTTTGATGCAATATGCCGTGAGTGTTATAGAAATCTGGCATATGAAATTCGAGCCCATTATCTGTTCGAATTTGTTTGATTTGAGAAGTAAATTGTGTTCGAACCATGATGATGAAATTCTGTAAAATGTTACGAGCTTCAGTTTTAAATTTCATCAAGAATACCCAAGTAACTCTACTGAAATCATCAACGATAGTAATAAAATATTGATGTCCATTCATTGAAGGTTGAGAGAAAGGGCCCCAAATATCACAATGCACTAGAGCAAATGCAGAAACAGAGTTAGTAATACTGGGGGGAAAAGAATTTCGTTTCTGTTTAGCCTTTTGACAAATATCACAATGAAGTGGAGAATCAATACAGGAAACATCTGAGTTACATGATTGAATGAGCTTCATTCTTTGATGGGATAAGTGTCCTAATCTAAAATGCCAAAAGTTGAAAACTTGCTTCAGAGCTTGATTGACTTGAGAAAATGGTGGAGATAATGATGAATAAGCATTGTTGAGTGGAACTTGCTTATGGAGTTTGAAGTGATACAGTCCATTACACATTTCAGCTAGTCCAATCATCATCCCAGAAGATCGGACCTGTATATAGCCAAAATTGTTCATGAAAATTAGGCAAACAGAGGAGTCTTCTGTTAACCGACTAACCGATAGAAGATTAAAGGTAAATGAAGGTATACAAAGCACATCATGAAGAGTAAGTTGATTAGAAAGTACAACAGTCCCCTTGTGCGTAGCTTGGATTTGAGAACCATTTGGGAGATTAACCAAAGTATTATGTATTGGAGTGTGGGATGAAAATAAGGTGGGGTTGCAAATCATGTGATCTGTTGCCCCTGTGTCGATGATCCATGAATATTCATGTGGATATTTGTTGTGTGTCAGGACTGAGGAAGCATGACAAGAGATGATATGTTTAAGTGATGCTGATTGGGTTGCAGAGGTGCAGAGGCAGATGGTTGGGAAGTGGAACCATGATTTTGCTTTACAGAATCAACATGAAGAATGGCCATGATCTGTTGAAGTTGCTCTTGAGTAAACTGAAGTTGGGCATTATCCTTCATATTCGAATGTTCCTGCAAAACAACATTATGAGCTGAAGAATTGTATTTATATTTGTTATTTCCGGAAGAACCACCATTAGACTTTGTGAACTTAAAATTTTGGGGAAAACCAATGATACGATATCAATTTTCACGCGTATGCCACGGTTTCCCACAATTATCACAAACAACTTCTTTCTTAGTTGAAGAACTATGTTGCACAGCAGCTAATGCAGATGATTCGATAGCAGGTGAGAGCGTAGCTTTGAGTTGACGTTGTCTTTCTTCTTGTAAAACCAAAGCAAAGGTTTGATCAAGGGAGGGTGTTGGGCTCATCAATAAAATATGTCCCTTAATGCTTTCATATGTGTCACTCAAGCCCATCAAAAATTTGAATACGTAATCTGATGTTTGAACATCACCAATAGACTTAAGAGCATCACAAGTGCAGCAGGGTAGAGGTCTGTAGGTACGTAACTCTTCCTAAAGAGCCATTAGGCGAGTGAAATAATCGTTAATAGATAAAGAACCTTGAATCAAACAGTGTAGCTGGTGTTGTAACTGATATATGCGAACATTATCAGTTTGAGAGAATCGGATTTTGAGTTTGTCCCACACTTCCTTTGCAGAGTTTATATAAAGAACGTTGGACGCAATTTCTTTGGACACTGAATTCAAAAGCCATGAAAGTAGAAGATTATTGCATCGAATCCATGGGATATATAATGGATCAGTGAGCTCTGGAGGGACAATGCTTCCATCTAGGAAACCCAGTTTGTTTTTGATCGAAATGGCGAGTGTGAAGGCACGATGCCAAGTGAGATAGTTTGGTCCAGATAAAGGAGGTGAAATGACTACTGTGTTGATCGTATCTGAAGGATGAAGATAGAATGGTTGACTAGGGTCCTCAGTGGGTGTATTGTATGTGCGTGCAGTAGAGGAAGAAGACCCTTCTGGTGGTGTGGAAGTCATTGCAGATTGATAATGAAAAATGAGCAATAACAAGAAATGAAATGAAAATCAACTCTGCATTGAACCTGGCTCTGATACCATGTTAAAGTTTTTGTGCAACAAGCTGATCTTCATCAATAATGATATAAGCTAAAAATGACATAAACGAAGAACAATATTGTGGAGAATTCTCTGCATGAAATTGATTGAAAAGAATGAATGATTGTTACATTGGAATACACCTATTTATACTAAACGAAACTAAGAATGAAAAGTATTGCTATAAATGATAAATAAAATAATGACCCATCACACGTGAATTGTGCTCACTCAACAAACTTTTTCTCTCTCATTTTCTGTTATTGACAGAGGGAATGTTTTCCAGTGCTCTTGTCTTCCACATGTAATCAGTTGCTTCTTTATCATCATTTCTATTTTCTTGATACGGTGCTCCATCTTGCGGGGGCATGATAGAGATAGAGATAAAGATCGAGATATTTAGTTTGCACTTAAATTTGAATTCCTAAGATCAAGCTTATCTCTTATAATCATTTACAATCTTTTGTAATCTCTTTAAGATTCAGATAGATTGTAGGAAATTGTAAACTATTTATACGACTCTTCATGAATGAAATATAGTAGCATATTTTCCACCTTCTATGGTTCTTCACCAAGTGCATCCCAAAATGATCCTACAAAGTGTAACTTTGAGATATTATTGGGATAATTCCTAAATGGTTAACTTCTAACTTGACTTCATCAAATCTACCGAACATAATTCTCGGTATTTATATAATATATCCACTCTTTTTCAAATGTTTCCTAATTTTTAATATAAAATTTACATGTTTAAATTTGTTCTCCAATACTCACAAATTTACGAGGAATATTCAACGACTAAAAAATACACGATAATTTTCCAAGTCAACTTTCGATTCTCAATAGTGATGGCCGGGAAAGTCCTCCCGGCGGCGGAGCTGACGGCCAACGGCCGCCCAATTCTGAACCCCGGAAGGTAGAGTGCTCTCTTCTATCCGCCGTTGACCTTCTCTCTGAAGGCCTAACCTCCTTCCCCCACCTCAAATCCGGCCTCCTCATCCTCACAACTCACCGCCTCCTCTTTCTCAGCCAAGAGACAGCGATTACTGCAAATTCTAACTCTCATTACGTCCCTCTCTCCGCAATCCAACAAATTTTCTCCACCAAGAAATCCCTGAAATCTATGTTCCACAGTCCCAGAATCCGCTTCCAGGTAGGCACTACGCCTGATGGTAAAATTACCGAAAATGGTGCACAACATGTTGTGATTACGTTGGTCTTGAGAGGCAAAACAGACCCGGATTCATTTTTGGGAAAACTTTGGGATGCCTGGAGAGGAAGGGCCTGGGAAGCTAGTGGGTCTGTCTCGAGTTCGATTTCGGGGGAGGGCTCTGGAGAGAGTTCGTTGGCAGTTAGGATGCCGGTGGTGGGGGTGGCTGGGATATTGAGGAAAGAACAGGAGATGTGGGAGAATACGGACAAGAGCTTGCAGGATGCTTTTCAGGATTTAAACGCTCTGATGGTCTGTATATGTGTTTACATATAGGTTCTCTAAGATTAATTTGCAGAAAATTCTTACCAAATAACTTTAATTTTAATAAAAGACAAATTGTGCTAATATTCTTACCTTTGGTATTCATTGCAAAAGAATACGAATTACATAGATGACAATTTTGGCATTGGTTTATTGAAGTGATTTTGTACTTTTATTACTCTTTATCTCACGATATGGGTACGGTCGCAACTTTATGAATAGTTAACGAAGGGGATCCAATGCATCAGTTGCTGTCGAGTTGATTGATTTAGTACGCTCTGATAATTAGTGAAGATTTACATCAACCTTCTGGTACAGTAGCTAAATGTAGTTCGCTGGTATGAGATTGGATGCATATTTCAATTCTAAGAGTGAGCATTAAATGATGAAATCGATATTTAGACTGTCATGTAAGGCACATTCTTGAGTTAATATACCATGTACGACGAGCGTGGGTCAGGAATTATTGCATTATGGAGGGATGATTTCAAAAGAACATTTGAGAGCAGACCAAGCTGGACATGAAACATTTAGCAGTCCTTAACCTACTGTGACGCTAAATATTTTACTGCTGAAGATGAGTATGCCACCGGAAGTTTGTGACCATTCTTATTTTAAACCTTGTTTAACTCAGCATTTGGAGGATGGTCTTTTTTGATAGCTACTCTAAATACGTAGTTCGAAGGCTATTTTTTGTACTTTGTAGGATTTTTGTTATTAATCCAAACAGACTATTGAACAATCCGAAAAACACTACCAGCCATGAAATTGATATTTGTCAAAATGGCTTGTTATTGGTATCTATCAACAAGACTCGTTTTTGGTATCTCGTTATTGGTATCTGTAACTCTAGTAGCACTAATTGTTGTGGAGCTAAATGATATTGATTTGGTTTAACACTGAGTTTGATTGTCCTTTTCTATTATATAATTTTTTTGGTTTGCTTCTCTAATTGTGAAAAAAATGGAAAATAGAGTAAGGCAAAGGAGATGGTGATGCTTGCTGAGAAAATGAGGTTAAAGCTTCTATCAGGCTCAAATAATCAAACGGGTGGGGCAGGTGATGATGAGATGGGTAGTAAGGAAGAGATGCAAGATTGGCTTTTGAGTGTTGGTATTGTATCTCCAGTTACAAAAGAATCTGCTGGTGCTTTATATCATCAACAACTATCTCGTCAGGTATGTTTTATCTGTTTCATGTGTTATTTTTGCCTTGACATGTTTGACAAACCTTTTCATTCTGGAAATCAGAATTAACATTTTGAGTTGTGAGATTTGTGCTCCACTTGTTAGTGATTAGTCATGTTTAAATGATTTGGTCAATAATTATATTATGGTAGTCTTATTTTTTTCTTCCACTACCTATTTTTTTCCACGGTCACTTAAAAAAATAAAAGGCTTCTGACCCAACCAATGGCCATAAGAAGTGTGGATATTGTTGTTATCTTACTTCTTTTACATACTATAGGTTATGTCGATCTTTTACGAAAGTAATTTAACATCTTGACCCAATATTTCTTCACCTAGATTGCTCATTGTTAGATTTATATATACGTCTCTTTTTCGCAAACTTCTTAAGGTTTGGGTGATGTGTTAGATTTATATATATGTCTCTCTTTTTCTCAAACTTCTTAAGGTTTGGGTGATGTGGCCAAGGATGGGTAACTTTTCAATTTTACGGAAAAAATACCACCTGATTTGAAGTAGCTTCTGTCTTGTACAACTATCATTAAATTTATTATCTATCTAACAAGTAACTATTAAACCATTTGATGAAAAGTTGCTCACTTTTATGGGTGATAAACCTGTAACTTTAAGCCTGAGTACACTATTTTATTTGTTTTGATTTTCCTAATCTCGTAAAATAGGTGCATTTGCTCTGGATACTAGTTGAAGAGGTTTCATTATGTCTCATGTTATTTAAAATTCTTGTAGTTTGTTGAAGAATTATTTTATGGGGTGAAATGTTATGTAGAAACATACCACCTTTATGAAGGAACGTAAACCTGTTTCTTGTGAATTGGAAACCGTTGTTTTCCACTAATTAATCATGCATCTGGTGGGAATCTCGAGATGTTATAGATGTGTAAATCCCACAGAGTGGGTATATTTTTGTGGGGAAAGTTGATCAGTCAGTAGGATACTAAATGATTTAGATTTGAAAATTTTCAGAGACATGTCTCCAGATTTTTTCGTTTGAGCTGTGCGATGGGGTGTTTTAATGGGTTGTATATTATTTACTGGAGAAATGAAAATGTCATAGTGATTGTCGACCAGTATTTGGTTGTTCCTATGAAAGATTATAATATTGAAGAACAGGAGAAGATGAGAAGAGTGCTTTTACGATAAAAGGTTAGTCAATCAACAGACCCAACTTCAGTCTCTTACACTGATCAAGCTGCAAGACTGAGGCTGATACTCCATACCTATGTTATCATAAACACAAACAAAAAGGACATATATCCAGAATTCTTCGAAAGCAAAAACCTATGCTTCAAATTAGAAAGTCAAGATTCCAGAATTTGGCTACTAAAGATAATTTTCAATTATTTAGGATTCTTTGTAAGAAAGTTAACACGTTGATCTGAACTCCCTTTTAAATTACATGTACTGATACTGTTCATAACATTTTTTTCTGTTATGCAACTTTTTGAGCTTTTCCTTGATTCGGATACTGGTGTTTAAGAATATGTTGGTTGTTGTTAGCTCGCAGATTTTGTCAAGAAACCTTTAGAAAGAGCTGGAGGAATGATTAATATTATTGATATATATTGCCTCTTCAATCGAGCCCGTGGGACAGGTTTGCTTTTGAATTCATCTTTTGTTCTCTTTTTTAGTCGACTGCTTTTACCCTTTTTGTTTGAAGTATATCATTTCGAATATTGCTCATTGTGTATGTTCAAAAGATTATATAATGGCATTGCATTCTTTGTCGAGTTGATCTCACCCGATGATTGCTACAAGCATGTTCTCTCTTTATTCTTTTTGTTTGAAGTATGTCATTTTCAAATATTGCTCATTGTGCATATGGTTAAAAAATTATATAATGGTATTGCATTCTTTCTCAGAATTGATCTCACCTGATGATTTGCTACAAGCATGTTCTCTCTGGGAAAAGTTTGATGTGTACGTATGATTTTGTATCAATCTTACTCTGCTACTTCTCTGATAGTCGTAGAGAAAATTGAGAGATTTTTTTTTTTATACATGTTTGATGTTTGTGTTCTTGTTTGACTAATAATTCTAACTTTTTTTCTTTTTCATTCCATTAGTTCGGTTGTGCTTCGGAAATTTGATAGTGGTGTAATGGTGATCCAGAGTAAAGCCCACAGTGATGATGAGGTGACTTCTTTATATGACATGTTTTTATGTTGTTATTGTTTTTGGGTTCTTCTCCTTGTGATAATTTGTGGATACATTATGCTCTATCATACTTGTTCTTGTATCTCTAAGAGACAGAAAGCAAAGATTATAAAGGAAAATTAGAGGTGCATTATATCAGTTTTCTATTCAGAACCATTGAAAAGATTTTGATTCTCATGGAGCCGTTTTTTCCGTACATCTATATCTTCTATCAATTGGATTTACTACCCTAAAACTTATTGCCCAGTGAATTTGTGAGTCACTTAAATGCTTGAGATGCTTTAATATCATTTACCAATACTGCTCTTTTTTTTTTTTTGCTGCCACTCTAAAGATAGTTCTTGAACTGATATTTTTATGGTGACCAACAAATGAAGTAAGGATGGTGATATGTACTCATTGTGAGTGCCATAATCTGCATATTATTATTATTTTATCTGCATATTCTTAATTCTGTACTTTCTGACACTCACGTAAAGTGTAGATGTATACTACCATTCGTTAGATGTATACTACCATTCGGTCATTGTTATCTGAATCTTTGTTGTCTTTAAGGTATTTTCCCGAGTCACTTCTTTAATAATGAAGCCAGAGGTCTTACTGACTGGGATCAGTGCCAGTGATGCTGCAAGGACATTGGGTGTTGCTCCAGCTATGGCTAAAGAGTATCTCCTTGCTGCTGAAGGCAAAGGCATGTAATTTCTGTCATATTGACAAGCTAAAGTGATGTTTACGGCTTGAGATGATTGGTTTCTCTTGCAGGATTGTTGAGCAGAGATGTCAGTCCTGATGGCTTTCGCTTTTACATCAACTTGTTTCTTGAACTTGATCCTCAAAATATGTACCTGTAAGTTCAAAATATTCTGTTGACTATGCTTTCCTGCTCTACGTTATATTCAGGTTGATAGTTTTCTTATTTCCCATGGTACATGTTCATGACTTTTTTGTTTGAATGACATGGATTTTGTCTGTGCTTTTTCCTTTAGGTATTACCATTCTTCTGTGTTGTACTTCTAATATCATTACCATGATGTAATATCGTACACATAACTTTACACTTAGGAATATTGACAATCATAAATTGTTCGGTATAAAGTAACAAACTATGACATCCCTGCAGCAGAAATTGGTGGTAGTAATTAGCACCACTTGTTTTGAGGTTGACAATTCATGTGATGAAAGAATGAATTTACAAGAATTTGCCTGATATCCTATAACCAAATCACTGGTAAGGCCTAACATAACAACCCCACAAAAAGAGTGACCTTTTGTTTAAGAAATAGAACTAGCTAATAGTCACCTCTTCCGTTTCAAAGGGCTGTTGGTGAAACAACGAAGATGCATTTAGTACCCGTGTTGTAGAAAGAAAGAAGAAAACAGTTCAATCCTAAAGGAAGCTGGCTTGCAGAATAAATCAAGCATGCAAAGTGTCAGGGCGGATACAATGAAGTTTCATAATCCTCTAAGATCATCAAATGCAGCTTAGTTATCTCCACAGATTACTTAGTTTCTATTTCATATTTAAGTATTATTTTTCGGAGTTCGCATATAAAACTGATTTATTTTATACTTGTCATCGGAAAGAACAGGTCTGAAAATTTTTGCTGATAAATTGTGGTTAAAAATGTTATCCATAAGCATGCATTTTTTCCCAAAATTTAGCTTCGTCTGTCTTACATATTATTGGCAATTGGTTAGAGCCCACTTGGCTACAAATTCATTCCATGGTCACTTTTCCCTGTGTTTTCCTAATATACGTGCTTCAATCCTGTTTTCAACAATGTAAACTGATAACCTGAATTCGCCGACGCAGAGTAAAAGGTCACAGTAGGTATAGCAGTTGGATAAGTGCTGTCTCGTCCAGGTGAAATATTGTCTACATACAAACTTTATTTATTATCTGAGCACTTACTGTGATTTCTCTCAATGCATGTCCCATAACTTCATTGCAGGTGAGGTATTTGCCTTGTCAAAGGGAGGCAGAAACACTAGCTCTAGACCTTGATAATAAGACATGGAATTTGTGAGGTTTGGTCATTTCTTCTCTCGGGAATTGAGCTTCGTAGCAGAGGACACATGAACGAGTGACGGGAATTGCACATTTTTGCTTCCAAGCGGGTCTGGTTGTTCTTGATGGAAGAAGCACTGGTCTCGGGGTGCTAGGAGAAGTGTTCGTGACAGCTTAGAAGATTTTGTGCTGTGTTTCTTCTCTGAAATTTGGTAGCTGGGAAAAATTGAAATCATATCAATATCTTAGTTTTGCTTGTGTTTGCCATGAGTACATTTCAGTTTTACTTTGTTGAATAATATGGTAATTCTGGTCATGTAATTTTTGTTTTTACTTCTTACAATGTTAATTCTTTGATTCTTGTTCTGATATAAAAATTAAATTATTTCAGGTATGTTGTATATCTACAAGCATGAATATAAGCAAAAAAGGAATAGATCTCTTGGGATTTAGGAAAAAATTGGAAAATAATAAGTTGTCACTTAAAAAATTAAATTTTCCACATCAAATGTCCAAGTTCATGTATTTCTGTGTATTTTTTTAATTCCAAAAGACTATGTAGGTCAATTTAGATAAATAAGTTTTGGTTACCTAAATCATCATATTGGACAATGGAATACATATGGGCAATTTTTGGTTTCGATTTTATATTCAAAATTATACCTAAAATTAATTTTTTCTATTATAATATATTCTACCAATATTATAGAATTTAAAATATGTTATATCTATTATTAAACTATCGACTCAGTAATTCATCTCGTTCGTAATTATATGATAATTATATGTATCATACTTTTCATTTATAAAACTGTATTTATACATAATGTTGTTTAGAGATATCATAAATAACATCAAATTCACGCTTTGAAAGGATAGTTGACTGGGAATTACGATGTTAGAGTAAGGGTGGGCTTTGAAGGGACAATTGATCTAGAAGTTTGATGTTAGAGTTATGGTATTATTCCGACTCTAGAACTGATGATCCAAAATCATTTGGGGGTGTGGAACCCATACACCCCAAGTGATTTTGGATCTTTATCCTAAGGGAACATCAAAATTCTCCATTTGACTCGACAATTTTGTTAACTTCAAAATATGGTTTGATATATGTATCGAAGTTGGAACACAACTTGAATTTGAATTTGAGATTAGTTAACCATGGGAAAACACATACATGCATTTGGTTTGGGCACTACTTACACATCAACTCAATATTAAAATAGTATATTTTTAAATAAAAAACATATAAACTAACGTATCAACTATATTTGACTAACGTATCAACTATAACTCCAAATTTGATCCTTTTGTTAATCGTCTCCCTAAATATATAGAATTTTTTTTTAAACAAATCGAATAGATATATTACAGAAAAAGATATCAGACATAGTCAGATGTGGGAATTTAACCTACATAGGTGTAAGCATTGGATTGTAATTCAATGAAGTAATTCATGTCTAATGCTTGAATGATTTGTTCTTCTCCACTTGAGTCAATATTCAACAAAGTTATACTTATTTGTTTATTTTCATATCATTTATATGCAAATGTAAGGGAGCATAAAAGCCATGCTTTATACTTGTCAGCAAGCATTTGACATACTCAAGATCTATGAAACAAAATTTAGAGGTTCTCTTTTTATTCCTGTGTTAAACATGAAATGTTTTCTCCTGAATTACAGAAGTTTGGCTAGTGTGGATTGTGAGCACTCAACCTCAATCTAGATTTGGTGTGATTATTGTGTGCCACTCATATATATGCACCAACTAAAACTTGTGAACTTCTCAGTTGTTCTGTCAATCCCAAATATTTTTACAACCAGGTGCTGCTTGAGGGTTCTGCGAAAGCAATCAACAAAAGTAGTTCTGAACCAGGAGTTAGCACTCAGTCATACCAGTTCTCCTTTTCTCAGAAACTGAAAGCATTAGGAGTTACATCAAGCATTTTGAGATGGGAGCTGAGAAGGACATTGACTTGGTAAGTACAAGAAATTATTATGATGCTGGCGATTATAGTACGCACCACCGCTTTGGGAATATGTTTATCGAGAAGGTGTTGCACATCAACCGAGTTCGGCATGGGGGCTTACTTTTATGTGAAGGTTGTGCTATTTAAGTAATGTTATAGGAAAAGTTGGTTAACTATCATTTTGAGCTCGTAGGCTTAGTCCACGTGGTTAGAGCTCATCTCCCCCTTATGAACGACTCGAGTTCGAGTCCCGCCGAGAGCGAAAAAAAATATTTGCCCATCTCCTACTAAAAAAAATATTAAAAAAATGTTACAGGAAAAGTAGTGTAATTAATCTCTCGTGGCAGACTCTGCCCTCCCCGAGTAGAGGCATCACATGTCCTAAGTCCTAACCACAATTTGTGTACGACTATCTAAGGAATTAAGGTTGAATTATTATTAAATTTAGATAAGTTACGGATAATATTGAATTTTGGGAATAATAAGAGATAATTTAAAGAATTGACAATATGAATTTATTAGATAAACGAACAAATTTAAGTAATGTATCATTATAGACTTTTCGTTACTTGGAATGATGGAAATTATTTTTCAGAGAAGATGAATACTAAGATAATAATATAGAAAAAACACCATATTTTCAATAATTTTAACAAATTAGTTTAGCCAATTAGCTCCTTAATACATGAAAAAATAAAAAGGAAAATTAGACAAAACATCATATATTTTGGTCCAAATTTCACTTTACAACCATTGTTTGAAAAATTACATATCATCAACTTTCATGAATTGTAATATTTTGCATCATCTTGACTCGATTTTGTATTTTAATTGAAGATTTATCGTTATATTCGATTCTCATCTTACATAATCAAACTTAATCCATTTAGGCTAGTAATTTAAAAAAAAACAAAAATAATATTTTTAGTATCGAAATTCTATAGTTAAGATATGGAAAATGGATTTTTGACACCCAACTTTTGATATTTTAAAGATTTTCAATAACTAGTTTAAGTGGCTCTAAGTCTGGATATGTAAGACGATGATGAAATGTAGCGATAATTTTTTGAGAAAAAACACAAAATCTAGTCAAAAGGATGCAAATTATTAGAATTCATGAAAGTTAAGTATGTTGGATCAAACTATAAGATGTTTTTTGTAATTTTCGCAGATAAAAATATTATGATATTGTAATTACTATGGATACATGATTTTTTACCTTATATATTGGGTATAATAATAGGATAGCAAAAGTTTATTAATTTATTTAAGGGCGAACTAACCTAAATTTCCTCAACTCAAACTTTATTTGATTTTACTCCGTATGTAAGATAATCTTTGTTTAAACTCTCACCTACTTTAAATGACATCTAAGCCCTTACTTTAATTGCCAAAACCACCCCGACAAGTTTAGGAATTTTGCAAAAACACCCAAAATCTCATTGTTGCTAATAAGCATTTCCTATTTCAAGATTATAATAGGCTCGTTATGCTTCTGTATTACAATAAAATTTTTACAAACTGGTATATACATTTTTTACCAAGCTACGTCGGGTATCCCACCAAGTTTTACGATAGCTCCACACCATCAACCATACGATCGCAACCGATGGTTCTGCAATGGGGCCTTCAACTGTAAACATCACAGCCCTAATTCGTTTCCTACCTCAGGGCATATTGTATTGTAAAAACCGTGGCCAGGCAGCCAAGGTCAAACCACCTACGGACACTCTCTAGTTTGATACCATGATGCATCCACATTCTTGGGTTTTTTTCCTGACCAGTCAGCTGTGATTTTTCCAGGAATTACTCATACTCTTGTATAGAGTTTGTGATATCCCTGAAATATTTATGTACATTTGGACTATTAATTATGTTTATGTGATTAATACGGTGTTAAATTAATTATGGTGGTGAAATGTATAGTTATGCGGTGGGCATGACCTGGTAGTACATTTCAGGGTGCATGTGATGCATGTTGTGGAATTTGGGTTTTGGCATGGTTTATTTGAGGTGGGGTGTAATTATTTTGAAAAGCGTACTTAATTTGGGTTATGGTGTGTTTATTGGTAAATGCTTTTAAAATATCATGTTGGGATATTTTACTACATCATGCTAATTTTTGTGTGCATGTTTTAATTAAACCCCCATACCACCCCTTTTCCCTCATTATCCCCACTCTTTACCAAAAACACCCAAACCCCCCACTCAAACCCACTTAAACGATTTCAAGAGGAGAAGAGGAGGAAAGAGATTTTCAAAAGCTTGAGTTGCTTGATTCTTGCTAGATTTTGAAGCTTCAAGAGGTATGGATTCTTCCTGGTATGGTTTTAATATGTTTTGTATTGAAATGGGTTTGTGTTTTAGGGGTTAAAAAGGGGTTGATTTTTGTAATGTGGTGTTTTTGGTTGGGTTTTGGATTTTGTTGCTATTGGTGTTTGTTTTAGTGTGATATTGATGTATTGGTTTGGAAGGAGTTGTGATTTTTAAGTGTTGTGTGGGTTGGAGGTGAGGAATACTCAAAAATGGTGATTTCTCGCGATTACAGGGCTCGGCGATCGATCGAGCGGAGCACTCGATCGATCGCGCGAGGCAGGGAAATTTGTGGGACGAAAATGTCTCCTCGGTCGATCGAGCAAAACTCCCGATCGATCGAGACAACTTCTCGATCGATTGGTGAGGCTTCTCGATCGATCGAGAAAGGCATCGATTTGGCGCCTGATTTTGGACACCTCGCGATCGATCGCGAGCTGAGGCAAATCAATCACGCGAGGCATGGATTTGGGTATTGATGGATTTTGGTTAAATCGATGGGATTTTTCGTATTTGACTACTATTTGGCTTCTAATATCGGATTGTGTGATTGTGTAGAGCCTTCCCAAGTGGCAACACAACCCAGGAGATAAAGTCCTACAACACTTCACATTTTGGAAGAAAGGTACGTAGTGATGGAGATAAAGTCCTACGGTTATCGGTATTGATGGAACTGGTGCATGTCATGACATTCATTAATGGTATTATAATATGTTCATTATGATTGTGATACAGGGACAACCAAAGGGAGCTTTTAAATGCATAGAATATAGGAAGTGATTTGTATTTACGGTTATGCATTTTTATATCATAATCTTGTTGATGTGGTTATGATTTATTATATGCTCATGATTTTGGGTTTGTCCTGTAGGAGCTTTTTGGCATGAAGGGATAAGGACCGGGTTGATGCGGTGAGCTTGTGAGGAGTGCTATCAGTATAGAAGGACAGGATTATTTTTATATAGTCTCTACTCTAGGAGTAGTGTAAAGCTATAGCCTTAACATTCATTTTACTGGGAACGTAATTAATCTTTTGGAATTTTATTTTTGGCACTGTAATCCATAAAGCTCAAGGCATCAACATGAATCTTATACTCTGATTTATGCATGTTTAGCTCTCCTTATGCCTTTAATCCTCACTTAAGGTAGCGAGACCTTACATTAGTGGTATCAGAGCAGTGGTTAGAGAACCCGGGAATGAGTGAATGGTAAACTTAGCAAACAAGTTGGCTAGGTGTCCACTTATGAGCATGTTTATGCATGTGGTGCATATTTGTGTATATATTTGTTATACTGACATACTTAGAATATTGTTGTTCATGTTATCTAATGGTGTAACACATGAATTGTTTCTGGTATTGTTGTTAACCCTTGTATTACAGCATGTCAGAGAAATCTTGAACACCTTAATGAGGAGGTGGATGATGTACATGCTAGTATTGCACAGACTAATCCCCTACCGCCACCGGATGTGGGCATAGAACCTATTGCACAGTTGTTACTACCTGGAGAGATGAGTCTGACACAGTTTTTGACTTTCCATCCGCCCCGCTTTGAGGGAGCTAAGTCTGGAGAGGAAGCAGATGAATGGCTAGAAAGGATTGAGCAGATCTTTGTGTCTGCGCCCTCTGCTAAGACTGTCTGGTTGAGGCTAGCAGAATTTCAGTTGGCTAAGATTCCATGTGGTGGAAGACGACAGTGATGGAGATGAGAGCTCAAGGATTTTGGTGGACTGTAGTTTGTTTAGGACCTGGTTTCTGAACCGGTACTTTTCTGCGGTTGCTAGGCAGATGAAGGAAGACGTTCACCAATTTAAAGCAGGGTAACATGACTGTTTCGGACTATGCTATGCAGTACTCATCACTGTTGAGGTACGTCCCTCACATCGCTACTAATGGACATGCCAAGATGCGGCACTTTCTAAAAGGCTTGAGGCCGGAACTGTTTGATCGGGTTATCTCCAACAACCCCATCTCCTTTGATGATGCTCTTACCAGAGCAGAGCTAGTAGAGATTGAAGTCAGTGCTTATGCAGATGTTGTACCCCCGCAAGTTCCACCACAGAGGCTAGTATCTGATAAACCTGAGGCCTCGAGGCGAATCATTCAAATCTCGTGGAACTTCATTATCTTCCCGATTTAGTGGGAATCGGACGGATAGCCGGAGACAGGGGGACCGGAGGAGC
Source organism: Haberlea rhodopensis (assembly GCA_907163345.1). NCBI lineage: Eukaryota > Viridiplantae > Streptophyta > Magnoliopsida > Lamiales > Gesneriaceae > Haberlea > Haberlea rhodopensis. The sequence continues at coordinate 553,573 of CAJQUN010000104.1, forward strand.
AATGTATCCGCCAATAGAGGACAAACTCAAGCAAGTAGAGTTGGAGAAGTAAAATGTCATTTCTGTGGAGGACCGCATTTGATGCACGGCTGTTCGGCATGTTACAGATGTGGCAAGACGGGCCACATTGCTCGGCATTGTCCTAACCGTGAAGGACAGATAGACCTTAGGGAAGGCAGGGGAGATTTACAGGTGGGACAGTACCGCAGAGGCAACCAGTGATGCCTCGACAGTTGGGAGGTCAGGTAGCGGGGCCACCTCTAGGACAGGTTTATGCTTTGACCCGGGAGCAGACTGCTGCGGCTCCAGAGGAAGTGGTTGCTGATACGTGTCTTTTATTTACATATCCCGCTTTTATTTTGATAGACACAGGTGCCTCGCACTCATTCGTGTCTGTGAATTTCATGGAGAGACATCTTATGTGCACGTCTCCGTTACTCACGCCTCTTCTGGTCTTGACACCCACTGTGAAGAGTGTGATTGCTGACCAATTACTTTCTGACTGCCTCATTTATTTTGAGGGCAATGAGCTGAAGACGGATCTGATTGTTCTGGGTATGTCAGATTTTGATTGCATTGTGGGCATAGGCATCAGTGTACTGAACAGATATCAGGCAATAGTAGATTGCCGGCAGAGGACGGTTTGTTTCCGATCTGATCAGGGGATACAGTGGACATTTTATGGAAACGTTCTCGTCCAAATATTCCGTTATACCGGCTGTTAAAATGTCACGATTATTGAAACGTGGACATACGGGCTATCTTATTTATGCCGTGGATATGGCCGAAAAGAAGAAAGAATTGAGGATTGAGGTGATACCCGTGGTTGCTGAGTTTGCCGATCTATTTCCGGAGGAAATTCCAGGGTTTCCAACGAGTAGAGAGGTCGAGTTTGAGATTGAGTTGTTACCGGGAACGTCCGCTATTTCTCGTACCCCTTATAGAATGGCACCGGCGGAGTTAAGGGACTGAAGGTACAGTTACAAGAACTTCTCGACAAGGGATACATACGCCCTAGTGTATCGCCTTGGGGTGCACCGGTTCTGTTCATAAAGAAGAAAGATGGTTCGATGCATTTGTGCATCGATTACCGGCAATTGAATAAGGCGATGGTAAAGAACAAGTATCCTCTTCCACGTATTGACGATCTATTTGATCAGTTGCAGGGCACGGAGCTTTATAGAAAGTTTGATTTGAGGTCTGTGTACCATCAGATTTGGGTATTAGAGGAGGATGTTCAGAAGACAGCATTTCAAACTCGGTATGGGCACTACGAGTTCTTGGTTATGCCGTTCGGAGTGATGAACGCTCCGACTGTCTTTATGAGTCTGATGAATCGGGTGTTCCAACAGTATCTTGATCAGTTCTTCATTGTGTTCATCGACGACATTCTTATCTATTCTCAAAGTGAGGAGGAGCACGTGAGACATTTGCGGACAGTTCTCCAGATTCTGAGGGATCATCAACTATTTGCCAAGCTCAGTAAGTGTGAATTCTGGTTTGACAGTGTGGTGTTTTTGGGCATGTCATCTCTAGCGATGGGATATCAGTGGATCCCACGAAAATAGAGGTTGTAATAGAATGGTCTGCACCTACTTCTGTGCCCGAGATACGGAGATTCCTTGGTTTAGCCGGATATTATCGACGTTTTGTCGAGGGATTCTCGAAGATTGCTAAGCTGTTGACAACCATTCTATTGGTCTGAGGCTTGTGAGCAGAGCTTTCAAGAGTTGAAGCACCGGTTGACAACATCACCTGTATTGGTGATTCCTACGGAGAACAAGAGGTTTGTTCTATATACTGATGCATCACTATAGGGTTTGTGATGTATGCTGATGCAAGATAAGCATGTGGTAGCTTATGCATCGAGACAACTGAAGCCTCGTGAGACCAGATATCCAGTAAATGACTTGGAGTTGGCGGCTATCATTTTTGCCTTGAAGATTTGGCGGCATTATTTGTATGGTACTTCGTTTACCATCTATACGGACCACAAGAGCCTGAAGTTCTTGTTTACTCAGGCGGAGCTGAACATGAGGCAGAGGAGATGGATGGACTTGCTCGAGGACTATGATTGCGAAATAGAGTACCATCCCAGAAAGACGAACTTGACAGCAGACGCCTTAAGTCGAAAAGTGAAGTGTACTGCAGAGGACGTCATGCATTTATCAGCTATGTTGACTTCCTACTGTCATCTGGGCTATGACTTCGATGTGGATACATCACCGGTACGTGTATCAACTTTATTAACGGAGCCAGATATTTTTGAGAATATCAGAAGAGCTCAGAAGTCAGTAAATGAGATTCATAGGTGGTTAACATTGGTGCGTCTTGGACAGCCATCAAAGTTCCGAGTGGCTGAAGACAGTTCTTTGAAATGTGGTGACCGCTGGGTAGTTTCGAGTACGCCGGAGTTGCGTCGAGGGATCTTACAGGGAGCTCATAACAGCAGACTTAGTATCCACCCAGGCGGGAGGAAGATGTATAAGGATTTATGTAACCAATTTTGGTGGAAGCGAATGAAACGGGATGTTATCACTTTCGTTAAGAAGTGTTTGATCTGTCAGCAGGTGATGGCCGAGAGGCAGAGGCCCGACGGTGAATTGAGAAGTTTGGAAGTACTTGAATGGAAGTGGGAACACATATTCATGGACTTCGTGACCCACTTGCCAAGGACTGCTTCCAGATTTGATGCCATTTGGGTGATTGTGGAATAGTTGACCAAAGTGGCTCACTTTATTCCGTACAGTATGACATTCACATGCTTGAGAATGGCTCAGTTGTATGTTCGAGATGTAGTGAGATTGCACGGGATTCCAATTTTTAGTGGGTCTGACCGAGATCCGCCTTTTACATCTCACTTTTGGGAAGGTCTTCAGTCAGCTTTGGGAACTGAGGTGAGATTGAGCACGTCATATCATCCCCAAATAGATGGCTAGACAGAACGTACTATACAGACGCTCGAAGACATGTTACGGGCATGTATATTGGAGTTTGATACTTCATGGCAGGATTCAATGGCCTTGGTAGAATTCTCGTACAACAATAGCTATCAGTCGAGCATTCAGATGGCTCCATTTGAGGCTCTTTTATGGTCGACGTTGTAGGTCACCATTGTACTGGGATGACTTGGCTAGTAAATCGGTCGGAGGGCCCGAGTTGATTTGGGAGATGGAAGAGAAAATAAAGGTAATCCGGCAGAAAATGAAGGCAGCTCATGATAGATAGGCAGCCTATGCAAATAACGGCGACGACCATTGGAATTCTAGTTGGGAGATAAGGTCTTTTTGAAGATCTCACCTTTCAGATGTGTGGTACGGTTTGGAATGTGCGGGAAATTATCTTCGAGGTATGTTTGGCCGTTTGAGATCTTGCAGCGCATTGGTACTTTGGCTTACCGTCTGGCTTTGCCACCGTCATTGTCTGGTATTTATGACGTGTTCCATGTATCTATGTTGAGGAAGTATGAGCCGAATCCGTCACATGTGTTGCAGCCTTCAGAGGTTCAGTTAGATTCTGATGTGTCCTACGTGGAACGACTAGTTAGAATTCTGGATAGAGCTGGTCGCAGACTTCGGAATAAGGTGATACCGATGGTCAAGGTTCAGTGGATCGCAGGAGTGTCGAGGAAGCCACGTGGGAGACGGAGCGACATATGGTGCAGCACTACCCGAAAATATTTTCTGATATGTGATTTATGTTTTGTTTCGGATTGGTAAGTGCATGCGGATTTCGATGACAAAATCTTCTAAGTAGGGAAGTATTATGATATCCATGCAATAATTATGTGCATTTGAGCCATTAATTATGTTTATGTGATTATTACGGTGTTAAATTAATTATGGTGGTGAAATGTACAATGCAGTGGGCATGACCTGGTAGTACATTTCAGGGTGCATGTGATGCCTGTTGTGGAATTTGGGTTTTGGCATGGTTTATTTGAGGTGGGTGTAATTATTTTGAAAAGCATTTTTAATTTGGGTTATGGTGCGTTTATTGGTAAATGCTTTTAAAATATCATGTTGGGATATTTTACTACATCATGCTAATTTTTGGGTGCATGTTTTAATTAAACCCCCAATACCACCTTTTTTTCCCTCATTATCCCCACTCTTTACCAAAAACACCCAAACCCCCCTCTCAAACCCACTTAAACGATTTCAAGAGGAGAAGAGGAGGAAAGAGATTTTCAAAAGCTTGAGTTGCTTGATTCTTGCTAGATTTTGAAGCTTCAAGAGGTATGGATTCCTCCTGGTATGGTTTTAATATGTTTTGTATTGAAATGGTTTTGTGTTTTAGGGGTTAAAAAGGGGTTGATTTTTGTAATGTGGTGTTTTTGGTTGGATTTTTGATTTTGTTGCTATTGGTGTTTGTTTTAGTGTGATATTGATGTATTGGTTTGGAAGGAGTTGTGATTTTTAAGTGTTGTGTGGGTTGGAGGTGAGGAATGCTCAAAAATGGTGATTTCTCGCGATTACAGGGCTCGGCGATCGATCGAACGGAGCACTCAATCGATCGCGCGAGGCAGGGAAATTTGTGGGACGAAAATGTCTCCTCGGTCGATCGAGCAAAACTCCCGATCGATCGAGACAGCTTCTCGATCGATTGGTGAGGCTTCTCGATCGATCGAGAAAGGCATCGATTTGGCGCCTGATTTTGGACACCTCGCGATCGATCGCGAGCTGAGGCAAATCAATCATGCGAGGCATGGATTTGGGTATTGATGGATTTTGGTTAAATCGATGGGATTTTTCGTATTTGACTACTATTTGGCTTCTAATATCGGATTGTGTGATTGTGTAGAGCATTCCCAAGTGGCAACACAACCCAGGAGATAAAGTCCTACAACACTCCACATTTTGGAAGAAATGTACGTAGTGAGACGTACGGGCATCGGACGGTAAAATGTATTTTTACGTATTGGATTATGCATTATGGTTGCATACACATATTGGATTATGCATTATGGTTGGATATACATATTGGATGCATTGATGCATGTTATTATAAGTCGATGTTATATTCCAGTGATGAAGAATACTTGTCGCCTTCATGTCGAAGCGATGATAGAATACTTGCCGCTGTCATATTACAGCGATGAAGAATATTTGTCGCAAATATATCGAAGCAAAGGATAATGTCGCTGTCATATTATCGTGAGGATATTATGCCGCTAATATGTCGAAGCGAGGGGTATTAATGTCGTTGTCATGTAATATGCCACTGATATAATAAGACTGGAAAACGGTTATCGGTATTGATGGAACTGGGGCATGTCATGACATTCATTAATGGTATTATAATCTGTTGATTATGATTGTGATACAGGGACAACCAAAGGGAGCTTTTAAATGCATAGAATACAGGAAGTGATTTGTATTTACGATTATGCATTTTTATATCATAATCTTGTAGATGTGTTTTTGGTTTATTATATGCTCATGATTTTGGGGTTGTTCCCGTAGGAGCTTTTTGGCATGAAGGGCTGAGGACCAGGTTGATGCAGTGAGCTTGTGAGGAGTGCTATCAGTATAGAAGGACATGATTATTTTTGTATAGTCTCTACTCTAGGAGTAATGTAAAGCTATAACCTTAACATTCATTTTGTTGGGACTGTAATTAATCTTTTGGAATTTTATTTTTGGCACTGTAATCCATAAATCTCAAGGCATCAACATGAACCTTATACTCTGATTTATGCATGTTTAGCTCTCTTTATGCCTTTAATCCTCACTTAAGGTAGCGAGGCCTTACAGAGTTTCTCCCATGCCTTCTGGTATTCCTATAAAGGAGAAACTTTAAATTTGTCAGTATTAACCTTAGACCTGTCTGTCAGTGGCATAGGATTAATCTATCCATCTTTAACCCCAGAGGTGGTTAGTTGACTTGATTCTTCAGGCATCCTAGACACCTGAGAATCAATTTTTCCTTTTGTATCCTTATCAAAAGGATCGATACTAGGACTCCCAATCAAATATAAGTCCCCTCAAACCAATCAGCTGAGCGCAACGTCGAGAAGGTGAACTGCCTTCCAATCGTGATGAAGGAACAATAACGGATAATCGAGAGATAAAAACTAATTAAAGTCCAACAAACACGCAGACCCTCATATCCAAAGCTCTAACGGAAATCGTCGACCATAGAGCCTCATTGTATGGCGCACGAAATCGAGACTCTGAAAAGTCGGAATGAAGCGATTCCTAAGCAGCGACACATAACCAAAAACCGGACACCCACAATACAAAATATGGATACCAGATAAGTGCCGGACATGTAGGTATACATAAACCGACATTCCAAGACAACTACAAACAAAACCAAATCTACCAAGCAGCCCACACATAAAAGATATAGATATAAAGATAGGATATATAGTGCTAACATGACAAGACCGTCGTACACAAAAGAATGCCCAGGTGACTCCCGAACCCATGCATTCCACCAAATCTGTCTCATGTCAATCGGCGGGGCTGTCACGCAACCACTGCCGAGAAAGAAAGTGAAGACCTAAACTCGACACCGAGTCTTGGCTAAGAGAACAAGCCACCATAGGGTATAGCGCCACTGACACCCAGAACACTGCCAAGACCGCCTCCTACCACCCCACCATAGCCAAAGCCACGACCAACTACACTGGCCGTACACCACTTCCACCAAATTCATCTCCAGAAACCAAACCACCCCAACCGCCATCACTATCGAAGACCCCACGAAAGTCAAACCACCAGCTCCACTAAGCCTACGGCAGGTCCACTTAGTAAATCGAGCCCTTAACGGGACAGAATCCACCATCAGCTCTGTGGGACCCGATCGGGACATATCACTTTATCCCTTATCTGGCACCATCTCTCTAAATATTATGTACGAGAGTTTTAAACCTTTTTCAAAAATAGCGGAATCGTTTAGTCAATCATTCATTTTACGGTAACGGAAGCATTTTTACAAACTAGTTAATAACAAAATACATCTCAGTACAAACTCCTTATAATGGTCCGACACTTAATAAAAGAGAAAATACTATAACAGTCCCGGTATGCCCACATTTCCTTTTTTCCTAATTTCCCTCTGGTCCTGGCTCAGGTACTCTTGTAACTAGAACCCACAATAAATAACAAGGAAAACAGAAGTTAAGTCTTTGGGGACTTAGTGGGGGAATAACATTAGCTTTAATATCTGTAATTATCAAACAGTATAATGTATCAATATGATATGTCATGTAACAAAGATCTTGCAATCAAGTAATTGTCAATAATGAACAGTGATGATATATGATTTAGAGTGAATATCGTAGGTTAAAGAGGTGGCTCCCACCGGACAGTTCGGTGTAGCACTTTTCTCCACATATTCAGATAGGATCTGTACAATCATTCATTTACGAGCCAATGTGAACCATTCTGCGGACCGTGAAACGGTGCGCCTTGTTCAGATGAACCATGTACCCGGACTGTCATCCGTTGTTCATTGGACTCACTTTCCGGGCCGAAGCCACGTTTTCCAGTGGATAAATATCCATGGCTCCATTCAGTCAGTCATTCAGTCAAAGGATTCGTTCAATCAAATGATCGATTAGTAATCGATAACATTCAAGATAATTAAACATGCAGATCAAGATGATCAATAGAACGAGATAATGTACAATATGAAGACAATATATAAAATGTGAGATAAGGAATAACAAGTTACTGTAAATTTCAGGCCAAATGCCAAAAGGGCTATATAACAAGAATTTGGTAGTACACATCATCTTACTACTTGATATCTTATCAAAATCAAGTCAATCCAGGCCAAATGCCAAAAGGGCTATATAACAAGAATTCGGTAGTACACATCACCTTACTACTTGATATCTTACTGGATTGACTTGATTTTGAACCCAGTTGCCAATTAAATTCCCAGCAGCATAATATAAGTAATTTATGGTGATTAGTAACCCAGTTAAGTGGTTGAATATTTCTAAAAAATCATTTTTTGTACAAAACTTGTCCGGGTAATTTTGAATAAGACTTTGAAAATTCATGATAATCAACAATAAGTCCAAAAATCACGAAACTTTCCAGAAATGCCTAAATCAGTCCAAAAATGTTTGGCCGTCGAAAATTTCAATATCGGGGAGGCGTGTGCATCTCACGCACCGTCGCATCGGCGCGTAGCTGAGATTCGGCAGCCATGCGCGGCTGAAATTTTTAGGGAGTGATCTTCTCATCGTGATCTACAACGTTTGTTCAGAAACTATTTTGAAATTCTCAACCGATTTTTCCCAGAATCTTATGTTTAGTAATGATTAACTGGGTGTTTTGTTCGCCGGAAATACGTACGTACGGCGGCCTTTTGGGCGATCGACCGACATACACATAAATTTTAACACATTTTGAACAAGTTTCGTTTATATTCCAAGAATTGATAAATGCACGAAATCGAAAGTTGAAACTGATACCTTGAAATGAGTTTTCTGGGCTTGGGCAGCTCACTGTTCTTCGGGATTTTGATTTTTTGGACGAATTTGGATGCTGATTTTGCTACACCTCCCACACTAAATGTTTTCTATGTTTTGTAAGGAGGGTTTTGTGAAAGTTTCGGATTTTTTTGACAAGGTTTGATAATTTCCATAATTTTCCCTATTTTATACATTTCATACAACACAATCTCTCTTAATTTTTGCCAACAATTCTTCTTGAATATGTGTGTTAAATTGATGAAATGAAGGGTATTTATAGGGGTTGTGTGCATAGATTGAGTCTTGATGGTTTGACAAGTGTTGGAATAAATTTATGACAAATAAACTCTTAAAATTAAATGATAATGATAATATTATTTTTATTTTTATTTTTATTTTTGTATTTTGTTTATATATATATATATATATATATATATTTTAATTTAGTGTGATAAATGGTATTTTGATGCCTAATGAATTTTGTTTCAATATTTTACCATTAATATGGATTTATTATTATTATTGTTATTTTAATATTATGCATATTTTAAGGAGATCATTTTAGTAGTATTTAAGATAGTTTCAACTTATTTTGTCTAATTTTGTAATTGAGGTTTTTGGAGTTTTACAATCTCCACTCCTTCAAGGAGTCTGGTCCCCAGATTTCATCATTGTCACCGCAAAACTCTGAAGCCTTAAGTTAGAATCTTCAATAGTCTTTATTTCAATGTCCTAGTTCCCTTCGATTTCTGTAGTTGACCCAGAGTGGTTCTTTCTTCAAGTCGATCTTCTATCAACGATTTCTCTAGGGATCTAATTGTTTTTGTCAAGTCGAGAAAACTAAACTCGTGGTTTTCAGTTTCTGATAAGCAGCATGGTATACTCTAACTCTCTGAGTTGTGAATAACGATTCCTTTAGTATTTGGGTAAGAATGAAGAAGTAGAAGAAGAAGCCCATTATCGAGATAGAAAAAAAATATTTTATTCCATTACCCAGGAATGAAGGTTCGGCGTAGGTATTCAAAGAAACTGCAAATATCAACATCAAAATTTTGATATCAAGTCATTATTAATCATTGGCCGTATTTGAATTGACAAAGAAACTGGGCAGAGTAGTTAAGTGACTTCAAATAGAGAAAATGCTAGACTCAAGCCCAACCTCAAGTAATGATTATGCTGCGAGTTTTTCTCCTGTAGCTAAGTTCACCTCGGTTCGAGTTTCCCATCTCTTAAAACTCCTTGATTACAAGGTAGATATTACCGACATCTGTCATTTATGATTGTTCGCATCTTTGGTAGCCAGTGTAGCAGCATCTGATGGAGTCACTTCCTTGGTATAGCAGTTTACCTGAGCTTAATCCATGCCTAATATAATATCGTAATCATGTATATGTAGCTTGATTAAATCTGCCAGATTTTTTGGTTCGTAGAATTTTAGTGGGTAATTTTTATAGACAAATGAAAAAGATATTTATATTCACAACAAATGGCGGTTTCCCTCGAAACCGAGACACTTCCACAATACTACGAGAAGATAGAATAGATTTTGCAATTATAGTTCCAGTTTCTTTAGAAATCATCGGTTAATTATGGCGTTTGCGTGGATTTCCACAAATACCTTTACTGCGTTCGCATCATCATCTAATGATCGTTGTGATCTTTGGAAGTTTCCGAAATTCCGCATGCATCCTTCTTCAGCTGGATTTTTGAATTGCAGCTGTAAATGCGAATCACCTGCATCGGATAATGGGTTGAAATTTGTGCTCCATGATGCTCTTGATTTTTCTGGCCTCGATACCACTCATGCTCGGGTAGGTTATTCTTTTGAGTATATACGATGTTAGCTTTATGTGATTTCGAAATTTTGTTTAGTTGAAGTTCTTGGATTCTGTTAGATTCATCTGAGGTGAAATTAGCATTTACAAAATTAGATGCAATAAATCATCTAGGTCGGTCGTGCTGTTTGATTCCATGTTTTTGGGCTTTATTCGCGAGTTAATATATTTAGCTTTTCTTCCTTTTTACTGAATTGAATAGCTTTTTGTTTCTAGATTTTGAAATCCAGTGTTTATCAAGCGTTTTACTATTTCTTCCTCCTTTTGAATATATCATTACTTCAGTCAAAATGACGACTTGACTATTTTTTGAAGTATAATATGAGAACTTCGTACTACAGTTTACATTTATTTTTAATATATTAAATTATAACATGAATTTAGATATGAGAAACGAGATTCATAAAAATTGTCAAAACTCCATTAATTAATTTGGTTAAATTGTACAGTTTGATCATGTACTCTAGCTGATATAGTACTCATTTTGGGAAGGAGGGATGATTGTCTATTTCCTAGCCTCCTCTTGCGTGTGGCAGAAGTCTATCTTTTTCCTTAATGAATGTGGTTTCATGAAATGGGACGATTTTACTTGGACTTTATATCAAATAAAGGAAATCCAGACAGTGATAGAATTTAGTTATTGTGAAGGATTTTGTTTCTTATTCAGGACAAAGAGAGGCAAAAACTGTACACAGCATTGTTCATTAGATCATTTTATATGTTACTAACGAAAGGATGGGTTTAGGACGCAAGCTAAATTTTAACATTTATCACCATATTAAGGTACCATCAATCTGCAATCTTTTCCACGTTTACTGGTAATATATTTGTTCATTTCAGTTGAAGGATGAGAGAAACAGAGTGGCAAGTTAGGAAGAACCACAAAGTTATCATATTTCACATTACTTGTCTACTACTGGCTTTTGGAGACGTTATAAGTAACAGGTGAGTAATAAATTGTTAAAAAGAAAAGAAGAGAAGGGAGGATTTCTTATATACCTAATTCTCATAGGTCGCATTAGTTAATCTGGATGAAGACGGAGCGTAAACTATCTTGGGCCATGTATATCTTTTCCCTCGAGTTTGTCTTCACTCTCCAGTGTGAACTACGTTGATCTTTGTTCACCAATAACTTTGTCCAACAAATTACTTTTATTTATGGTCTGAATGCTGTGGTCAAAAGGCTTCATCAACATAGTTTATAGTGAAAGGTCGTGTTTTCTTCAGTTTGATATGTTTTGTTGGTAAAATATTAAGAATTTATATTTGTTCCTTCACTAGTTCACAAATGTAGAATATTTTAACGCAACAATGGATTTTCCTCCTAAAATGTTCAATGCTCGGAAGAAGATTTAAATGTTTTATATATGTTGAACAGGCAGCAAGGGAGGATTTCTGCTCACAGATACAAAAACTATCTGATATCGAGAGAAACATGAGTATAAGAGTAAATACAGAGGTTGATTTGGGAAGAGCCGCGCTGCATATTGCCGCTGAGGACGACTCCCTAATATCACACTCTTCTGTTCCACTTCCAGTTGATGATTTTATTTTAAGGTTGGACAGTCTTGCCGTGGAATATTGCTCTCATTACAGCTCTTCTCTTAGATCCTCCCCTGAGGATTTTCTGGAGTGCTTAAATAGATACATATATGTGAACAAAGTAAGTTCAATTTTTTCTACTTTGTCAACAATATTTTGTGAATATTATGTTTATGTGCCTATTTTATGTGGACAGTTAATAACTATGCTAAGGTCAAAAACAGATTATTTGTCACCTTTGCTGTTAAAAGCTTATCTTTTCATCTCTACTATCCTTTATTTGGAGAGTGGTGCTACTTGTCAGTTTAAAACATTTATACTGAATTGATTGAAGAAGAACGCCAGGTATGCTGCATTATCTACAGTGTTGAGTTTTAGATTTTAGAGAAAACAGAAAAATTTCTAATAGAATTCTTGTAAGGAATTATACAAAGAGGAATATCTAAGAGTGCTGAGGGTTTGAGTTCAGATTGGAGGAAATTTGGCTATCTGGTTAAAACATTGCTATTGCAGCGCTTGAATATTCATCCATATGTGTTTTGAAAATATAGCAGTGATGCTTGAACTCTTGTTGTTTACTATTATTTCTCAAGAGCGGGTCCTATACACCCTTGAGAAGTAACATGGCTCTCTCTTTATCTGTCTTGGGAAACATCTTGATCTTTTTCATGGCACTAGTTAGCTCCGTTGTTTTCTTACTGCCATTAGAATTTAACTCTAATTGCAACTTTGGTTTTTAATTTTCAGGCTTTTCGAAGAATAAATGCTAGAAATCAGGTGGAGCAGCGTGCTCTTTATCTGAATTCAGTATGTGTCTCTGTCATGGTTATTTTTGTTGTAAATTCGATACACAGTTTTTGACTCTAGATTAAGTCCTAAATGTTTTCGCCAGGTTTTGACACATCGTTCAGGTTCTGTTTCAATGCTTTCTATTATTTACTCGGAGATTCTAAAGATGCTTCGTTTATGGGGAGTCCTAAATTTTGATGTGGAAATTTTCTTCCCACATGATTCTTTTAGTTCTCCCCGAGGTTATCACAAACAAGAAAGCAAAGAATCGGATCAGTTATATGTTATCACATCACACGCTTTACTGGTGGAGGTAATGTTTCTTACTTGTCCACTTCATTTTGTAGTGTGCGTGTGCTTACTTGTCATTGATGGATATATTTGCTTCTTCAACGTGCAATGGCCATCTTTTAGACATATTTTGCTTCTTCAACGTGCAATGGCCATCTTTTAGACATATTTTAGCTCTCCATTTGTTTATGTTTACCTTTCAATCTGATGGCTTTAGTCATCTATAACCGCCAATTTATTTGTTCATCATGTCTCATGAAATTTGTTGGAGCAAGTTTAATATATGTCTAATAAATGTGTAAAGTGCTTTCTTTTATAGTTTCCCAGAATTTAATGTACCCCTGCCATAATGAAATTGAAAAGCCTGGTGATCCTGGGTTTGACCTATCTGGTCTTTTAGAGCAAACTCGATAAGTTTTCTTCTATATCAGCGCAATTGTATTTTTCTGTGTGGATTACGATAATTTTTCTGAGATTTGGATTAGGTACATTTGAACTGCATCAAAATTCTAGTTGGGGTTAATAAAGCTTTTGAGCTCTGAAAAACATTTGATAGTCAAATTTATTTCAGCTAACTATGCACTTCTTTACTCGCCCGTATTTATTTTGTTGATCATCTGGTAACGTTGACTATGACAGATATTGCAAGATTTAAAGCATGCTTTCTGGCCATTTCAGCTTGATCATGCTAGAAGTCTATTCCTAAGTGCAGCATATGCTGCTCATTGTTACAACGGATCCAATGAAAATAAAGAAAGGTACTGATGTGTAGTTTCTTAAGACCATTTCAAGAAAATTTTCACACCCTCGTTTGTTTCGGATTGTCTTTTTGTTTGATTCCGATTCTTTGTATGATCAGTGCATTGGAGCTTGCATCTGCCAAGGCTGCTAGGCATAGGCTGCAACGAGGTGTTTGGACCAGCGTACGGTTTGGGGATATCCGCCGTGCTCTGTCAGGTTTGTAGATAACTTGGAGTACACTCTTTTGTCCTTTCGATTTGATGTTATATTAACTATTAGCACACGGACTACGATGTACTCGATGTTCTCGTATAATTCTGGTATATGTCTACCATATTAGGAGAATTCAGAACAGCCTATAGCGAATATGAAAAATGGCGGTTTACTCTATGGTGGAACTGAAATCTGACGTCTTAATGTTATTGCTTTCTGAAAAACACATAATCAACAATGTGGCTTTGCAGTTCTTTTTGTTCTTTTCCATTATTGCACTGTTAGTGTGTTAGAAGTATTTTGAGGTTCAAGGTCAGTTCCATGCTTGTGGCGGCTTTCTAATTTTTCACTCTTATTAAATTTTGGGTTTAACAGCATCTGAACGTCTCATCTTACTCCGAACTGATCCAAAAGAACTAAGAGATTATGCTGCTCTGTTGTACCATTGTGGATTCTATGTCGAATCACTTCAGTACCTTAAGCTCTACCAAGATTCAAAGGTATATATACACGTGTTATATATATATATATTGTTTCCCTTTCAATTTTACTGATATATCATAAATGTATCATAGGAATCTCCCACCTTTGAGTTGAAATCCCAGTTAGCCAGCAACTTGGAGGAAGACGATGCTGTCGAGAAATTAATAATCCGTCTGAACCTGATATTGATGGAGGAAGGTTGGAATAGGCAGTCAGATAACCGAAGTGCCCTTTTCAACAATACTGAGCCATGGTAATTTCAATATGTGTATAAATTTAAAATGATTGTAAATACTAGACTTTTACTTAGGATATCAAAACTAAAATATTACTAAATTTAATTCAAGAATGCACCTAGTTCAGAAATGTAGGTTGCACGTGTACTTGTGAAGGGCTTCAGTTCTGTAAAAATACTTATTATTGTTATTTAGATGGATGTTCTGTTTGTTGCGGTTGTGCTTTGCAGTACTTGTTTCCTTGGTCCGTGTTCTAATGTTTATTTGATAATTTGATCTATTGATATTACATCGATTATACATTTTTGCACGAGTTTTTGCTTGTGAAAGTATTATCATGAGTTTATAAAAATTTTCTTTACCGAGTCTCAGCCTCAGGTTATGTCCACTTCTCCGCTTTTGCTCTATTTTATACGACATATCTTGCTACACAGTCCCTAAACATCTTTAGGCCCAATGCCCCAAAAAAAGACAAGAAATCAAATCAGAAACTCAATGAGTGATCTCAAAAGTCAAAGCAAAGAGCAAGAATTCTGCCGAAAATTTTTGGGGAAAAAATCAGAGAAGGTCGCGCGTGCTTCAATTGTTTTCTACTTTTCTTCTTGACTATGTTTGTATTTTCTACTCAAGCAGATTGAAAATTTCACATGATCCAGATTCCAAAATTAGAAGGTAAGTGATGCTGCTGCAGATTTTTTATATTCTGCTGATTCGATTGAAATAGAGGAAAAGGTTACACGAAATTTTAGATAGGTTAATATGTTCTCTGGTACAAGTCTAAATTGAATTCGGTTGCGGGTTGTATCCAATTATTGCTTTGGGAATGTTTTGGAATTTGAAATGATACGTGACTATGTCCTAGCTGTTAGCCATGATTTTATTAGTATATCGATATTGCAATGTTTAACCGTTTAGAATGGTTCAATAATAGCATGATAATCGAGACGTAATGCCATCAAAATATTATTGTTTTAAATGTTTTAATATTTTAATTGCAATTAACATTAGTGCAAATTCTTATTTGGTTTTAAGATTATCAATTACAAATGGGAACCACCCCGAATTTTCAGAGTTTACTTATTTTCTTACGTCCAGCTGAACGAAGGTGACTGCTAGGTAGTGTTTTCTAGAGCCCCTATTCTAATTCAGGATAAGTAGAAATGTATGTAGGGTGGTCTTATCATTTCCAAGTAGTAGCTAGTAACTTCGGTATTGATCTTTCCTCTTCCCAGCCAGTTGTTCAGCTTTCAGTCACTAAGCTCCATTGGTTTGGAACGCACTATGTTGCTTATCTCCCTCTAAACTCTAAAGGAAGCCGATTCTAAACCATTACTTTTAGTAATGAAATTATATGTAGAATCCATATTTGACGAGAAACTATTAGTAAAATATAGCACCGTTTGTATATTCGGTTGTATGACATTGTGTATATGATGCAATATTTTTTTATTAATGAATTTGTTTTACATAAAAAATTTATTATTCATATTTAGTTTAGCTCCCTGTAACAAAATACTAAATACTGGTTCCGCCCTCACACAAATATATTTGATATAATAAAAGAGACGGGAGAGAGTAAGAACACAAAATCAACTTCCACATTAGTTACATCCTAAGTCACATGATGCTGATGCATCGGGGGTGCGTCAATTTTTCAAAATATTTGAGTACGAGTGCGTCTTAATGTGCCTATTCAAAAATGCACATCATATTTGACAACTTAGATCATTTTTATATTATTTACATTCTAATTTAAATCTTTTATACAATCGTTATCCTAATAGAGATAATTATTGTTCTCCGAAAAATATATTTTAGAGAATGAAAAATAAAATGAATTATTAATATTTGGTCATAAGATAATGAATTCAAAAAATGAAACCAAATATTACCTCTGTGTTTCAACATGTTTTGTAATAGTATGAATTTATTAAAAATGACTTATATTATTTCCGGATAAGTAAGAATGTCTAACATTTAAGTTCACGACTTAGTAAAACTTAGTACATGACTTAATAAAACTTAGTCGTGAACTGCCGCATGTGCACTCAATACGTCAGATCATGACCAGAGCGTCAATGTGCGACTTAATAAAACTTAGTGAGCGGCTTAGTCTTAGTGCTTTCTTAATGTTAGGATCGGTCCGGAGTGTTTAGAGGGGGGTGAATGAACACTCCTTATAAAATTTATCCCTTGTGAATTCTTTCGGATTAGTGAAAGAAATCTGTTACTTAATCAACTCTTTGAACAGAACAGACCACTAAAAAGGTGAGTGCGGAAACGGTCTGCTCTTGTAAAAGTAAGAACGGCTCGATGGCTAAGTGCAGAAGGATAAAACACAGGATATGTTTCTGGAAGTTCGAAGGTGGTGTAATCCTTCTACGTCTCCCCTTCTTCCAATTAAGGAAGGTTTATACTAGAAGACTTTGATTTATACAATCCTGTTGTACAAACCCGATTCAGGCTGAATTTACCTCACTACCAGTCTGAAACTCCTAGTCACTCAACCTGCTCAGACACTCTGTCTGGCAGTTACAATAAGTTGCTCACTTCTATTTTTCAATACACAATGCGCACAGTGATCCTTCAATGATCAAATGTTACAAAGTAATCGCGCTTAAATAAATAACTTCAGCTCGAAAGCTTCTTAACTTTGTAAGCGTGTGCAGTTGCTTTCTTGTGTGTTTTTCAATTGATCAGCGTGAGTTGGAATCCAGAGTCTGTGTCTTCCTTTTGTTGCCTCCTTTTATAGTTGAGGGTAGCAACGGCATTGTTTCCCTTTATGTGCGACTTTGACTCTTTTTAAACTCTGAGAAAGCTACAGTCTTCTTCTTCCGGACACTTGCCGTTCTGGTGTATGCTTTCGGCGACTGTCAGGTAAGCTCTTCTTTGTCTTCTTACCTTTAATGGCAATCTTCGACTTTTGATCCTTTGTAGCATTAATTACAGCATTAAATGCTACAATAAATGACCGTTAATGGTTCGGACTGAGAAGCCATCCTTTATGTATCTTTGACTGCTTTGATCTGATAAAGGTTGAGATCGATCTGAAGTATCGATCTAGTCAGTCTGGAATCCATTGATCCGGTCTGATATGTTTTGTCATCTTGCTCTGTTTTGTCCGATCGATCTGGTCAAACTGATTTCTATCGATCCGGTCTGAAATGTTTTGTCATCTTTAAAATCTCATCGATAAGGTCCGGAACTAACAAATTCCCCCTTTTTGATGATGACAAAACCTAGCTTCTAAGTCTTTTTAACCAGTCTTGATAAGAGCTCTGAAGCGAATGCTTTCGGATCGATTACTTCTTTGTTCAAAATAAATGAACTTATTAAGTTGGATCGATTAAATCTTTATTATTAAGCCTTATGATGAGGTTCAAAATAAATGAACACAGACTTAATCAAACGAGGATTTTATTGATCACCAAGAAAATCCTAAAATACACAGTCTGAAAATGTTATTTTCTAGAAGGCGGCCTGAAGTCTGTCTTCTTTTCCCCCTTTTTGTCAGCAGCAATCTCTTGAAGAAAGTCGACAACTTGTGCTAGCTGAGCGCTGATAGCGTCAAGACGAACGTCTTGAGCGCGGAGGGAATTGGCAACAGATGCTCTGACTTCAGTGGCTAGTTCGATCTGCTCTTTTCTCAGACTGTTTTTGTAAGAGGCCTGTTGAGAAAACAGATCGTTTATGCCGCGCTGAAGGCTTCCGATACTGGCATTCATCTTCTCTTTGAAAGAAGCAAAGTCCAAGGCTGTGACCCTCTGACCTTGATGAACTTCTAGAATGCGTTGAGTCAAGGACAGACAGGTATCAGAGAAGTGCTGGATAGTCCGTGCCAGGGATGGAGGTGCATCAGATAGCTTGCTGGGAGAGTGATCTGATGATGACATGGCATGTTCATCTTCTTCAGCAATCGGCACGATGGAAGAAATGGCATCTTGATGACTTTCGGATCGGATCAGAGTGACCAGATCCGAAGAAAAACCTTGAATGAAGGCCAAATCTTCATCTGATGGTCCCGGAGGAGAGTGGGGACTGGGAGGTTCCTCAACTTGGAGAGCTGCAACCACTGTAGATACCACGAAATCCGGATCGATGAGGTCTGGTACTTCAGTTGTTGCACATGCTTCAGCTGGACTGGGTTGTGCACGGGAGGCTGATGACTTCAATGGAATAGATGTTGTCGGAGAGTCCAACATAACATTCATTGGTTCATCATCTGTTCCAGACGGAGCATTAGGCAATGGCTGCTCCGCTGTCTGGTCTGGTACGTGCTCTGCAGGCTGATCCTCTGTCTGTTGTGCTGCATCAGAAGGAATAACCTCGATAAATGGTTCTGCCAGAGTCTTGCTTGCAGAAGGATGATCCGGGCTCGTGGCTGGAGTGGAGATACTTAGCTTCTGTCGTTGAAAACGGACAGCTAAGGATAGAGCATGAACATCCATCTCGAGTTGAGCAATCACAGCCCCATCATCTCTGGCAGTTGGAGCAAGCGGATCGAAGTTCTTCTTTTTGGCAACAAGAAGCAGATTAGCCAGTCTGAATCTGTGTTTTGCCGTAAATAAATCTCTGCGCTGCACGGCAAGTCGAACATCATCAGTCTCTGTTCCTTTCAGAGCTTCATCTTCCATCTTCTTCAATCTGTGCAACTTACCGTAGAACAGCTCAATGTGGTTGATAGTCCGGTACTGGACATATTCATCAAAAACCACAATGAGTTCCTTTAGCCTCTCATCAACATCCTCCATAGCGATGTCGATGGCAGTCTGCGCTGCATATTTGGGTTTAGAGAGGGGTTCGGTGAGAATGGCTTTTCCCTTGCCGGTGGAGGAAAGGGACTTAATCCCTGATTGGGTATAGTCTCCCAACTCAGTGATAACTATCCCTTTGACCACGGGATTGGCAGAGGGAATTCGAAGGGTGACTTTGGGTGCAGGGGTTGAAGCTTGTGAAAGCTGGGTGGAAGGTTGAGGGGCAGGGGTTGCTTTAGAGGGTGGCAGTATGGGTGGAGGTAGAGATTTGGTTGGTTTGGTGATCTGGGTTCGGGGCTTTTTGGGAAGTGGCTTGGTTGGTGATGAGTGAGCAGACTGGGTTGCTTCCGAGTCAGTCTGAATGGTCAGCTTCCGCTTGACCCGAGGTTTGCGCACAGCAACTGGTTCCTCGTCCTGCTCAACCTTGACTGCAGCCAGAGTAGCAGGAGTAGGCGGAGCACTCTTGGACTTCAGCAGTGCAAGCCCTTTGGAGTTAAGGATCTTAAAGGGACGGAGAGCAGACGGCTTGCTCAGCTCGAGGCCTAAGGACTCCAAGAGCTTGCTGAGAGGAACAGCAAAACATACGGCGTGCTTGGATGCAATCACCGTTTCCAGCAGTACTCCAAACAAAATCATGGACCAGTTTATCTTCTGGCCGGATACAATAGCCGCCATAGCCCTGAACTTTTCGGCGGTTACAGCATCGAAACTTCCTGCTTTACCCAAAAGTGGCTTGCCTACCACTTCGCACAGCACCTGGAAATGGAAGAGCATTTCCTTCTTCTTAAAGGAGGGTTGCAATCGGTGGCCAGAAATAGAAATCTTCCCCTGAAGATCTAAGAGTGACGCTTGAGGAGTCTGTCCGAACTCTGTCAGTCCGGAACTCGGGAGGCCAAAGGTCTTGGCCATCGTCATTGGCGAGATCTCGAAAGATTTGCCCTTGACAGTAGTAGAAATGGATGTCTTCCGGGAGACGGCGTTGGCGAACAGCTCGCGGATTTCTGATTCATAGACAACTGTTCCGCACTCCAAAAAGTTCCTTAAACCAGATGATTCCAGGGCTCTAAAAATGGACACCATCGCAGCATCTTCTGCCCTGTAAATGTCATCAAACTCAACGGAGAGTGAGTTATGAGTGATGGTAGCCATTTGAAAAGAGTTTAAAGGAAGTGCGAAGAGTCAGAGAGTGAGAGAGTAAGAAGGTAGAAAGCGGTAAATTGTAAAAAGTGAACAAGTATGAACTGTTCAGCCTGCTAAATAGGAGAGAGAAGACACGTGTCTTTATCTCCAAGACTGAGAATAAAATAATTCAAAATAAACGGTCAGGATAAAGAAAGATAAGGCGGTTAAAGTACAACTAGTTAAAATGGTCAATCAGTCCGAGCTGTTGTTATTTTCCAGACAGATCATAGGATAAAATCAGACTGACAAGGATCGGTCTGAAAGTTCGGACCGGTCTGTGTCTTTCTGAACATTGAATTATCGATCTGTGGTGACAAAAAAACAAAAAAAAAAAAAAAATCTTCAAGTGCGAAAAGAATAAAAACATCTAAACTAATTAAGATAAGTCAATTAAACCAAGAATTTGACGGAAATAATTAAACTTAGCCTCAGGAAGCGGTTTAGTGAAGATGTCTGCTGCTTGCTGCTCTGTTGAAATGTGCTCGATCCGAATTTCCTTTTTGCCAACATGATCTCGAATAAAATGATGTCGTATATCAATATGCTTTGTTCTAGAGTGCAGAACTGGATTATACGTTATAGCAATTGCACTTGTGTTGTCGCAAAATATCGGAGAGTCAACAGCTTAGATGCCATAGTCTTTGAGCTGGTGTTGAATCCAGAGCATTTGAGCACAACAGCTTCCAGCGGCTAGGTATTCTGCTTCAGCTGTGGATGTGGCAATCGATGTCTGCTTCTTACTGAACCAAGAGATTAATCTTTCACCTAGAAATTGACATGTTCCACTGGTGCTTTTACGATCGATCTTACACCCAGCGTAGTCTGCGTCTGAATACCCGATCAAGCTGAAGTTTGAATCTTTGGAGTACCAAAGACCAACGTTCTGAGATCCTTTTAAATATTTCAGAATACGCTTGGCAGCAATAAAATGTGATTGCTTTGGTTCTGACTGAAATCTGGCGCACATACAGACTGAAAACATAATATCGGGCCGGCTCGCTGTAAGATACAATAGCGATCCGATTAGTCCTCTATACATGGTTACGTCAACTGTCGTTCCCCCTTCATCTTTGTCTAACTTGATTGTTGGACTCATTGGAGTTGATGCAGTTGAGCATGTTTCCATTCCAAATCTCTTGAGGAGCTCTTTGGTATACTTGGTCTGATTGATGAAAATGCCATTGTTGAGCTGTTTTACTTGTAGACCCAGAAAGAATGACAATTCTCCCATCATGCTCATCTCGAACTGTCCTTGCATTAACTTAGAAAATTTCTCGCACAATTTGGGGTTAGTTGACCCAAAGATTATGTCATCAACATAAATCTGAACTAATAGGGTATGTTCCCCCTTAATGAATTTAAATAGAGTTTTATCTACTGAGCCGATCTGGAAATCATGGTTCAGCATAAATTGAGATAGAGTGTCATACCAGGCTCTTGGAGCTTGTTTCAGACCATACACTGCTTTATTCAGTAGATATACATGATTGGGATACAAATGGTTCTGAAATCCAGGTGGTTGCTCAATGTAGACTTCTTCCTGAAGCTTTCCATTAAGAAAGGCGCTCTTGACGTCCATCTGATATACTTTGAAGTCTTTAAAGGCAGCATAAGCAAGAAAGATTCGGATAGCTTCAAGTCTGGCGACTGGTGCAAATGATTCATCGAAGTCGATTCCTTCTTCTTGTCTGAATCCCTGTGCCACCAGTCTGGCTTTGTTTCTAACCACAGTTCCATCTGCGTCTAGCTTATTTCTGAAGACCCATCTGGTTCCAATAACAGGCAGATCGCTTGGTCTGGGGGTTAGACTCCAAACTTGATTTTGTTCGAATTGATTAAGCTCTTCTTGCATTGCTTTAATCCAGTTGAAGTCAGTCAGAGCTTCATCGATCTTCTTGGGTTCCAGAGTTGAGATGAAGGCAGCATGAGTGAACTCATCCATCATCTGTCCTCTGGTTCTGATCGGTGCAGAAGGACTACCAATCACTAGATTAGGTGGATGCTTCTTAGTCCATCGATAGCTTGACTCTGGATTGTCTGGTCCGGTCGGATGAACAGTAACAGCATGATCAGTATCTGCTTTAATATTTGAGTCAGGAGCATCCGGATCAGCTCGATCTGAAGTTTCTTCAACGCCTTGATCCGGTCTGTTTGGTACTTCTGGTTCTGGTGGATTGTCTCTTGACCTGTTAGCTACAATCTCATCATCACTGTTAGCTTCGAGATGGATATTTTCCATCTGATTTTGAATTGATTCTTTGTTGCCTTCAACACATAAAGTTTCATCAAAGACTACATGAACAGATTCTTCTACAGTTAAAGTTCGATTATTAAAAACTCGATAAGCTTTGCTAATTGATGAATATCCTAAGAATATACCATTATCTGACTTAGCTTCAAATGTTGTAAGATGACTCTTACCATTGTTGTGAACGAAACATTTACAGCCAAATACGTGAAAGTGAGAAACAGATGGTTTGTTACCAGTCCATATTTCATATGGAGTGAGATTCAGCTTCTTGTTAATCATAGAACGGTTTTGAGTGTAGCAAGCAGTATTTACAGCTTCTGCCCAGAACTTTTGAGAGATTCGAGAATCAGCAAGCATTGTTCTTGCTGCTTCCTTGAGCGTTCTGTTTCTTCGTTCTGCAACTCCATTCTGTTGAGGAGTTCGAGCAGCTGAAAACTCATGCTTGATTCCATGATCTTCTAGAAAGGATTCAAGATTCTGATTTGAAAACTCAGTCCCTTTGTCACTTCGAATCCTGTCTATGCTGGATGATTTCTCGTTCTGAGTGCGTTTCAGCAGCTTGATCAACTTCGGACCGGTCTGATCTTTACTGCTTAAGAATATAGTCCATGTAAAACGTGAGTAATCATCAATAACAACAAGAGTATACCGCATTCCCCCTAAACTTGTTATTGGTATAGGACCAAACAAGTCCATATGCAGTAATTCTAAACAGCGGGAGGAGGATTTGGCATTCTTGTTTTTGAAGGATGATCTGATCTGTTTGCCCATTTGGCAAGCTTCGCAGATCTTATCCTTAGCAAAATCGATCTTGGGCAGACCGATAACTAAATCATGTTTACACAGGCTAGCAATGGTCTTAAAGTTGATATGATTCAAACGCTTATGCCACAGCCAATGTTTATTATCATTGTTAGCGATGAAGCAAGTAGGATTATCAGGTTGAGCATGATTCCAGTTAATCTTATAAGTGTTTCCATTCCTGATTCCTACGAGCATGGTTATACCGTCTGATGATTTAACAGTGCAAGTGTGTTTATGAAATTCTACAGCATAACCATTATCACAGAGTTGACTTATGCTAATCAGATTATAGCACAGATTTTCAACTAACAGCACATCATTGATAATAATGTTACCATGGACAATCTTACCCTTGCCCACGGTCTTACCCTTTGAGTTATCTCCGAAAATGATTTTGGGTCCAATACATTCTGTCACTTCAGACAGCAGCTCGATGTTTCCAGTCATGTGACGGGAACACCCACTGTCCAAATACCAGTCTGATGCGAGTTTCTTCGGTACCTGTCATCAAATATAATTATTGTTGGTACCCAATCCTATTTGGGTCCAGAACGGATTAGCCCTTTGGGAACCCACACCTGTATCAGCTTCAATGGCTTGTGTGTGTAGGGTGTGCTGTGTGCTGGTCTGTTTCGATGCTGTGTGTGATAATGTGTGCGCTGTGAAAACCTTTGATTCTCATAAGGTAGTCTATATCTTCGTTGAATCGGTTTTGAGTTATAGTAATTGTATTGCCTTCCTTGCCTTCGATCTTGCACCTTTGGATTTGGTCTGATAGACGCAAATCTTGCTGGTGCCTTTTCTTTGGCTTGGTCAACATAACCAATTCCTTTTCTCAGATTTTGATTCTCGTAAGAGACTCCTGTTTGAATCTTAGGTGCTTCAGTTTCATATACTGTGCTGGATTTAACAAATGTCATTTGTTTGACTTGATTCTTTACCAGCAACAGCTCAGATTCATCTTTGGTGCATTCTTTGGTGTCAAAGCCTATGCCGGTGAAATCACCGACGTTTCTTTGAACCTCTTGTAATTCTTCCAAGGATGTTCTGGATTTTGTCCATGTTTTGAATATATGTGAGAGCTTAGTATTTTGTGTGCTAATTCTCTTATTTTCTTCATGGAGCTGATCATAAGAGATTTTCAGCTTATTCAGCTCGATCTGGAGATTTTGCACTCACCCTGCTCAGAGCAGCTTGGTTTGTTGTGCTCATCCATTTGAGTACTGATTTTGGCTTTATTCTTCTCAAATGATTCAGCTAAGATCCTATAATCATTAGCCATGTCTTGCAGTGCGGACATGAGCTCTTCTCGTGTAAATTCATTTGAGTCAAGATCATATACCTCGTCTGTCTGACTCATTTCTTCGTCTGCCATAAGACATTGAATATCTTCTTCGCTTTCGCTGGAAGAATATTCAGAGCTTTCCGAGTCTGAGTCTGTCTGAGCCCATTTGCTGTTTCCTTCTTCAGCTACTAGGACTTTTTGGGATTTTCCATAATTCTTGCGGTCTTTGTAGTGCTTCTTCTTTCTATCATCACGATGCTTCTCTTTCCGTTCTTCTTTCTTCGGTCTGGTGCAATCTGCAATGAAGTGTCCGGTCTTACCACAATTGTAGCAAGCCTGATCGTTAACAGTATCATCTTTTCTTGATTTATAATGATGAGAGGGTTTGAGGTTCCTCTTATTTTTAGACATAAATTTACCAAATTTCTTGATAAATAATGACATAGCATCGTTACTCATCTGTTCAGCAGATCGGTCTGATGTTGAAGCGATCTGGTCTGGAGTGGCTGCCAGGGCCTTGTTTGGTTGAGAGATGAATGGTTCTGCTTCACCTCTGCTTATCAGTTCAAACTCATAGGCCTTAAGATCTGCAAACAGATCATGAAGTTCAACCTTGTTAAGGTCTTTTGATTCCCTCATGACAATGGTCTTTACATCCCATTCCTTTGGCAGAGCTCTCATTACTTTCAGAGCGATCTCTCTGTTAGAATATTCCTTCCCCAGACCATTCAGTTCATTTATGATGCCGGTGACTCTTTCATCAAACTCATTTAGAGTTTCTCCACTTTTCATCTTTATGCTCTCAAATCTTTGAAGAGCAACAGTTAACTTGTTTTCTTTGGTCTGGTCGTTGCCTTCACATAGCTGTGCTATCTTCTCCCAAATTTCTTTGGCAGTAGAGCACATTTTGATTTTGCTGAACATGTTCTTGTCCAAAGTTTTGAACAAGATGTCTTTGGCCACATTATCAAGATTTGCTTTCTTTCTTTCCTCATTCGTCCAGAGGGATCTGTCTTTTTCCACCATTTGTGGTTCTTCACCAGAGATGGCTACTGTTGTATTGATTTTTAAAATCTTCATTGGTCCATCAGTGATGACGAACCACATATCGTCATCCTGAGCTGCCAGATGAGCTTGCATTCTGATTCTCCAGTCATCATAGTCTTCTTTTGAGAACATGGGGATTTTGTTGAATGATGCCATCAGCTTAGTAGTCTTTGTGCTGATTAAGATGACCTGCTCTGATACCAATTGTAGGATCGAGCGCTTACCGCTTTACCAATAACTATAGTTAAGGGTAATGGCGCAACATCAATCTTTTCAACCATACACTGGCACAAGCGCCACGTGTTCGACCGATCACAAAGCAGAGGCAATTGTTGAACTCCAACAATCCCTCCCCCAATAATTGCACTCTCTGCAACTCATGGGAATCGAACACGCGACCTTGGCTCTGATACCACTTGTTAGGATCGGTCCGGAGTGTTTAGAGGGGGGGTGAATGAACACTCCTTATAAAATTTATCCCTTGTGAATTCTTTCGGATTAGTGAAAGAAATCTGTTACTTAAACAACTCTTTGAACAGAACAGACCACTAAAAAGGTGAGTGCGGAAACGGTCTGCTCTTGTAAAAGTAAGAACGGCTCTATGGCTAAGTGCAGAAGGATAAAACACAGGATATGTTTCTGGAAGTTCGAAGGTGGTGTAATCCTTCTACGTCTCCCCTTCTTCCAATTAAGGAAGGTTTATACTAGAAGACTTTGATTTATACAATCCTGTTGTACAAACCCGATTCAGGCTGGATTTACCTCACTACCAGTCTGAAACTCCTAGTCACTCAACCTGCTCAGACACACTCTGTCTGACAGTTACAATAAGTTGTTCACTTCTATTTTTCAATACACAATGCGCACAGTGATCCTTCAATGATCAAATGTTACAAAGTAATCGCGCTTAAATAAATAACTTCAGCTCGAAAGCTTCTTAACTTTGTAAGCGTGTGCAGTTGCTTTCTTGTGTGTTTTTCAATTGATCAGCGTGAGTTGGAATCCAGAGTCTGTGTCTTCCTTTTGTTGCCTCCTTTTATAGTTGAGGGTAGCAACGGCATTGTTTCCCTTTATGTGCGACTTTGACTCTTTTTAAACTCTGAGAAAGCTACAGTCTTCTTCTTCCGGACACTTGCCGTTCTGGTGTATGCTTTCGGCGACTGTCAGGTAAGCTCTTCTTTGTCTTCTTACCTTTAATGGCAATCTTCGACTTTTGATCCTTTGTAGCATTAATTACAGCATTAAATGCTACAATAAATGACCGTTAATGGTTCGGACTGAGAAGCCATCCTTTATGTATCTTTGACTGCTTTGATCTGATAAAGGTTGAGATCGATCTGAAGTATCGATCTAGCCAGTCTGGAATCCATTGATCCGGTCTGATATGTTTTGTCATCTTGCTCTGTTTTGTCCGATCGATCTGGTCAAACTGATTTCTATCGATCCGGTCTGAAATGTTTTGTCATCTTTAAAATCTCATCGATAAGGTCCGGAACTAACACTTAAAGTGTCGCACAAGCACTCAATCCGTCAGTGCACGACCGGAGCGCCAGTGTGCAAAAGGTGTAAGTATTATGTGACTTAAATTACACCAAAGCATGGTTTACATTTAACTCCTAGAGTATAGATGACACACTTGCCGAGAAAAATACACAACTTGTAGCTTAATTATTGAATTATCCACCTAATATATATATATATATATATATATATATATATATATATATTCTACGTGATATGCATATTAGATGATCCAACAATCAAAACTACATTGGTAGTTTTTCTTGATGGACATAAACTTCGCCCACTTAAGGTATACAACAACGTGACTCAAAATTTTATGTAGTCCATTGAATTTAGCTTCACATACATTGCCAAATTTCATGTAAATCAAGCAGGTTTCTTACAAGTATTCTGCTCTCTGAATGTTGCAATGGCACTTCGTATCATACCGGCCATATCTTTTTTCTAACCGGAAAAATAATAATATATTATATAATGAAGTACCAATAGTACTTTAAAGTCTACAAAACAGTTGAATAAAAACACCTAACAACAAGATTATAAAAATAACACAACTAAAGGGATAATAAGCAACATATGGGTTCCCTTCGCCATTCTAGGAAAGAGTAAGCGAATCTATTATTTCCCCTATTAGTGATCCAAAACCAAGTTCTAAAAATGATAGATCTAGTAAATCTTCTTCGTCGTCCGCCTGATTTCCGAAAATTAAATTATTTCGATATAGCCATATTGTCCAGATGATTGCTCCCCAAATGGTCATCCATCCATTTTTCCCCCTGTTCGACCACCACAACCCTTTGTGTTGTAGAAAGTGTGCTGCCAAATCACAATAAGAAACCGTTTGTATTCCTTACCAATCATAGCATCTCATCCATAATGCATAAGACTTGGGACACAACAATAATAGGTGTTTTGTTGTCTCTGGGTCCCTCTGACAAAGGTGACAAGTGTCTAGGCCTGATCCGAATGTGATATTCTTTTTTCTGACGATGCTCCTTGTTGGTATTCGATCTCTGACAGCCTTCCATAGAAAAGCAAAAACTTTTGTTGGGGTACAATTATTCCATAATTCAGCAAGAGTTTCATTATTGATCCTAATCAAGTGTGTCGTTTCGTGCATATTGTTGTAAGCCGAAAGAACTTAATAGGATTTGGATGCATCAAACTTCCATTGCCATCGGTCCTCCACTTCCTGTGATATTTGATACCTGTTCAAGAAAGATGAGAGATAATCAAGTAAACAATGTTCCCAATCATATAATTCCTTTCTCCAGTCCCATTTCCAAGTCCATTCTCTTTCCTCCCAAGCCCCCATATTGCCTACCAAGACCTCTTTATCCTTCGCTATCGATGTTAATCTTGGGAATCTTGGCTTCCAAGCTCCACCCCACCCCAGTTGTCCCTCCAAAACCTCGTCCCCATTCCATTTCCTATCTTTCTACTTATCCCATTCAGAAACCATCGAGATGGATCCTTGAACGTTTGTTTCTTCAGCTCTTTCCACCACCATGACTCTCTAGACCTACCCCTTTCAAAAAATAAATCCTCATTTTGGAAACCATATTTAGACTTTAAAACCTGTAACCAAAGTGAGTTTTCATTTTGTAAAAAATCTCACCCCCATTTTCCCAACAGTGATTATCAAGATTGCGGACCCCTAGTCCCCCCTTGTTTTTTGTTTTGCAGACCTCTTCCCATTTAACTCAGGCTATTTTCCGGCTGCTCTCCTCGCCCAACCATAGGAATGATGATTGGATGGATTGTAATTTCATGAGGATCTTCTTTGGGGCTATGTAAAATGAAAAGAAATAAATTAGTAAGGGTGTGAGTACGGCATTTAGCAAGATCAATACAATTAAAACAAACTGGGAAAAAAATAGAAAAATGTTTTCCTTTTAAATGAAAAATTATAATATTTACCATGAAATGTACATTCCTTTGATGGCATTCACCATGATAATTCTGCAACACATGCGCACACCGTTAAGACTATATAAGCACAAATTATTCAAATCTTCAAAATCCATCAACTTTTTCCGACTAATCATGATAATTCCGAACATGGTTAATGTCTTCCCCATTGTGAACACCTTAGCTCCTATATTCCAAAATGATTATAAAATTAACAAGAGAAACTTTATAGACTTCAAATTATCCTTTTACATTTCTCACACGTCCAGGTCCTAAAAAACCTAAGTATTTGCCCTTCTAACCCCCAAATATTTTTTCCACACCACTGCGGACATCACATCATGGTGCAAAACTGAGATAAACATGGTACTATTGCACCAGAAATAAATGCAGTATTGTTGCCTCTGTACCACAGACATTTCTTTGTTTATTTGCCATTCAATTTGTTGCATTTATTCACCAATCAATTTGTACTGTCTATCGCTATTTCTATGCTAGTAGCAAATCTGTTGCCTCAACCGTCTATCACATCTGTGTCAGCTTGAACAAATGGCTCCCATTGACGGAGGAGGAAAAACTATTATTCTCGGATAGTTGTTTTAGGTAAGGTCCCGGGGATAAGTTCACCATAAACATGATACAGATGTGGTTTAGGATGATCAAAAAATTGTCATAAACTACCCTCTGCCTCAACCGTCTACCACATGCAATCAAAACCGAAACAGGTAATATCTTAGTTGAATTTTGGCTAAGCCAACACATTACAAATCCTATGAACAATCAGACAGGCCACTATCGCTGAACATAATTTCCTATCCTCAAAACAAATAAATACCACTTTACCTCAGCCGAGATACCCAGCACATATATATATATATATATATATATATATATATATATATATATATATATATATATATATATATATAAGTTAACAAAATCTGAAATTTATCATACATCTATCATTCACAACGAAATCTTAATGATGCTGCGGTAATTCATTAACTATTTTCTAAGGAGTAGAAGCACAGTCATGATAATAAGAGAGTGGTTCTAAAATCAGTCCCGAAGCTAATAGTCAACAAAGGACAAGTTATAGCAGAAATTTCGGCAGCATTAACAATGTATCAATCATCCTAAACCAGCCCTCAAATATGAAAACTAGCACGGTAGTTTACGACAATATTTGAACGCCCATTTTGCCTATTTTTCTACCGCTTGTACATCACAATTCACACAACCATGACAATCAAATGTAATTATCATCCCAAAACAGCTTAAACCTGGACAAATTTCAGCAGCTAAATCTCAATTCATCTTGACATTGTAGTCAGAATGATGTAGTAACATTCCCAAATTCAATTTAGTTTCTTTGAAAATAATTTATTTACTCCATTATTATACTTGTCTTCTTAGCAGACTTTACAAACATTTGATTTAATAAACTAATTCTAGATGATAATTAAGCAATTTAAATAAATTTATATTAGTTTACGTGGGCACGTCTATATATATGTCCCAAAACTTTAGAAATTGAATGATATTCAAATCAATAACAGGTTTTATAAAGACATTTATAAAATTTTCTACTAATTTAATTTCCCAAGCTTGATTAAAGATATCTCTAATGTTAAGGAAACACTTACAAACATTTATAAAAATTTCTACTAATTTAATTTCCCAAGCTTGATTAAAGACATCTCTAATGTTAAGGAAACACTTACTAACCTGTACTAATTGTTTGCTTTATGTATCTTCAGCTGGCCGCGGGGCATCCTCAAGTATATTGCAAAACAAAGCCTGCCTCTTTGTATGATTGTGGCGAAACATCCAAACTGCCGCCCAAGTTAAAGTTTGTAGATCATAATCCATACAAAACTGGTTCAACATCCTGTTATTGTGCACGCAAAACGTCTTGCTCCAAAATATGAATGTCATTGCGTACTCTCTTCCATCCGGACCATATACAATCACAGGAACCCCGATTGATATAGTTTTGTCAGGATTTAACATAGGTAAAACTTGCTATTTCCACGAAGGACTTTGTCAACATTAACCTACATAGGCCAAAATTCACGCCGCTTGTCCTATAATTTCAACAAAAATTAAAAACAAATTTAGAAAAAATGAAGAAACCGGCGGTTTGCCGGTTGAACGTTTTTTTACCAGTTCAACCTGGTTCCAACTGATCTTAGTAGGACGGTGTTAGAGGGTTAATCGGGCACGACCAAGCACCGGTCACCGATTGAACAGGTCGGTCAAGTCAGATTTTCAAAACAATTGTTAGATTTCATTACGTTACAAATTAAGAATTCATAAACGACGATTTATATTTCTTAATTAGTTTCCCAACAGTCAACAAATTTTAATGGTCCTTTGATTTTATAGGTTCATAAGCTTATATAATCGTTATTTGTGATTTTAAAAGATTGAATTTTGGACAAATAACGATTATATAAACTTATGCACCTATAATATTAAATGGACTATTAAAATTTGTTGCCTATTGGGAAAATGATAAGAAATATAAATTGCCGCTTATGAATTCTTACTTTGTAACATAATAAAATCTAACTATTTTTTTGAAAACCGGAATGGACGGACATGTTTAATCGGTGACCGATGTTTGGTCCTGCCCGATTAACCATCTAACACCATCGTGCTAAAAAATCAGTTGGAACCAGGTTGAACTGGTCAAAAAGTTCAACCGGCAAACCGCCGGTTCCTTCATTTTTTCTAAATTTGTTTTTAATTTTTTTAATTTTTGTTAAAAATATAGGCCAAGCGACGTGACGTGGATCGTGGCCTATGTAGGTTAATGTTGACAAAGTTCTTTGAAGAAGAGCAATTTGTACTTATCTTAAATCCTGACGAAACTATCTCGAGCGGGATTCCTGTGATTGTATATGGTCCAGATGGAAGAGGGTACCCGATGACATTCATATTTTGGAGCAAGAAGTTTTACGTGCTTAATAACAGGATGTGGAACCAGTTTTGTGTGGATTATGATCTATAAACTTTAACTTGTGCGACAATTTGGATGGTTCGCCACAATCAGAGCTTTGTTTTGCAATAAACTTGAGGATGCCCCTGCGGCCAGCCGAAGATACAAAAAGCCAACAATTAGTACAGGTTGGTAAGTGTTTCCTTAACATTATAGATGTCTTTAATCAAGCTTGGGAAATTAAATTAGTAGAAAATTTTATAAATGTCTTTATAAAACCTGTTATTGATTTGAATATCATTCAATTTCTAAAGTTTTGGGAAATATGTATAGGCTGTAATTCATTAACTATTTTCTAAGTTACATTATAGGAGTAGAAGCACAGTCATGATAAGTGAGTGGTTCTAAAATCAGCCCCGAAGCTAATAACCAACAAAGGACAAGTTATAGCACAAATTTCGGCAGCATTAACAATGTATCAATCATCATAAACCCTAAACCCTAAACCCTTAAACCAACCCTTAGATCTGAAAACTAGCACAGGGTAGTTTACGACAATATTTCGACGAGCATTTTGCCTATTTTTCTACCACTTTTACATCACAATTCACACGACCCTGACAATCAAATGTAATTATCGTCCCAAAACAGCTTAAACCTGGAAAAATTTCAGCAGCCAAATCTCAATTCATCTTGCAATTATGGTCGGAATGACGTAGCATTCCCAAATTCGATTTGCATATTGTAGGCTGCCCTTTCAGCCATAAATCTAAATAGACCAGAAGTAATAGCCCTAAACGATCATTTACAGCAGCTCCAGATTATCAATTCAATTTGTACGTACGGCAGGATTGTCTAAACACTTAATTCAATCACATCCTATATACTGCCCCATTTTCTCAATTCAGCTATGAACTCGAATAATCCCGGAAGAAAAACAGGACAAGATCAAAGTGATTCAAAAATAGAACGAGAAGAAGAATCTTCGTGTCTTACCTAGCAGGCTTTATAACAAGCGCAATTAGCCTGATCGTCTAAAAACTGATCTGGATCGAGTCCGAATATAAAATTTTATAATTAAAGAAAGAGAAAGGTGTCAATATAATAAAATAATACATAGATCTAAAAAGATATATGAAGTTTAATAAACAAAATTGTATTAAAGATTAATTAATTGGAATGGATGTGAAAATATTTTATTTCGTAAATTATATTCAATTTAATGTGAAATTTTGATTAAGTTAATTATGAATATTGAAGATAAAATATTTAAAAATATAAATATGTTTATAAAGGAGAAAAACGTCAACATAGTTATCGTAACTTTTATCTTTGATACAAAAATAATAATCTTATAAAATTTTAATTCAGTAATGAACTTTTAATTAAAATGTTCTACAACACAATAAATACTTCATTCAATCATTGGCAAATCTAACCTTAAAGTTGAAGAGATGTTAAAGTTTTGGGAGGAAAAAATAATATATATATATATATATATATATTTTAATATGAAATATTAAAATTAGGGGCCAGCTGCCGGTGCACTAACATACATTCGCTCCTGCATTCAATGAGTATGATAAATTAGAAAAAGTACAATACTGTGAAAACATTGAGTTTTTTGTATGGAAAATTGGAGTAAATGGTTTTTTAGTTAAAATTCTATTTCCTTAATTTTCTTAAGGGAGTTTTCGAGATTAGTTTTTTATTTCATTTTTTTTCCTAATTTACTAAATTACCCTCACTTTCTATTTTGTTTTTGTTTGAGTTACGTATGAGAAATCGACATGCTAAACAAAAAAAGAAAATCAAGTATATGTATACTATTCCTAAAATTCTACCATTTTCAGTTCAATGGATAAATCACTCCAATCCATCATAGAATTTCCTAACATTCCCAACATTTTGGTGTGTCTTAACTTAGTTCGACAAAATATATTTTGAATCCACATGACAAAAATAATCATACTCACCAATTCACAGATTCTTCGACAAGGCGACACTCAATTACCATACAGGGATGCATCGAGTGATCAAAAAAGGAATCCTTGGAGACTATGCTCAGTAAACCAAGTGGAAGAAGTAAAACTAGTCCTCCAACTCCTTCCCATTTGGCTTAGCTGCTTAATGTTCGCGGTAGGCCAGTAGCAATAGCACAACTCAGCACATACTTACCAAACAAAGCAGTACAATGAACAGATTCAGCACAAAAACCTACCAGCATCATTCCAAGTTTTCACGGGCCCTCACAATTCTAACATCCGTTTTACTGTGTGAACGAGCGTTCGTTCCCATTGTCAAAAGATCCACACACCACCCACTGGAATAACGATGCTGCAGCGAATCGGAATCAGCCTACTCTTCTCCATTCTGACCATGGCAGTGGCTGCATGTGTTGAATCCAAAAGTGTTCGAGTTGCTAGATAAAAAGGGCTATTAGACATGCCAAAAGCCGTGGTTCCAATGGCTGTTTGGTGGCCGATCCCCCTTCACAAACTTTTAAACGTCATAGCTTTGAAACCCTCTTTACGACTGTTACCGAATATATTTCAAATTATTGTTTTATTATCTACTGCATGGATAATATATTCGATCTGAATTTGTATACTGATTGGATGTTCGATATGTACTAATAACAAGACATGGAATATACAATGTTTAAATGACGGGTTCTCCGTATGAGCAATTCCATCAGATGTAGAATCCAACACACTTGTATGTATTCAAGGAAATCAATTCCAGATGAGTGTGCTTGAACACAAATTTATCCTCAATATTTTCACCTCACAAAATATGGCAACAAATATTACCCAGTACAAGAATCAGAATAAATTGAACACCGGACTAGCTAGAAATTAGGTTTCTAGCTAAATTTCATCATTACAGATTCAGGTTACAACTCACAATGGTTAATTTAAAACTTAACGAACTAAAGTGATTCTACTGATGAGCTTGACCATGTGGCGGGGGGCCAGGAGGCAACGGAGGAGGAATCCCTGACTGAATGCTAAAATTTGTGGGCATTCCAGGCGCCTTTGTATTTCCAGACTGCAGAAAGCAGTAAGCAACTACATTAGTCCTAAACTTGAACAGAGTGACACAATAGAAACCTATTAACAACATGGGTCGATAGATGACAATAGTCTAAACTTAAGCAGAGTGACACGATAGAAACCTATTGACCACATGAGATGAGAGATGTCAAAGAACGAGATATACTTGTAAGAGAAGATGGACCGAAAATATTTCTGATCAATAAGATTGTTACAATGATCAAGACATGAGACATCAACATGCTAAATGTTCCAGTGGTCCATTGAAGGAATTATTTAAGAATCTGATACGTTTCTATACTCTTTTGAGCATCCGTTGTTTCCTCTGCAATATTATACTGGTGACCCTACGTAAATTTTCAGGTAATATTTCGTTTTCGGATAACCATCTCATTTTTTAAGAGAATCTTTTCTATAACCTTAACTCATCTACATCTCTTAATATAAACATAATTTTAACTTCAAATTTTTCGTTCCAAAAATATTCTATTACTATATTATATTCTAATACAATATCATGTATTAAAACTTCTAAATACTCGACACTATTAAAATATAAATTACCAGACAAAGCTTAAGTTCTTTGACAGCTATAATATATTCTTTTTTTCTAAAAACAAATCCAAAAAGACATTTTATTCTCCACATTTTCAGAAAACACATTTTCTGAAAATAAACCTTCGGAAACCCGGGAAAGAAAACAAAATACTTAGTTTTGACAAGTGTCATTAATTATCCAGGTGGAACTTATTTCATTCCAGAACGATACAAAAACAACAAATATTTTTGGGGGTGGCAAATAAATACTATAGATTTCCCACATAGCAATTCAAGATGCAGTGGTACTGCACTTCTCACGAAGCTTAGCACATTTATCTGTTTATCTTGTGTAATACGAACTATAAGACTTCTCTTCTGAGGATTTATCATGTTGTCCTTGTGAAGTCACACATGCATTTGTTACACGTGCATTTGTTAAAGGAATGTTCCTCAAATTTTGGTTGAATTTTCTTGGTATCATGATTCTATGATCATGTAATGAGAAGTAACACAAATACTCCGATCTCAATCACGTAAAGTGAGGGCAAGCAAATGAAACAAGAAAGGGAAGACGGGTGACACATAACCTGAGTTATCGTAGATAAAGACGCAGGGTATTAGGTGTCTAAATCCTATGTGCGAGATACAAAGCCAGAAATGAGCCTGTTCAAAGCAAGATGCACCAAGACAAAAGATAGTACGATCTAGATGTATGAAAAAGATTCTATTACATAGAGATGACATGCAAACGGTACGTTAAAAGCCTTCAAGGCAGAACAAAGAGCACACTTCATTAAACAGTTCCACCTAAGCGCGTCTTACGAACTATTAGCAGGATTGATAATGCCGACATTATTCAGATTTAAAAAAACATGCGAGTCTGCTGTCAACTAAGAATTACTATCAGCTGCATCAGTGCACTGTTATACACAAATAATGAATATAAGGGGAAACATCTAATATTCACAGGGATATCCGGACGCAATGCTGACTAGGATAGAATGGAACAAAAACTATAAGATTTCACCAGGCGGTTTATCGTGGGGACTAAAGTTACTCACCGAGTAATGATTAAGTCCAGGCATCATTGGCATCTGCCCAGCTTGAGGCCTGGTGAAGCCACTACCAGGAGGATACATTTGAATGCCACCTGGAGGAATATTTCCTTGTGGTCCTGATCCAGAAGCCATGGGATTCATGCCCATAAAATGACCTTGGGCCAATGGCGGACCCATTTGATTCATAACACCCTGTTTCATGGGAAATAGGAATGCATGTAATATAATGTAGCTCAAAGTCATTATTTAGCAAAATTTTATTATTGCTATAGTTTCTTACCATTTGACTGGCCATTGGCCCTGGGACCGAAGGCAAAGATCCTGGCATTGAAAATGGTACATTTGCAGGCATATTATGTGGTTGCATATGTGGGGGAGGGCGAGATAAATGAGGATGTGGTACGAAAGGTAGATGAGAAGTGGGTTGTTGCTGGGGCAAATTTTGTGCTGGAAATGGCAAAGAGGACATGTGCTGCTGTAACGATTGGTGTTGTTGGGCTTGTGCAGCATTTTGTTGATAAGACTGATGTTGGTTGCTCACAAGAAGAGATGGGTGTGGACCAGGCGGCAGAGGAGGGGCTCCTATAGACATCGACACTGATAGAGATGGCATCTTTTGATCTCCTTGAACAGATGAATCAAGAGATGGAACAGATAGCGGCATTGCAACTCCAATTCCTGGGATTGTTCCCTCGTTCCGAGGTAACCCCATTGCAAATGGACCAGGAGTTGTGGGGGGCTCAGGTACTGGGAAAGGACCAGGAATCCAGCCTCCTAGAGCAGGACTTTGCTCGCTGATACCTACTAAAAAGTTAAAACATGAGTTTGCTAGAGATGTCACATGAGCTATTAAAAACAAAATTTCCTACGGCTATCGTTCAGCATGCCAGAAGAAGAAACAGGTTGAATATGAGATAGTCCAATAAAAAAATTACATAAATATTTTGATATCAAGAGGATGCTTTCCGCTATGTAGACATTATTTTATCAAAAAAATCGCGCTTTTTGTTAAAATATCACAAATAAGTTTTAAAAACAGTGTGTAGCTATCTTAAACTCAAGTTTATACTAACAATTGCAAGTTCTGAAATAGGCCAACCATGCAATTGGAAAATAACACTTAACCTTGATTTTGTCCAGGGATGAATTTATCACGCGAAGTATCACCAGGCCTGTTTCTGCACCAAAATTTTGTTGCGTGATCATTTCCTCCACTGCAAAAATAACAAGCACGATCAGATGAAAAAAATGATCATTCTTACTGCCTTGGGACTAATATCATTCCATTAATCCTATATCAAATATTGAACAACTAGCAAATGATTGTACTCTCTATGGATGGATGTCATGAGTGGTTGGGTATGCAAGTGGTCACTCGCAAGGAAGCAGGTCGACATCTTATTCAACACAGGTTTGTGTTGTCATCGTAAAGGAAGGATGGGCCAGTTAACAATATGGCTAGCTGTGATTTGGACAATATGGTTAGACAAGAATAGAAGAATTTTCAAAGAGTCAAACCAAGAGGAAAAGAACCTTCAAAGAGTTGAGCTTTATTTTGTAAGTTTGTAACTTTTTGAGTATTTCTTGTACTCCTTTTATATTCTTATATTAATTTGATTGATAAAAAAAAGTTACGATTGTGCTCACACAAGTACATTTTAGTGCTTGAGCATTTTTTTTTAATTTTTAGAGGTATGGTTTTAAACGCACTATCAGATAGGGCTACCTTATCTAAACATGGACACACATAGATAGCTTCCTTAAATCTGTTGGAAACATGAACTTATAGCTCTTCAATCCTTGTGAATGCACAATATAAAAACATCAAAGTGAATGAAGTGTTAGCTTTGTAGTTGCATAAAATAGTTTTTTTTTCATTGTTTACTTATTTCTCATTTACATGAGATGCTCTTCACTATTGCACGGGAAATAGTACCGTGGATAGATGGAAATAAGAATAAGTAAATTTGAATCAAAAGGAAGAAGGCTCAGTGGAAAAACTGTAGTTCTACAAACCAGTGGCCACAAATAACTACAACGTACAAGTATAAAAGGAAGGGGGAACGGAGAAATAGTAGAAAGGAAACACCAGAGTTCAAAGCCAATTTAATTCAGAGATGCAAAACTGCAGAAAAGGTATTCCTAAAGAGTTCCAACAACCCAAAACACATCTCAGCAAACATATTTGGTCCACTTTGGTTCAAAGGAGAAGTTGCATTCCGTTCAAGAGTTCAGTCTGTAGCTATAGCATCTAGCTCTGCTAATCTTCTTAAAAACCTAAAAAAACCTATAATATTTAGTCGCGAGCCTATGCAAAGGTTTTCATCGAAGATACACAAATTTATAGTACTGCGAATAATATCTGAGCAACAGAAGTATTGCCATCTTCTCCAGTAGAAATCATGTTCCTAAGTTTAGGATTTTCTTACAATTAATATAAGAGAAAACTTAATGGTTTTGACATTGGTTTCAAGCACCACAATTCTCAAACGGTTAATGAATGCTAGATATCATCCACATTAAGACTAACATTCAAAAGATAAAATATATATATATATATATATATATATATAAAAGTGAAAACAAAGTTCTTAAAGCCATAAACTCTCAAAAATCCAAATTACAATGACTTGCAGAATTGATATGTCAATTACTATCTCTATTTTAAATTTTCAATGGACATAAGCAACCACTATACTTCCACACATTCTTAACATGCACACTAATACATGTCAAATATCTGCTTACAGATAAATTGCTACCTGCATAGAATGTATCCAATAGGATGCCATGCAAGGTCCCAAACGCTGTTATCATGCGCATTCTGTATCTCGACCTGGGGAGATTCATGCCTGCCCACAGAAAATAAGATGAGCGTTGGCAACAATTAATGGATATTCCCTCGCAACTTTCATGCTGCCAGTAGAGCACGTCATACCCATACTGCAGAGAAATTAGTAGCCTTAGTATTGCTTATACCAAGCCAGGAACAATATCATGGCTCAGTTATTTTCCAGGAATGAGTTGTTTTAAGTAATGCTCATAATAAGCAGGAACCAAATCAGAAACTCAAAAATTCTCAGTGTTATTCCCCTTTTTGAGGGATCCAAATGATGAAAGAGACTTGCATATTATGAAAGTCAAATAAAATAAAAATTCTCAATTTTCAAAAGATGTCGTCGGGTAACAAAAAGCTAGAAATTAGTATAAAGTGCATTACTCAGAAATCACGTATATCCGTGTTATATTGAGATACGAGAATACAGGAAATTATAGCACACAACCACCATAATTTCGGTTCTTATTAAGAACAGTGAAATAAGCTCTTCTGTCACAGTTCTGTCACGCTCTACCCATAAATAATTAGAAGACCAATTTATCCTTCTACGTGAAAAAACTGAAGTATGCTGGAAAATGAAAAATTATTCATAAAATTTCATACAAAAAAATAATGCTGATTGATATTACAGTAAGAAAATTATAGTGTGGCATCTATACAAAGATTGGTTTCATCCAAAAAACAAAAGAATGGATGTAGAACTGACTCTTCTCACTCAACAAAAAGTATAAATCTAAAATATTAAAAAGCTTCAACAATTAACTTGCACAGTTAAATATATAAACAATTTTTCATTAATACAAACAAAGTGAACATAGAGAGGACTGATGACTGTATTCAAGGAACATGCGGATTAAAAGGCGAAGATGAAATAAAAGGCTTTTTAACATTTTGTATGATAATATCTTTACTTTGAAAATTCGTAAACTAAGTTTTTTTGTTTATCTATTTTTCACCGAAAAAAATGTAGCATAACTTTTATAAAAATCTGAATACTAAAACTGTTTTTTTGTTAAACTAGTATCATTTAGAGTTTAACCGATTTGTATCATAGAGATCTCCCATGCTTTGACAAGTGGATGGTGGTATTGCTCTATTTTACCTAATTTGAGGTGTTACGTCAAAATTTGTTGTGTCAATGAATTGATGAAGTATTTCAAAACCAAAAAATTAGAAATGCCCCACTGGAAGTTCCTCACCATAACAAAGCTCAATAAAATATTGAACATCTCCATCCACAAACAGTATATACGTGTAAAGTCATTAATAAAAGGTTTTAAAGAGAAGCAGTGATTTGCATACTGGAAAAGTAAGAGTTGAAACTCAAGAACTTCAACATAAAACTATAAGAAATATCAAGGATGGCGGCAGAGAATTTACCCAACCAGCCAATGGAAAATTGATCCATCAAAACTCCCACTAACAAAGTACTCTTCATGAAATGGATGCCAAGCTAGTGCTGTGATGGTTAAAATACAAATTTAGGATCAGCTATCATAAATTTAACAAGGTAATGGAGATGGCAGAAAAAACGTGTTAAAGAGCAAGACCAAACTTGGTCTATTGACATTTTATCCAGGCAAATAAATAATTTATCAGATAGGTCAGGTTTAGCTCCTGTTTTATCTCATTTACTGGTTTTAAACTTTATCCTAAGAAAGATTACAAATTATATAATTAAGTTTAACAAAAATTCCAGGTTTTCAATCACCAAGCCTCACCCTTTTTAATTCACAGCTCTCATACAAGACGTCAAGAAAAAACTACCAGAAATAATTACGTCAACGCTCTGCAAAGAGGTCAAATTCAACTGGTCCTACAGCAATTATTTTCATTAAGAGAATATATTCCATTTAGCTTATGGTATCTCTATACCATATAAGGGAGATAACTCAGACTTACCTAATTCATTTCTCATTCATGCTCATCGTGGTAACAATGCAAATAACATGACCTGAGTTTTTCCTTGTACGTTATCCATGATCCATCAGCACAAATAAGAAGGAAAATGAATCTAAGGATATTGTACACATGAACAGTGTAACAAAGCGCATAGAGAAATATATTAAAGCTTCTTTCATTAAGTACTTAATTTTTTTGCAATTAGGATATTATCTAGTGATTTGCGAGCATGACTCTAAATCAATATCGTCAAATCCCTCACTATAACAATGTTGAAATTGAATGAACGATTTGGGTCATAAACATTTGAATTGTTTGTTCACGCTCCACATAACGAGATCTGCCTAATTTGAAAGATACATTTGTGACATTAAAAAAAAAAGTGAGAAGGGAAGTGCTGGCATCATGTGATAGCATTTGTAACAGAATTCATACACAAGCTTAAGGTCGTTCATTCGAAGGCTACTTAAAGATACTTACATTAAGAAGTCTCCAGTGAAATGTATACAGCGCAAAATTAAGAACATTCGAATATAGAGATCTATTCCGACTCAAGTTACGAAACAGGAGTTGCTGTTACTTGGCGTATCAAAAAGAAAAGTGTGGCCTCAGAGTCTGGTGCAAAAGAAAAGCAGAGAGCTTGCTCATCAGCAAGTGAACAGATGCAAACTTCTTTCACTCCTTCAAAACAAATAGAAAATATCTTCTAAAAGGTTTATAAGCTAGCTCATTTTCACCTTCGTGCTCCAAATTAGGAATTTGATTCTAGCATGAGGAAGAGTGTACGCTGAAATTAGAAATTTGATTCTAGCATGAGGAAGAGTGTACGCTGAATAATGGATATCTGCACCTATTTAATATCTCTCCTTATGAGCATGATAACTAAAACCTTTACTTAATTTATATATTTTTTTTTCATAACCAACCAAAAAAACAAAAAAAAAATCCCTAAATAAATGGACACCTAAAATCTATTCAGCTAAATGTACATCTAAAAGTCTTTTTTTGGCATTTCTCAAGACCCATATATATCATGAATAAACAAAGACAAATCACATTCGCATCTAGACAAAGACATGCATATTCTCTAGTAAAATAAGGCATCTCTGATGCAATAAGAGCTTTGGTACAGTACCTGTTACATCCTTCCGATGCCCACGAAAAGATTGAAGCTCCTTCATCGCCCTTATATCATAAAGCTGACAGCAAAAAGAATTGTCAAGAAGCAGAGAGAAATAATTGAAGTCTCGACATATTTCCATTTCCTTTTCGGTCTCAACCCCTGCCCTATTCAACCTTCAACTTCTTACATCTTCTTGAGGGACGGAGACAATAATACA
The DNA here is from genome assembly GCA_907163345.1 of Haberlea rhodopensis. Taxonomy (NCBI): domain Eukaryota; kingdom Viridiplantae; phylum Streptophyta; class Magnoliopsida; order Lamiales; family Gesneriaceae; genus Haberlea; species Haberlea rhodopensis. Next base: position 596,574 of record CAJQUN010000104.1, read on the forward strand.
TGGGAAACAACATTTCAATAAAGGACAAAAAAGAAGTAAAAAACAATATTACCTTGATGATTTGGTCTTTTGAAGCTGTTAAGACCCAGTTACCATTTTGATTCCAACTCACACACAGAACTGTATTCTTGTGCCCGTGGCTGAGAAGTCAAAACTTGTGCTCAGTTAAATCAAGCTATAAGAATTAAATGTAACTGAAATTCGATTATAAAAAAAAAAGAAAATGCAATCGCTAGTTGATTACAATGAACAGAGTTCTCTCCCTGACTTAGCATCCCAGAGCTTGACAAGATTGTCTTTCCCACCTATGAAAAACACCATTTCATTAGTTAATTACTTAACTATACGATCCTCACAAACTAAAAAGTTAAAAAATGACTGCAATAATAGAGAACGCACCCGAGACCAATAATGACTTGCTAGGATGCCAGTCAACACACTTTACATCCCAACCGTGGCCTGCCTGAGTTCAAATGACACAAGAAATTTATAGGTTACTCTATGTGAGCATTAGGTTGTAGAACTGATGCATTTGTAGTATGTCAGTCATCGCAATTACATCCCAATCATGACCACCATGCATGAAGTACCATTTCGAACCGGCAGATACATGATTTATGGGACTTTTGCTTCATCAATAGGGTAACTTTTGCAGGGGAAGATGATACCCATTAACTGATATTGTAATGTGACGGAAAGAAAAAATTGAAAGGATTGGCGACTTTTGATGTATTAATGGGATGTCAGACCATAAAATCCTGGATATTTTAAAATAAGAGGCTTATCCAAAAACATAGCCAGCTCAAAACTCAGCACCGTATGGGTGAGAATTGGTGATTTGCATAAGCAGTAACAGAAAATCTACAAAGGTATTCTCTAATCTTGGGTTGGATGCTATAATTCAGTGATTTAACCATTTTTTCATGCAGCCCATATGGGGATTTTGCTTCTCTCAAAAATAAACTATTGCCAAGAGTAAACATAGATGGGATAAAGTCTGTCCTTCAATGCATTCACATTCAACACTGTGAGGACATTACCAGATAATGATCGCTCCTCTTGACACCTAGCAAAGTCCCAGACTTTAACAGTTGTGTCATCAGAACAGGAGCAAAACTTCAAATCTGTCCTACAGAAGCTGGCCAACATGTAACGCGGATGAAGTTAGAATGTTTGTCAAACGTAAAATGCATGAAAGTTACTGGCTTTTGATCAAAATCATCCAAAAGCAGTTTTTCCCTGTCTAAATACTATAGTTAAGGAAACTATGCTAATAATACAATGTAGAAAAGTAGTGATAACTTTTGTAAAATGAAAAGAAAAACAACAGAAATAGCGTAAAAGAAAAATAACCAAAAAAAAGCATCAGAAACTATGGACTGCAAGATCTATAGAGGAAATTTGGGGTAAGAACACAGAAAAAATTGTAGGTAACCTACTGAACTTAAAAGTAAATATAAAAAGCATAAACCCAATATAAATACTAGTTATGGCTTGTGTTCTTTAAGTTCAATCAATATCATCAATGGCTTCCTCACACACCATTAACATCACCAAAATCCAGCTCGTGCATGGTTCCTAGATCTGCAGCCGAATCCTCAACCCTGGAAATTTTAAGGGATTGCTATGGAAGATGAAAGTTTGATTAAGGCTAGAGAGAGATAAAATGTTTGATATGTGATGGACATGAAAAGGCTGCATTTGTGGAAAAACCGTAAATGAAAATTACTTGATAAGCATTTAGAAGATTAGAAAATTGGTTTGTTAGGAGAAAGCAAAAGCCTGCACACTTCTAGTCAATTGAACTTTGTGGGTCAAACTATGACAAAAATCTAATATAAAAGTAACAAGTTAAAATAAAAAACTACATAACAAACTACAGCTATCAAACAAAATATTTCGGACTCCGGGTTGGGCTCAAAAAGTATTCGATTCAGTTTAAGCTCAACTCGAGTTTGACAACTTGGAACTCCAATATGAATGTTGAGACGAATAAAAAATCTCACAAAAACAGGCTCGATTCCTTACACCCATAGAACAAAGTTTTGCCTTGTGTTTGTCATTACCACATAAAAACTAGTAGAAAATCAGCAATTGAATAAGCTAACTGCAACCCGTCCCAAGAAAAATAAAGAGAGAGAATCACTATTATATGACCTACTTTTGAGCGTGTACATATACCTTAAACCACGCACTGATTCTTTGTGAGCAGATTTATTGGCTTTCACGTTATTCATATTATTCTGCCAATACCTGCAACCAGATACTCATCATGGCTTTGCCCAACAAAGTTATGAAAAAACTCTTGACATTGTTTTCCAGGACACTAAATTACTTTATTGAGCCACCATCATCCCCAGTGACCATCCAGTTCTCATTATAACTCCAAACCATTGATCTGACAGCTTGTTCATGAGCCTGTCAATAAAAAATTTTCACACGATTACTCTTTGCCCAAACAATATGAATCAGCTATTAGCATGAAATACCTGTAATATCATTTCAAAATTAAATGATTGCCCATTCCAAAGTGTGAATTCCCCACTCTGAGATCCTGTAATAAGGCGTCTACCACTAGGAGTCCACTGTCAGCAAATGCAAATACATTAAACTAAAAAGATAAAAACCTTCATATTCATCATCCAAAAATCCTTGGATATTTGATTTATTGTAGAAACAACAGCAATACTTAAGCTCAATGCAATTCAACACATTAATTTCAGTAGACAAAAGAACGTAACAGAACAACAAATTTATGGTCTTTGGAAAAGAATATATGAAGTTCAGAATATAGTGCACAATTTACTGTATCACATAGCCTATATCATAACAAGAAACTTGGAAATTTAGGAAATGGCCGAGCAACACACATTATTAACAGACAAATTCAAGTTCTTTTTTTAATTCTCTCACATCCTCTAATTAAATGGCATGCATGCTGACAACGCAGATTGAGGTCATCACAACCATGGCTACGATAACCTGCCTTCACATTGGGCTCCTTCCCTGCTAACTCTTCAGCGTTTCAGACTTCCAGTCAAATATTGGTCTACCTTTTTGGTTGAATTGCCCAGCAGTAAAGCACAAAATCCAATGGAGTTGTAACAAGTATTAAACACTATTTCTCAGTTTTAACAAACAATTGCATCCATTACAGAATAAAGAAACTTATCACGCATGAGGAAAGGAATCTTCTCAGCTTACAATCAAAATACAGGCCTACATTATGAAGGAAACAAAAATCCACCAGAAAATAAACTTTTAATGAAGTACATAATTTCATTCAAAACAAGAGAGAATAAAATTTGATGCAAACACCCATATTTGCGATGAAAGCAATGTAGTGAAGCATCATGATCGTCTTGTACATAAAAAATGATGACTATTAAGCACAGTGAGAAGGTGTCAAGCTGTGGACATAAATGCA